>OY744544.1:34940431-34982931 GCA_963556195.1 Sepiola atlantica | reverse complement strand
GCTACAATTTCTGTACATAATTTTACGTCGGCCTCTATCAGTGGCGTGCAGAGAAGGCATCCAAATTGGGGAGCATCTATTCATGTTCTAAATATCTCCCTCTATGCTGATATTTCTCAGTACTATGATTTATACTAGAGTTTTGGGGGGATAGCATCAATGTGTTCGCCTTGGTATCACCAGCGCATAACTAAACCTCTGTACGCTATGCATATTTGCTATCGTTTTGAATTGTGCTGTAGTCATGGTAACAACATCGATTCAGTCCAGAAAGAGTCGTAAAAGACAGCTGATTGTATACTTTCAACTATTTCCCAGTTGAGAACAGATCTTGTAAACATTTATGTTAACCTCTGTACTTGTTTGTTATTGTTTTGGTGCATATTTTTTTTTTTAATGAAATTAAATATTTGGTTGGACAAATATTTTGTTCGTTTCTTTTCCAATGTCATCTTTCCGGCTTTCTAAAGCTCGTTTTATATTCATATTCTTCAAATAATGTATTTGGCATAGCAGGTATGTTGACGTCGGTGTGTAATAAGTCTCCGAGCAGAACAGTTCATACCCTTTTGCTTGTATTTCAGGCCTTGAAATGGAAGCTGAAGCAGAGCACTACCGACATATGATGTTCTTGTTTCTATAGAAAAGGAAACAAAGCTGCAGAAACCTGCATAAAGATATTCCATGTGTATTGGGAAAATGCTGTTACAGAAACGAGTAGTCAAGAAATGGTTTGCTCGATTCTGAAAAGGAAATTTTTCAGTGAGAGATGTTCTTCGCTCTGGCCCACCAAAGATGATCGATGGTGACCAAGTGAAAGCCTTAGTTGGACAAGATTGCCGTTTGACAACCAGACAAATCGCAGATATTCTCAAGATTTCCCAATCGAACGTGGAAAATGAATTGCATAAACTTGATTATGTTTCTAAACTTGATGTTTGGATTGCTGCTTTTTTAAAAATACGAACGAACTTTTTGGCCAAGCTACTAATTACATTTTAATAAAATATCTAAAAACTGTGTAGATTTACAAAACATCCACATGTAAAGATATTAATCGTTTGAGGTTTCTGCAGGCGATATGTAACAATATCTCCTGTCTTTTACTGGTCCCCAAATCGAAAGGACTTGCAACAGAAATGACGAAATCAAAAACAAGAAAAAGATTTTTTTAAATATAGTTTACACTTTATTGTATGTAGAATGGGAACATTCCTTTTAGCAAAATCAGCTCATGGTTACGATCAACTCCCCAAATCTCAAGCTGATAGATCAAAAAGCTGAACCGTGACTCACTTCGATCGTCAAGTCTGTTTTCTGATGTTTTCCGATCGGTAACGAAAGTCTCCAATTATTTTTTAATACATTCCTCACTTGGCATACTTCAAAAGCAAAACAATCCAATGTTTACAAATTACATTTTAGTTTCCAAACCATGCAATAAAAAAAAAAAATCGCAGTCGTATTCCAAACGAGACGCCTACCCACACACTTGACCTACACCACGTTACCATCCATCATTTCAATTCACTATCCTGCTTTTTTTACGATCACCCCGGGTTACACAAATAGCATGTCTGAAACCCGTGATATTATCATGTAATAATTGCAATTTAAAATTAAAATAAAATTAAGATAAATTAAAATAATAAAATCTAAACAAGTTGTTATTGAAATGCATCCAAATTTGAAAAGGCTTTTACTATTTGGTGTGTTTTATTTACCTACTCTGCAGGAGATTAGGCACAATGTCGTGTGGGGGTTTTGAAAATCCTACACACTAGATGAAGTGCATTCTGGCCTAAAAAAATACCTGAGCAGTCCTTTCGGCATTCCCTGGTAGGAGTGCCTCAGGTGATTAGCAATAAACTAGCCCTTTTCTCAGGGAGAAGGTAATACCTAGGGTGACCTTCTCTGACAAAACAGAACCATACCTCATTTTAACAGCAACAGAACCACTGTCAGACTGATTATTGAAGACGTATCCTCGACTGGTACGAGCCACACCTACTCAAGCTGTAGACCGAGTATTTAGTGTGACCGTTGCCCCAAAATCTGACCATTTCACAAAGATTATATAAAGACGCTATTTTTCATAGCGGTGCGACAGTAAACAAGTACACATGTTAGTGTAATGAACACACTTCGTATGAAAACTTTCTCAAATCACTTTCAAGATGTTGGAGTGTTTTAGAATTCTTGAAATAATCGTTAAAAGCTTTTTCTTTTTCTGGAATCATTTCAAACCCGAAAATCTGTTAAGAATAGATAAGAACACAACAAATTCCGTTCTTTTATTTAAAGCTTTTCTTTGTTTTTGTTTTTTTGTTGTTTCTTTTTTTTTGTAAATTTCTTTTTTGTCGTAAATTTAGTCGTCCTCTAATTTTTTTAAAGCAGTTCCAAAACGAAAAACCCATTTGCAGAAAAAAGGCAATTTGTTAGAAAATACATTTGGAGGCCATTTTCTTTTCTTAGCGAAGATAATGAAATAAATAAATAAGAGAAAAGTTAAATAAATCTCGATAAATATTTTTTTATAACAAAAATAAATGTAAAAATAAAATAAAAAATAAGCTCGTAATTTTCCATCTAGGTTATCACTTACTCGCTTGCGACCAGTGGTAGCTCGTCCGAAGCTGCCCTGAAACTGCAGCAGCCTTTATTTATTTTCATAAGACGAAGTACTGTTGCCACATCTCGGGAGGTGCCGCCCAGAAAACTATCTCCTGCCTTGACAGAGTACGAAATCGGTTACGAAATCTAGTGGGTGATGTCCCTTTCTCGTCCTTACAAATTCTCTCTCTCCCCCTCTCTCTCTCTCTCTCTCTCGCTCTCTCTCTCTCTCACACACACACACATAATAGATGTTGTTAGTCTTTCTCTACTCTATCGTAATTTTCATGGTAGGTGCCTGACCGAGTTTCTGGTTTTTCACCTCTAAAACATTCATTGCGGAAACTCGTTTAGAAGTAACAACTGTAAGAAATTGTCCTTTCTTCTTCTGTATGCCTGAAGCTAGATGGAGGTTCCATGAGGAAAGTTTTTTCCAAGAACTGAAGTCTGTGGAAGGCAATATCCCGGGGCTGCTCCCCAGCTAACTACAACATGGTCGTTTTCAAGTCCAATGTTAACAAGTTTTGTTGAGCCGTTTTTGTAAGTAACCAAATTCTGCCCGAATCCAATCCTCATGGTTTTAGTCTAACCATCCACCTGACAAAAAACCATTAACCCTTGCCCTCGAATAGGCTTTGGGCCTAGATGGGCGTTGACACCGTTAGTATAAAAAATGTATTATTATGTCTTTTGAAGAAGAGTCCCGCCACTAATGCAAAAATAAGTTCACAAAAAAGAAAAAAACCTAGACATGCACAGTGCGCGCACGCGCACACGCACTTGACCTACGTTTGTGAGTCCTGTCTTGACATTAGTCGCGTTACACTTTCGGTAGGATTAGGGTTAGAGTTAAAGTTCGGCTAAAAAAAAATGCAGAATAAGCGTCACTGTGGAACGCATCGCGAAATGGTGGACAGCTATCTGTTTAAAAACTTATACAGATAGCTGTCGACCATTTAGCGATGCGTTCCACAGTGACGCTTATTCTGCATTTTGTAAGCCGAACTCTAACCGTAACCCTATCCTAACTGCGCAAGCAGAAACATAAAGGGAAACGATTTACTTTTTAATTTATTACAATACTCAATGAGATGAATTATTCATTCCTCTGGAGTAAGTAATAAACTATTCTTCACTAATAAAGTGCATTTTATCTTCTTTCTTTTTTCTTGCAGTGACGAAGGTACTTTTTTTTAGCGACATTTAAAAAAAAAAAAAAAGAAGATCCGTATCATTTATTTACTAATGTGCACGTGCCGTCACGAATGACGGCATACTCTTTTTTTTTTTTTTATTGCTTCTGTTTATTGCGTAATTTAGTACCACGTGAGTATGTCGTTTTATTGCTTGGATAATGGATACCCCTTGAAAGGGTACCTGAACGTTGAGGAGTCCATCGCGAAGCAAATGTTTACACAATCATGCACTGCACCTCTTCTAATATAGAATTACTTAGGTCCGGTGTCAAGGAGAGATACAAGAAAACTGGAAGTTTTATGAACCTTCATTTTGTACTACAGGGACTCTGTGGAAATTCCACGGTAGTTTCTACATCAATCGGTATGATTTACAGTTAATATTAATAATAATAATAATAATAATAATACTACTACTACTACTACTACTACTACTACTAATAATAATAATAATTATTATTATTATTAGTATTATTATTATTATTATTATTATTATTATTATGATGATGATGATGATGATGCTGATGATGATTCGTGTGTGTTGTTTTTCTGACCTCTACGCAACTTACACCTTATTTTATTTATTTAATACAAGCAGGGTCGCGTGGAAATTCCATGGTGATTTCTACACTAATCTATATAATTTACTATAAATAATAATATTCGTTTTTGAAATCATAAATATCTGTCAGGGTCGATACGATTAAGAAAACAAATGACTTTCTTTTTCCGTAAAATAATTCTCATAGTCAGCTAAACATTCTGTAAATAAACAAAACGAATATGTTTTTTCTTTATTTATTTTTTTCTTCTTTCTTTCTTTCTTTTTTTCTTTATTTAACATCGTATCAATTCAATTCTTTTTGAAGCCATAAATATTATCTGTCTTCTTTTTGTAACAATCCTTGCCAGATAAATATACTTCGAATCAATAAAACGAATGCCACATATTGAAATGTATTTATTTAAAAGTATACTGTTTTAGTCGATTTAATACACTTTGATTGGGAAACCATTAACACATTAAAATAGGTAAAGTTGGAATGTTTTGCCTTGGCGACATCAGATTAATCACCAAACATCATCTTTGCTAATCAGACGATCTCATTTGTTAATGCGTGTGAAAGGTGATAACGTAGAACGGACATGAAGTGACTTATCGCATGATCATTTTACTAACAGAACCCGAGGAAATTTCACAGTTGTATCCCTGCTCTGTTATATATTGCTATCGTGCATTCTATGAACGCCGGGCGCGAACGCAGACCCCCACGATATTATTGCTTAAGCTGAAACGTACTTATCTCAATACATCGGTTGATGTAGTTTTTGAATATATCTGGTTATGCAGGTTTATCCCCAAAACCGTTTAACAAGTTTGTGACATGTTTCTATCCCATGGATGCCCGGCGTGAACGCAGACCCCACGATATTATTGTACTATTTTTGGACAGAACATACACTACACTTTGATCGTAGCCCGAAGGCCAAAAAAGTATATTTTAGTTTGTCACGCCCAGCGACATCAGATGAAATTGAAAAAAAAAGAGGTTCATGTAGTTTGCTTGAAGCATTGTTTAATAAAAAAAAGGTGAAACTACATAACTCGTTTCACCGTTTAATTTGCTTCAGATTGTGTCTATCTGTTACACATCTGCATTGTATTCTCTTCTGTGAATAACCTTCATATATAGGTGATTCATATAACGGTAGAACCAGTTATGTTGTTTGACATTTTTTAAATTAATATAACGTATTGGCCTTTTGGTTAAAATCAAAGTGTAGTATCTGTTCCGATGGATACTACACCCTATAGATCGGTATCGTCTTAGCCTTTCGGCCTTGATTCCACCGTTCTAGGGTACTGTCCTGTGCAGTTCTAAGGGGTCCACTTTCCCAGGCTTTGCCTTCTCACGGTTTGAGAAGGAGTTAGTTTATTGCTAATCGCCTCAAGCGCCCCTACCAGGGAATGCCGACGGGGCTGCCCAGGCATTTTTTTGTAGACCAAAGGGCTCATCTTCTCGGGCGCTCGCTTTTCAAATCCCACTTTCCCGACCTTGTGTCACATCTTACCTTGTGGGACGAAGATAAATTTATGTATGTATGTATATATATATATATATATATATATATATATATATATATATATATATATATAATTTATTTAGATACTGTATATAACATATTTCAGCAATATACCGCGGTTTCATCCAAAAGGACAGATTTTGACACGCTCTCTTATATGATCGAGCACCTTATTTGATTTCTTTTCATATACAACCTGACACACACTATATATATATATATATATATATATATATATATATATATATATATATATATATATATAACATCTTTGTGATATAGCAGGAAAAAATCCCAGCAGAGGGCTCGATTAATTGAGAATTAAAATTAAAAATTAAAAATTCAGAGCTTAATATTTATTCATTTTGGTACAGAAAAATTAGTGCAACATTCGTACCGTCAGTTTCAAGTACAGAAGGACTTAGCCATCTGGCTGTCTTCAGCTTCTATTGTCATCTGTTTCGGACATGTGAAGTCACGTGTCACTCTCGTTTGGACGCGTTATTTGCTTAGAGTGTTATGTATGTTTGTTTGAATTTAGTGTAAGGAAGGTTTAATAAGGTTTTAAAAAAGGCTGAGAAGATTTAAGGAGATATAAAAAAAAATAAGAAATAAGAAATATTTCTATATAAATCCCGTGAACACATATTTATGAGTAGCGTATATTTGGCCGTTACTGTTTTGGGGTTTAATAATGTGTCTTCTAAAGAAATTAGGGAGAGAAAATGGGTTTTAGGATGATACTTATGAAGAGATAAAAAGGTTAAAAAACAACATTAAATTCAAGTTTAAATACTGGATTAAAGGACTATAAATCAATCCCAAAGGAATTTAAATAAGGATATCATCCTCGGAGTCTAAGGGCAGAAACTCTGCAGGGTTTTTGAATGATTTGTATTCGGGTTTCAACATAATCAACTAAGGTATAGTGAAGGCTTATGGGAGTAATAATATTGGTATACTGATTACGAATGGTTTAGAGATGAGAGTAATGATTGGGTTGGCAAGATTGGATCTGTTTGGGAGATATGGAAGATTAGCATTATGAACGAGAAATGGTAGGGGACTTATGGGACTAATGATGATGTGAAATGGGGGTGTTACCCTCTTAAATGACTGGAGAAATATTTTGGGGAAAGTTATTACTTATTGCTCTTGCATAGTGGTGTGAATATGGATGATTAAGGTATTTGTCCCTATTTTTAAAAACTTTATTTATATTTATGAGGGTTGATAGTTGGGAGAATTTTCCGATAATTGCCCCACTAAATACCGACTTACACTCGGGGAAATTCACCAAACTATGTATATATATATATATATATATATATATATATATATATATATATATATATGTAAATATATATATATATATATATATATATGTAAATATGTATATATATATGTATATATATAGGTATATATATATATATATATATGCAAATATGTATATATATATGTATATATATATAGGTATATATATATGTATATATATATATGTATATATATATGTATATATATTTATATGTATATATATGTATATATATGTGTATATATGTGTATATATATGTATATGCATATATATGTATATATGTGCATATATATATGTATATATGTGCATATATATATGTATATATATGTGTGTATATATGTATATATGTATGTATATATATGTGTGTATATATAAGTGTGTATATATATATATATATGTTTATATGTATATATATGTATATATGTGTATATATGTGTTATATATGTATATATATATATGTATATATGTATAAATATGTATATATTTATATATATACGTATATATGTATGTATATATATATGTACATATATATTTATATATCCATATATATATATGTATATATATGTATATATACATATATATATATATATATATATATATATGTATATATATGTATATATATAATTTTGTTGATGTTTATACATATATATCTATATATAAATATATATATATATATATACATATACACTCTGTATTAATAAAATAGGTGAGACTATGATTACTCGCTCCATCTTTATTGTCTTAATTGTCTTCAATTTGTCTCTACCCGTTACAACTCTGTATTTTATTGCTTTATATGAATCAGCTTTATAAATAAAATAAATATATTTTAGCATAGCATCTTCTGCGATCAGGCGATCCCATCTTTATTTAAATGGATGTTAGGTTATACTGTACGTACGAAGATCAAAATGTTTTTGCCTATTGTTATTTTTTATTTCATTTTTTATTTCATTTTTTATATGTACTCCTTTTCACTTTATTATGAATTCTTTTTCAAGAGATATATTTCGGATGAATGTCTAGCATCCGCTAAGATGTCCTATCCCCAGCGAAAAAAGAGATAAAAAAGAAAGAAAGCTTACCAGGTTCAATTATTAGAGTAAAACTGATTTATTTGCTTACTATACAAATTGACGATCTTTTTTAATAAGCAAAGATAATGTAAATTGTGTGCGTGTAACTGTGTTCGTGTGATGTCATTGTTTCCAAGCGGAAATCAACCAGACAGATGTAAATGACATCTATAAACACACGATATATTCCAGCACTAACGCGAGTGAGCTCAGTGGTAGAACTTCAGGCTTTAGAATCTCGCTAGGTTTAGCCACGCTGATGAGCCGTAAACGATGAAACACGTGTCCGTGGATAATTAAATTATATATATATATATATATTTAAATTCCCAAAACAGTTTTTCATGGTAAATGAGGTAAGTGTAATAACATCAGCGAAATGCAAAGCTCATTGTGTAAACAAATTGAGCACTCTGTCACAAGCAAAAGCAGTTTTTATATAAATATTGGAGATTTCGCTTACTCATACAAGCGCCCACTGTCAATTAGACAATCGAGTTTTGATCCCGGCTTAAGGCATTTTCTTGCCTAGTCATACTGAAGAGCTGTGATACAGCGACACAGACTCTGTGGATGATTATATATAGCGTGCAATTCAATTTTATAGTAAATTTACCCCCTCTCTGCTTCCATCAGTTAATCTCGTCACTCGTTATGATAGTAGGGTGGGTTGTAGAGTGGTGCTGTCTGAGTGTGGAGTGGGAGGTTATTAGCTTGAGAAGGTATATGGACAGACAGGTAGATCGACAGACAAACACATTTCGTGTTATATAAGTAGACTAGCGAAAATAGACTCCCTAAAGTTGCCGCGTTCTTGGCTGGTAATACATTGATTTTCTTTGTTTCGGACCAAAAATATTTTTAGTTAAAAAATTTTTTAAAATTTGTCTCCCAATATTTTTTGTTTAAAAAGGGAAAAAAATTGGGGGTGGGGGGTTCGCGCCCAAAAAAAAAAAAATTGGTGGTGGGGGTGAATCCCCCCCTGCTTTGGACCCCCCCCCCTGAAAAATCGAGAGCGAACGCAGACCCCAATGTGTTTTCAAAGAACAGTTATACGATCATTCAAATCGAGCGCGGACGCAGACCCCAAAGTATAAAGAAGAACTAATTATTATACTATCATTCATTGCTAAATGAGAGATCTGAAAAAAAAAACCCGATTTCTTCAAGTAGTTTAATTAAGAGGATATTTTCAACTTTATCAAGTGGCGAAATGTTAGCGTCAAGGTTGCGAGTTCAAATCGCGGCCTGGACGCCGAAAATTATGTGCTAATATTAGATTCTAATCAATACACAGAAAAGAAAAAGGAAGTACAATGTTTGACAAGTGCGACGTAGCTTTGTTTACAGTAATACGGACACAAAATCTGATTTGCTACATTGTAACAAAGGGAGAAAGAGAGGGATAGAGAAAGAGAACTAATTAATATTAATGCCCCTTCCGACTCTGCTACACCAGACACTAGAAAAGTGTCCCCCTCTCTGCTTTCGTCAGTTAATCTCGTCACTCGTTATAATATGTGCCCTCCTCCCTTGCTTATGTAAAGAGATCGAACGGGGGATGTAAAAAACTTGAAACTAAAAAAATGAAATGGATTCAACAGCAACAATTATTAATATTTAATTAACAAAATTGAAATTCGTTTAAAAAAGTTGGTTGAGTAAAGATTAGTTGTAAACTGGCGATGAACATTGAAACATTTTTTTATTAATAAAATTAAAATAACAAAGTTTAAATTTAAAATGATATATTTCTTGTTTTTTATTTGAACTTCTCTTATTATTCCATGAAAAATGCCAGTATACTGAAATCATATGCCATTAATAGGGTTAAGATGAAAATTCATATACACTTAATGTACAAAAGCAAGGACATTCCCAAATTTTTACACTTTTATTGTCATTAAGGGTATGCGAGCACAACAGGGCTATGTATTTTACTGGTAGGAATTTTTCTTCAACGCACATCACACACTTCATCCACTCATGCATAGATTTATACTGTAGTAATGTGATAATGAAATGGTTTGGTTAATATGTAGTCATACCCTTAATGACAATAAAAGTGTAAAAATTTGGGAATTTCCTTGCTTTTGTACATTTAGTGTATATGAATTTTCATCTTAACCCCATTAAAGGCATATGATTTCAGTATACTGGCAGTTTTCATGGAATGCCACTACTTTTGTAAAGGCTATGCCTCAATACAATGCCTTCTCATAAGGTTTTTTGAAATTTTCTAGAAAACTAAGGTATATGTTAAACTGAAATTAAAATGCCATCAACTAGACCCTAGAACCTCTATCTCCGCCAAAAGTCAGCTGAATCCATCAAATAGTTGATGAGATACAGGGTGCCACATACGTACGTACACACAGATAACATGATTTCATGATTGAACTTTCTGGATCTCTGGGTGGCCTTGACTAATGATGCTGAAATTCTACACACTTATAGAACCCATCAAATAAACATTTTGTGCAAAGTTTGAACTAATTTGGTTTATTGGTTTTTGTGTTATGATTGATCAAAGAAATGAGATTTCCAGCATAGGCCATTCTTAAAGTCTATTAAGGGATAGAGCGCTCTCGCGCCTCCCTTGATTTTACTAGCAAATCAGAACGAACGATTTTTTTTGCCTTGCTAGTATGACGTCACATCCGTTTGTGTTTTTTACGCTCGTTAATATATAAGAGGGATTGAGGCGTTGAGTGTGTAAACAACAGTTTGCTTTAGTCTTTTTTTTTAATTTATAAACAATAAATTAACCTAATTTAAGAAGCAAAGGTAGGTTTTAGATTAAAAAAAAAACCCAGAGTACCGAGAAAAATACAACAACAAACAACTCCTAACAGACACACAGGAACTGGCTGAGGTTGTAAGATGTTTAGATAATTAATTGCAAATGAGGAGAGAAAAATCTATCGTCTTCGTTACATAGTAAAACCGTGTTATGTTTTTATTAACAAGCTTTTGGTTTAATTTTGCTTTAAGGAAAAATACTTAATTTCCCACATGCTATATACACCCACACACACACCCACCCATATATATATATATATATATATATATATATATATATATATATATATATATATATATATATATAATATTAAAATAAAACTTAACTTAATTTATATTCCCTGTGAAACTGCTTTTTTTTTGCTGCGGTCTATATCTGGCAGCCATTTTGTTTTGTATTATTCTCTACACAGTCGGAGAAGAATAAAATATTATTCTTCTTCTGGTCTAATTATTTTTGAAAAAGGGATGTCTTTTCCCGAAATATCAAATAGTGATTTTTAATCACCCGGACATCACACGAACAGCTAAAACACTCTTGCTGTTATGTAAGAAAAAAAAAAAAAAAAGGAAAAAAAAAGGAAAAATAAATAGTAAGTCTTATATCGTATTCGATTTATTGTTATTGTTTTTGTTCCTTTCCTTTCAACTTGCATCTTACCCGGAATTGCATTGCCCACAGCCTTTCAAAAACTTACTACTACTATACCCAGCAATGCTTCAAGCAAACTACCATTCTCTACTATATATATATATATATATATATTGTGGAAAAAAAAAGAAAGTGATACATACTGATTGCGGGATGCCGGCCTTCAGGTGGGGTAAAGATGTTACCAACATGAGCAGAGATAAAGAGGTGATATTTATATATGTTAAGAATGGGGATGGCAGGTTGTTACAAGCCTATAAATTGAGGTTCTTCCTCTCACCGGGAGTGTGGAGTGTTAGTGTGTTATTGTGTTTAAGAACTTGGTGGTGACCAGAATTAGTACATTATTCGACTCACTATAGACCAGACGCTACGTGGTTGCTCCAGCAGAGAAATCCGTTCTCTGCCCCATTACATATTGTTACCAGACCTATTGGTTGGGTCGCTAAGAGAACAATTCCTTTTTGCAACCCACCCCCGACTGCTGCTTCCGCCCCTTCCAAGGTATTGACTCAGAATTAGATTTTTCCTACAATATATATATATATATATCAAGACAGCATCGTTTCTTGAAGGCAAGTATTGTTAAATATAACAGACTACTAAAGTCTGGATATCCTTTCGTAGATCATTTCCACACACACACACACACACACACACACACACATATATATATATATATATATATATATATATATATATATATATATATATATATATATATAGAGAGAGAGAGAGAGAGAGAGAGAGAGACAGCTATTTAAGTGTGACAACGGGAGGTGACGGTGGTTAAGTGGATAACGACACGGACTGAAGACCTGGGTGTTCCAAGTTCGAATCCAGTCAGTTCCACAGTATCACTTTCACTTAGGGATGTTGGCAACCTTCTCGTGGTCCTTCCCGTAAGTACCCGATGTCTTTCTAGAAAGATTTCTAACTAGAAAAACATCGGGGAAACTAATGCCAACACCAGAATCATCTGATTCACACGAAAGAAGAAGAAGTGTGACAACAAAAAGTGGCGAGTATATTCCGCTAAGATTCAAAACTCAACCGTTGGATTAATAGTCTTGACTACTTACTATTAACCTCGCTACGATTGTAAGGGAAATCTTGAAGTTTATATTTGTTTACATACGCATTATCGGCTGCCTAGAGCGCTCAATATTTTTACGAAGAACTATGTCTTACGCTAAGTGTATTCCCTCACTAGAGAGCTCGTCCCACGTGTGGGTAACAAATACATTTCAAGTTATTTCTATATAATTACGTTGGTATATACCCGATCCGATAGTGATCGATATAAAACTAAGTATTAGTAGAGCTGGTATATTTATAAGTTATTTGACTTATATCTGCTAGCGAACGATTATATATATATATATATATATATATATATATATATATATATATATATATATATATATATAGCCCGCTGTATACATGGTAATGTAGCGTTTCATTCATTACATAAACCTTGGAGCCGACGAACCAAGATCCCGTTGAAGACTAAACTTCGTCTCTATAACGCGTACTGCGTGTCCATCATGCTCTACAATAGCAACAGCTGGGCAATAACAAAAGCCATGCTTGACAAGCTGGATGCGTGCTACCGCAGACACCTCCGTTCCATCACAGGTCACTGCTGGCCGAAAAAACTTATCAGCAATAAGGCACTATACGAGCTGTGCAACGAAAAACCCCTCCCCACAAAGGTCGCTGAACAAAGATGGTCTATGTTAGGCCATGTCCTACGAATGGACCCTGACTCCCGCACAGAGGGCACTAGACGTTGTCGTTACTGACTCGCAAGACTACCAACCGCGACTAGGACGGCACTGCACAAATCTGCTGGGCACACTACGCGCTGACCTAAAGCAGGCGGGACTAGGACCACTATGTACAGCGAAACAACTTCATTGCCTACGACAACTTGCGTATGACAAGGCCAGATGGCCTGCGACTAGCATGGAGGACTGATTGCAGCTACAGGATGTCATTTGACTACCGTAGCCGCAGGACACAGTTTTTAATAAAATAAAATAATAATAATAATAATAATAATAATAATAATAATAATACCAGAGCCAACGTATTTATTACAAAACAAGTCTGTTTAAGTATTCATAATAATAAAACAACTTTTATTTTAGCTGAAGCATTGTGTTTTCATTGGCTAAGAAATTTAAGATATAGTAATTCAGTTTTACATATAGTTATTCAGTTTTACATATAGTTATTCAGTTTTACACATAGTTTTAAGTTTAAAAATACTTATTCAGTTCTACAACTAATATATAATGAAGGACGAGAACAAGAGAAGACTTGAGAATGCTTTATTCTGCTTAGAATAACTGATACACGTGTAGTGCTATCTTATAGTTTCGTACTTAACTAAAGAATTTCCTCAAAAGGGAGAAAATCATAAAACAAGGGAGGTTACTCTTGATTACTTATCTCATTCTCATCCATTTAATATTATCATATTGGATGAGGTCGCCCCATGGACCTGTCTTTTTGCAAGTTCTATTGAAGCGTCTTGGTAGTTGGGTATTGGTCTGATGTTACATTGAGATTATTTTCCTCTCTCCATCCTTCCTTTATATAGATGCCCCCCTTTTGCTGCGTGCCGATTGTTGTGCTTCTGAAAGCAAAGGTTCAAATCAGGATTTGGTCGGTTCTGAGAAATTGGGCAATCGTCCACATCTGACTCATTTTGGTTCTTCTGGAATTCCACAGATGATATGGACTACATATTTGATGCTCGCAATGAGTACATAGATGACTCACACGGGGCAGTGCTGACCTTCAGCTGAGACGGAAGGGTTTTTAGATGTAAGCACACCCGTGCAAGCTATATTAAGTGCACGTATATCCTACGCGGGTGCAAGATCTATGAGAAAAATAGTGGATTCTTTTTGAAGGAGTCAGTTCAACGGTTAACCAAAATAATGCAGCACTTTCTTCTTCTGTTCGCTTCCTTAGACGAGTCAACACAACGTTTCACCAAAAGAATGCGGCACTTTCTTCTTCTGTTCGCTTCCTTGAACGAGTCAGCACAACGTTTTACCAAAATAAATGCGGCACTTTCTTCTGGCCTCTGTTCGCGTCTACCTCTAAACGCATATCCAAAAATCCCGTTCCGTCGTGCTCCTTATAGTAACGACATCTCACATATGCTAATGAGTACGCCAAAACCGCCCGCTGCTGTTTCCCCACTTTGAAAAAATTAAATGAAAATTTTAAGTGACGTTTCCGGGTTCGCGCCCGCAGCTCTCCTCCGCACAAACAGCAAACAAAACGTCTTCTCTTCGATCGCCGCGAACAAGTGTTTCGGTTCATAGGAGTCGGCTGCCTCTCCAGCTCTCCGCTAAACTCCCCCCTGATCTCATGATTACAAATGTGGCAACCCGGTGCAGGTCTTTTTTTTTGCCTGGTGCTTCTTCGCGGTAATATGGCTGCGACTCCCTCCTCAAATATATCGTCTGCGGAGGCAGCATCCAATGCATCTGTACGAGGCCTTGGACTGCCCACCTTTCTTCGCGGTGATGTCACCACAGCTTCTTCTTCGGATGACTCGTCTGCAGAAGAATCATCCGATATATCGGTGCTGGGCATGGGGCTGTCTATTCCGTTCATCGTGATCACTCGTAAACTTTGAGTGGACGGCTCACTGTCACTTCCACTTTCTGATGCAGTCAGGCCGATAATGGGACGTAGGTCCCTTACATGCATGAGGACATTTTGTGAGCTAATAACGCCCGTAGCTCATGTCTATAGTGTTGTCGGATTTAGGCAGGCACTGAGTATTCAGGCACCCTGTTGTTAAGTTTACCAAGCGGGTTATCACCTGACCACTTCCACGATGCCGTCCACACCTTGGCCTGTTCGTCAAAGTTTCCTCTATCTTAATCGCAGTGCAAACATGAGGATATGTTTTGTAGAAGGTGGCTTCGCAAGACTGGCCAATGATGACTCTACCCAGCATTTTAATAACATCCATCCCAAGCAGCATGTCGAAACCTAATAGTTGACTATCCATGACCAAGACATCGACCATTATAGGACTTATATTGGTTATTGCCAACAAAATGGTTCCAACGCCATGACTGTATAATTTCGCCGTCAGCGGTCATGATGTTAGATTTCTGACGACTCGGAAGATTACATATTGATTCAGTTATCAGAGACCGGGAATATCCAGAGTCCACCAGAGCTCTGCGTTTCTTCCCATCGATCCTCACTTTAACGGTAGGGAGCGCCTCTCTTAAATTGACTGAGGAGAGACTGGCGCTGATATCTCGCCTCCTTTTTGGTTTTCCGGACACTCAGATGCAATGTGGCCTATCTTCTGGCATCTCTAGACCTTCATCTTTCCTCTCGATTTGTACCTGGGGCCATCACACCCTTCACCATGCTGATACTGGCAGTCTCTTGCGAAGTGGTTTGGACCAGAGCATTTATAGCAATTAACGCCACCATTAGCCGACACAGTGAATAACGTCCGATTGGTATTAGACTGAACCGGTTGTATAGCTGCCGCAACTAGTTCTTTTTCGTCTGTCATGATAGCTCGTGCTCTAGTTAAAATCTGCCCTAGAGTCATGTCTTCCATTCTTGACGACGCCCGGAGATGTTGTTTTACGTGACTCGGCAGTCCTGCTGAAAAAGCCTACACCATCCATTTTTCTGGGAGTATCTCTTCAACAAGAAGGGAAATTCTTCGAAGCTCAGCCAAAAGCACATCTACAGTCTCACCGGGTTGTAGCCGTCCGTCGTGAAGTCCGCATATGCCACAAACGAATCAGTTGCAAACGCAGTTATCAGTGCCTGCTTGACATGATTTCATTGCCTAGCTGTCTATACACAGCAAGAGCGCCCCTTCTTAACCGCAAGGGAAGGACTCGCGCCACTTCGTAAACTTCATACAATTAACAAACAAGTTCCACCTATTCTAAACATTCTACTATCGGGAGATCAGTGACAATCTCACTAAACTCTAGAATCAATCGAATGTCGAACTGTTTGCTTGTCATATTAATGCTGAGATAGCTTGAACGAGTCAATGCAACTGTTCACCAAAATAAATGCGGCACTTTCTTCTTTTTCTGTTCGCTACTTTGAACAGGTCAACACAACGTTTCACCAAAATAAATGCGGCACTTTCTTCTGGACTCTGTTCGCGTCCACCTCCCAACGCATCTCCAAGAATCACGTTTCGTTGTGCTCCTTATAGTAGCAACATATGAAATATGCTAATGAGCACGCTAAAACCGCCCGCCGCCGTTCCCTTTTCTCCCTTTGAAAAAATTAGATCAAACTTTTTTAAGTGAGCGTTTCCGTGTTGGCGCATGCAGCTCTTCTCCGCACAAACAGCAAACCAAACGTATTCTCTTCGATCGCCGCGGACAAGTGTCTCGGTTCACAGCAGTCGTCTGTCTCTCCTGTATTCTGCTACACTTTTCCATCAGTGTCGTACTGTCATAGAAACGAAATGTACCAGGAGAACGGTTCCAGGTTTCGAGGGCCATGAGGGAAGCGAAATCCCCACCGGGCTTCGTTCGTTTAAATTGGAGAAATCTCTTGTGATGCGTACAAAGATTCGGGGAGAAGATCTTCCCAATGGGTGATAGGACATTTGCGGTTTCCGTTGGCCAGTTGTATGCTCTTCCATGTTATGCAATTATAACGTTCGCATAGACCATTACCCTGAGGTTGGTAAGGTGTCGTTCGTATGCTTTGCCATGTTATGCAATTATAACCTTCGCATTGGCCATTGCCCTGAGGATGGTAAGGTGTCGTTTAAGAAATTATATCAGCTACTCAGACATGAAAAAGGGTCCACGGTCTGAATGGGTGTAAACTGGAACTTCAAAACTGACAAATAAAAAGCATAAGCACTGTATCACCGAATTTGCTGATATGTCCGGACAATAAAATTAAAATGAACATCTGAAAACAATGGTTATTCTCTTAAATAATTGAGTGGCTTTTATCAGCGACAGGTTTTAAGTCTGAACAAATGTGCTTTGTGTTCTGCACCTATTATTCATGATTTTTTCATTTCTTTACGTGGAATATGGTAGATTTTTGGTCCGTATCACATGCACCATGATTATTATGCCTGAGTGGAACAGTTCACTGTTCAAGGAATGAAGCTCATCCGTGCTTGATATCGAGCAACATACACTCGATAGTGCGTCAATTGCAGCATTCGCTTTACTAGGACGGTACATCGTATTAAAAGAAAAACAGGAGAGTTCTATTTTCTATCTAGCTATTTTGTAATGTATATGTTTACTTGTTCTCTTGACGTTAAACATAGATGCGACAGATTTTTATCAAATAGTGGCTCCATTTCCCGAGTGGTTCTACTATATCAGAAGTCTCTTTTTTAATTGTTGAATACCGCTGTTCTGAAGGTGATGATGTCCTGGAAAAAGCATCATGACGTTGAGATTGGCTTACAGAGGCAGCAATTACACAATAAAATGCATCTGTCTCCACCACCAGAGGAATAGCAGGGTCCATAGCCGTAATCACTGAGTTTATTATATCTTTTGAAGATTTTTGAAAGCCCCACTGCTCTAGGAGAAAAAAAGAAAACTACCCGTTTGTATCAATGGGTGTATCTTGTTTGAAAAAGAAGCAATCCACTGAGAGTAATGTCCAAACATGTCTAGAACTTGTTTTAGGGCATGCGTATTTTTTGTATTCACCCTAAGCAAGGCTAAGTGCCATTGAGACGTAAGGGGCTACTGTGAATTAGGGGCCAGATTTATCGGGGAATGTTAAGCAAACTCCCTGTAGCGAGGTGGTAGTTCACATTACATTTACATTTCTGCAAATTAGTACAATCGTGGAAACAGGGAACAGGGATGAAAATTCCAAAGGCCAGTGATTGGAGGAAGGAAGCTATTGGAGTAGAATGCCTTCGGGCATCTGGTGCCCTCCAAAATGAATGTGCGGGATTTTGCTGACTGTCGGGTTTGTCGGGGAGGGGGGATTTACGTTGAGGGAGCACAAGTGCAGCAAATTTGTCAGAGCACATTCCATGCAACAAAAAAAAACACATGAATGCAACATTGCAGCGATAGGACAGGGGATGGGGCTTGGTAGACAGTGTGAGATCTATTAGATTAGAAGCTCTTTTTTGGACCATGTCTAAAAGGAAGTGACTACTGGTTGATGCATCAGCCCAGATGTGGCAACAATACTCCATGCATTGGGCGAATGGTTGCTTTGTAGAGATATAGGACACTGGCAGTTGAGAGAAGTTTTCTAGCCCCGTAGAGGGAGCCCAATCCGTTTCAGCAGACTCGGCAGTATCTTATATGTATTTCGCCCAGTTTATGATACCTGATAATGGATGTTAAGCCGAAAAGTTTGAATGTCAGACTCTCAGGTAGGGTGCTATTAGCCGTGGTAATCATTGGTTGAAACGGGGTTCTTATAATTGTTAAAGGAGAGGAGCTTTGTGTTAGTAGCATTAAATGTTACCATCTCTTTTTGGCCCCATTCCATTACATACTGAAGGCCATTTTAAAGGATTCAGCAATTCTTGGAGGGTGGGGGTGCGTTCCTTTTACCCACATGTCAAGAATAGAGTGTGATGTCATCAGCAAATATACCAATCTCGGACAAGATTGCATCAAGGAATTCGTTTCTGAAAATCAGAAATAATAAAGGTCCAAGAATCGACCCCTGGAGCACATCCGCATTTATGTCATGTTGTTTAGATTTACGGCTATCGAGGACGGCCAGCATCTTTCTTTTGGCTAATAAGAATCTGATAATATTAAATATTCGTCCAGTAATACCGTATGAATTAATTTTCATGAGAAGACCTTCATGCCAGACCTTGTCAAAGGCTTTGGATATATCAAGTGCTATCACTCTAGCTTCACAGGCCTTATCAGTGTATGGTATATGCGTTCAGAGATGACCATTAATACATCCGCAGTAGAACGGGATCACCTAAATCCATACTGTTGGTCAGAAATAAGTTTAGCATTTTCGATGATGTGGACTATCACTAAATTGATTAATGATTCGAAGATTTTAGTGAAGAGTTGAGGAGACATATCCGGACGATAATTTTGCGAGTCAGTTCTTTCATCAGAATTCTGAAACACTGGTGCCACAGAGGCAATTATCCAGATTCGGCAAAACATTGTTGTAAAGTTTGGAGGCAGACAGGGGCCAAGTAAGCAGAGCATTTTTTATTATTATAGCAGAGATAAGATCAGGGCCACATGCTTTGGAGGTGTCAAGTTATTTTTTGATATCTAGGAAATGGGAAGGGGTGATGACCAGATCATCAAGTGTGGCTTTTGTCCGTAATGAGGAATTAGGGAGAGAATAGTTTGTGGAGTCAAAGGTAGAAATTTAAAGCAAACCGCTGGGAAATCAGTTCAGGCTTATCCGTTGCCTTGCAAGCGACATCATTGTTGTTGGATAATGTAGGAATTGTTGATTTCCCAGTATTCACCACACTATTATAGATTTTCCAGAAGTCGCGAGTTACTAATTTCTGCGACTCAATGCATTTTCTGGTCATCTCAGTGTACCTACTTTTAGCTGCGGCTATTACACTCTGACAATAGTATTTTTATGTTGTGAATTTATGTTCATTTGTAGCTGACTTATGACGGTTGAATCTGTGGAATGTTTGCTGCCTATGCGCAATAGCAGCTGCACAGGTTGAAGTAAACCATTGGAAAAAAGTGGAGCTTACTATAGAATTTCCGTGTGGGGATATATGTTTATATTTACGCACCGTTCAGAAAGGAGAGAAAAGGTAGTATTTCGTCGGTTTTGTGTTCGAAATTTTGAAAGGTGATCAGTGTTCCCGAATGGGGTATGAGCCTCTGTCACACAACGCTTGGACAGTATTGACAAGAATAGGTCTAGAATTGAGGCGTGCTGATCTTCACGATCTTGAAGGTGGGTGCGGAAAGTCACGGTTTGTGAAAGGTAATGTGCAAGACAGAAGCTATACTAGCTGCGTATTTGTAGTGCGAGAAACTAAGCCAATTTATGCTGTAGACATTAAAATCGCCAAATATATGGATTTAGCCACTTTGACCTAAGGAAAGTGCTGCGTATACTCTATCGGAGACATAGTCGAGTAGGGTACAGACTTGGGTTGAAGGAGAACGGTAGAAATATAGATAGATGAATAATGCTACGTTGTAGGGTTAATCTAAAGCACATATACGCCAAATCATCTTATTCTAGACTATGTTCTCTAGCTAAGTGGAGGGTTTTACGGATATAGACTCTGAGCTCGTGCATGGGAGTGGGAGGTATCCTAGCATGTAAAAATGATTAGAAAAGATTGAAGGATGAAGATTAGTTTTACTTTGTGCTAGGATATTTGGGGAGTTTACCACGAGAAAGGATTCTACATCTTCGAGGTTAGACAAAAACGCGGATATTTCTGTAAGAAAGCCTCAGGAGGGGGGAGACAATTTGAATGCATTTGGGAGACGAGCGTCTGGTCTTAGCGTTTTTCTTTTCATGATAATTTATTTTGTTAATTTATCGAGTGGGTTGGACAAAGTGGATGCCTGTTGAGTGTCAGAATACAGCGTTCACACAAGTAGACTATTATCCGAGTCTTTATCTATGTTGTGGGCTCGGGAAAGCCAACTGGAGATTAGTGCAGGTTCCTTTCCATGCACGACATAGCGCTACATTTATCCCGACATTATACACTTGTTGTAAGAGCAGCCGCTCTTATCTTATCACTGCCTAAGAGTTAGGTCTCCTTTACTACTAGCGGGAAACAGCAGCAAAACGTGCTATCAAACCTCTACCTTCGACCTGTCGGAAAAAAGTGGGGCAAGCTAGTCGTGTGAAACTAAGTGAAAAGCAAGTGTCTCCAAGTTGACCAGGTAAAGAGAAAGAGAGATGATGAGACAGTAAACATGTCAGTAAACAAGGCTAAGCACTTGGTGTCTTTAAGGTGTCGTTGTGATGGTACCTTTACGATTGGCTAATAGACAAAAAGGTGCTAAAGCCGGGCGATAGGCAGACGCTATTTACTCCTTAAGCAATCTTAAGTTTGCAAACTGTATATTTTGTTAAAATCTCTAGTATTAGGAAGTTTGTCGCTATGACCAAGAAGGCCTCTATCCTTCCATCAATGATTCGGTGTTAAGACTTTAAAAATCAGTACACAGGTTTTATATCAGAGTTAACCTTCTTCTAGATGGATGATCTGACAAGATCTACTGGTCCATATAACTGAGAGGGGTCTCCCACCCTGGGTTCTATGCCAGGTATTTCTACACCCCCGCTGGGAAAGATTATATACATTAAGTATATACTGCGAGAATAATTAGCTATTTCTGCAGAAATTAATTATTAATGCAGCAAAACCGCCATAACATTCTGACTTTCGGTCAAAATACATCTCATCCGAGATTGCACATATTTGTTCTTCTCTTTCTGAAAATGAGGTATACCTCGAAAATTCAAAGAACTCACTAACACGGATACCGTCCTAATTCGACACACCACGTGAGTAAATAAAATTATTATTTAAAATTATTGAGACCTTTCAATATTGTTGTTTGTTCTATTAACCCCATCTCGTATCCACGGGTTTTCTACCAAACTGTATTGTCATAGCCTTCAAACACAACTTCTTATATACTACGCACAATTCTTTGAGCAAACTACAACATGTGTATGTATATCTAGGCAGAATCTTCTCTTGCAGGCAAGTACTGTTGAATATAAGAGACAACTCATGTCTAGATATCCTTTGGTAGATCCTTTCAATAGTCCGAATCAGGATCTTAGTTTCGGAGAGAAATTGGCTGATGAATTTGCCATAGTTTGAATTTGTCTCACAAGTACTTTCAGACCCATCTGGGTCCATCTTTAGAGAATGAGGCTAATCAGGTACAGACCATGTGTTAGTATTATAAAAGGTTTTGGCGGGAATTATGTACTAAGTACGAAACTATATTTAGAGCTATAGACATTTAGAATATTATTACTGATATTAAAGTTAATTCTATTAATTAGGGTTTTTTTTATATATAGGGCTTCTAATATATGGATTTTTTGTTTATTAGTACTATATTCTAAGATTTTGGTATTTTCTACTAAGAGTTTGCTAAATTCCGATCGGAGGAAGGAGTGGTCGTTAGTTAAGTGTTTGGCTATGGCGCTAGTATCAGACAAATGCATCGTGAATCTTCTCGACAAAGTCGTGGTAGTCAAACCTATGTATATGTTCATATATATATATATATATATATATATATATATATATATATATATATATATATATATGGATGACAATGAAATGCAATATTAGGGGGTTTTCTTCGAATAGGTGATTGAATTTATTTAGTGTGTTACTAACAGTGTGTCAATTCTATATCTGTAAAAAATAATCTTGTTGTACTTCCCTGACAAACAGAAATGTGAAAATTTCGAAACGTGAAGATTTTTATCTCTAGTTTTTTAAATCCATTTTTTTCATAAAATTGTAAAATATTGCATGTCCTTGTGCTAAATTTGATTCGTAGGAATATCGGATGTTTTCAGAAACGAAGACACGCAAAGCCAAATAATAGAACGTCAGAAGATAATAAATTGAGTGTCATTACACAATCCAGCTGGTGAAATTCCCTCCCACTCACTCGCTCGTCTTCGCCATCTTTACTTAGTCTAAAGATAAAGGCTAGTGAGGAATCCCAACGATATAGGAAAGATGTACAATTCGCATTAAGAAAATCTTTTATATTTTACATCTGTTTTGTGTTCGTCTTATTAGTTACCGAAGTCTTTAACACAATTGGTACTTATATTTATATGCATTATAAGTTCAGTTTAACATTGATAAAGCAGCTAATGCCAATTCTTGATTGGGTCAATTAATAATATTCAAAAGTTGGCCCACGTTCAAAATTTGCCACAGTGACTTTCAGGAATTAAGCCAATTTCAGAATTCACCTGACCGGCACATATTAGACATTCTTCTGCTGTCCATTTTAAAATAGAAATAAGCAAAATTCTCATAGGATTTCCATGTTTCTGAACAGGTTTCCTTTATCGCATAGTATCGATAGAGAGATAAAAATGAGTAGAAATTCAAATATGACCTTCAAAACAATTAATTCAAATTTGAAACTTGAAATGTTTGTTTTTAATATCTTTCAGCACAGTGTGCATTTTTTGGCACGAAAGCTTTTAATAATGCATCTATGACACCATTAGATTTCCTTAAATGGAGTTACATAGTTTTTGAATCATTAAAAGTAAAAAATAGCACAAGTGTACAGAATAGACTGGATGAGTTCAGAAATGATAATAGAAGAATTAAATTACAGAAATGTTTTGTCTGATGATATATTTAAAAGAATTAGATTTATATATGCCTCTTCTATATTCGATATATAGAGATTGCAGACGAACACACACGTATATCTGTGCCCGCTTCTAGGTACATATAGATATTAATTTCCCTTAATTACGTGACAGTTTCCGTTGGCCGAGTGGATATGACTCTGTGAACTGGGTTCGCGCCTCCCGACCGTCTGAAATTGTTGAGAAACATAAGCTTGGAACGCTAGCGTCTGTAGGTATTAATAATTTAATATTTATTTGTATATATATATATATATATATATATATATATATATATATATATATATATATATATATATATATATATAAAACTAATTCTTACATAGGTTTCACTTCCACAACACTATCCCGAAGACTCACCCTACATCTCTCCGACACTAGCTCTATATGCCAACACCTAAAAAAAACATAATTGCACCCACTCCCAATATAGAAACATCCTTGTTAACAATACCAAAATAATACACCATGATACCAATATAAAAAAATTAAAAATACTCGAAGCCCTCTACATAAAAACTAAACAACCCACAATTAATAATGTCAATTATGAAACTAGTCGCAACATTTTAAAGTGTCTAGCATAATAATTAACATTACCAAATTCTTAGCCATTAGGTAGTTATGCGTTTGAATTGTATGCATTTTATTTGACGTCATCAATTTCTTAACGGTTTAAACAGTCAAACTTTAAATCTCTCGTATGTGTAGAACGCCATCACGCTCTCATGTACATTTCAACTTTACAGACGCGTTTTCAAATATAAACTACTTGCCGTTATAATTCAAAAATGAGCACAACAGTAAAGACACTAAATCTAATACCGCCTGAAGATGATTTGACGATTCAAATCGAAAGTACTTGCAAAAAAGAAAAAAGAAAAGAACAAGAAAGCCATGGATCATATTTATATCAATTTGACCGACACATTAGATGGACAATTCGGAAAATTGAAAAAATAAAAAAAAGTCGCATCAAACAAAACCACTCCGTGTTATTTAATAATGTTTGCCTAAATGAAAATATGCTGCCTAAATACACACAATATATATATATATATATATATATATATATATATATATATATATATATTTATTTTTTTATTTATTTATTTATTGATTCATTGATTTATTGATTTATCTATTATAAGGTTTACTTACACGCTGTTGCCCGGGAGTAAAAAAAAAAGACAAATGAATTTTGGAAACACTAATTTTTTAAAAGTTTGTTTCAGTGCTTGACTTTAAGAAGAAATAATAACTCGTAATTAATGGAGAAACTTCTTTTTAATGTTTAAGAATATAACGTGTTTTTATGTATTCATTTTTGTAGAATCCAAGGGAAATAACTGATGACATGATTACTCCACTTTAATGTATAAGAATATCTGGTGAGTGAGGAAAAATTTGCCACGCTAAAAGTTCTCTTTTCCGGAATAAGTATTTTCAGAAAGGAATTGTCGCTAAATAAAATATATTTGTGCCAATAACATAATGGAAGATAGAAAAGAGGAAATAGGCTCGTTCGAATCAAGTATCGATATGTCAGGCGTTTGGGTTTGACTTTTAAAATTCGTCAAGATGACTTTATATGTTATATAAGTGATATAATACAGCGATCCAGTAAATTCAAATCAAAAGTTTTTTCGAATTAACAAGCCCACTGATGTAACCGATTGAACATATCTTGTTTTTTGTTTTTTTTTAAATGGTAAGGTAAACAATAAAGTGTATGCTTTAATAAGGTTGAAATAGTTGTTTAGGAGAAACAATATGTTTTAAATTAAAATCTCGTACTCGATTGTCTTATTATATTTTGAGCTCGAGTCTTTTAATAACTATTGAGCTTCTGACCCACTTTCTGTGTGATCTTAATAATTAAAATACTATGCATAAATATTCATATATTTATGGGTTCTTACAAAAAATATATAATTATATATATTATAATATCTGAAAATTTTCCAAATTGTAAGCTCAATGAAGTTGTATTACAAGCTTCAGAGCATATACATTTTATAGTTGCATTCCAATGACCGTCGGATCAATCAATCCATAACCTTTATCGGTTCTTTCAATTTCTTTATTTTCATATATCAGCGAATAACTGTAATTACTCTTTGTCTGAAAAACAATTTTTTTATATATTTATATTTTTTATTATTTTTTTGTTTAGTTTTTCCCAAATTCAATACTTTTTCTACATCTTACGCGTGTTGCACAGCAAAATCAAGAGAAATACATAATCTTCATTTTAACCTTGTTGATCATCAAATAAATTGTTCATTCAATAGTAATAGGAAAAAACACTTCATTCCAAAGAAATGAGAAAGGAACTCGGAAAAGTTTAGAGTTCTTGACGAAGGTAACGACAAGTCAAAATACATGAAAAAAACTCACATGAAAAATGGTGACAAAAATCCATGACTTCCCCCCCCCCCAAAAAAAAAATCTTATTCCTAAAAGTATAAACGACTCTGTGAATGATTGACTGATTTTTCTTTTACTTTAAACAATTGTGCCAATCTGTAAAAAATAATCTGGTTGTACTTCACTGACAAACATTAATGTGAAAGTTTCGAAATTTAAAGATCATTATCTCTAACAGAAAGGATAAACATCCCTTTTTTGTCTCATAAAATTGTCAAATATTGCATGGCTGTGTACTACATTTGATTAGTCAGAATATCGGATGTTTAAAGAAACGAAGACACGCAAAGCTGAATACAAGCAAGAGGATAAATTGAGTGTGATTCACAATTGAGCACGTGAAGTTACCCCATCCACCACTTTCTACGTTCTCTTTACCCGGCCTTAAATTTAATATGGTGCTGACATTGCCAACGGTATACGAAAGAACTTCACTTTGAATAAATAATGGCTTTTATTTTTTTTTACATCTGTGTTGTGTTGGTTTTTCTCGTTGCCGAAAAGAACAGGGGTTTTAATACAATTTGTACTTATCATATTTATATGCATTGTAATTTTAGTTGAGACCTTGATCAAATAGATTATGCCAATTCTTGATTGGGTCAATTAATAATATTCAAAAGTTGGCCCACGTTCAAAATGTGCCACAGTTACTTTCGGGAATGAAGCCAATTTCAGAATTCATCTGACCAACTCACATTAGTAATTCTTCAGCTGTTCATTTTTAAATAGAAACGAAAAATGTTACAAATTCTTATACGATTTTCATGGTTTGTGCAGGTTTCCTTTATCGCATATTATCAATAGAGAGATAAAATTGTGGAGGAATTCAATTAGGACATTCAAAATAAGTAATTCAATTTTTAGACATGAAACATCTTTAATATCTTTCGTCGCATTAAAGCTTTATTGCGAAGAAAGATTTTCATGATACATCTATGACACTATTAGAAGTTCTTCTAATAGTGTAATATATGTTTCGAATAATTACCACGGTTAAAAATAGTACAAAGGTAGAAAACAGATTAGATGAATTCAGAAATTATAATTAAAAAAAAATGAAATTACAGGGACAGTTTTAAGTCGTGAACTATTCAAAAGAATTAGATCTGTATATGTCTATTATATATCCGGTGGAATTGTAGGTGCCAACGAACACACACACACACACACACACACACACACACACACATATATATATATATATATATATATATATATATATATATATATATGTGTATGCATTTATTTATATATGTATAACAGAAGGTCAGAACAACAGTGGTACCGTCGGTTTCAAACTAAAACACAGTGGATGTATAGTTGGTCTGATCTTCTGTAATACATATATAAATAAATATTACGCTCTTATTTTTTTTATTTTTCTTAAAAATCGAGCACATTGCTGAGGTTCTCTCCCACTAATCTAGTATATATATATATATATATATATATATATATATGTACTCTTCTTAATCTACGAACTGCGTTCGAGCCCGTCTGACCGCCTGAAACCACCACTTCTTGCACTGATGAGGACGTAAGTCCTAAACAACATTGTCTGTAGGTAAATACACTTTAATAAATAATCTATTTTAAAAAACATATAGAAATGCGTTGTCCAGGTTTTTCTAAATATTTTTTATTCAGAATATTCTCCTTATTATTGCCATTTCAGTAACGCTTCAAAGTGTGACTTTTCATTCTATCATATATATATATATATATATATATATATATATATATATATATATAATTCTAAACGCCGGACAGAACAATTATAAGGCTGTCATGTACCGGTTAATCAGAGAGAAATCACGAACCTACTTTTAGCTATGGCGGGGGCGAAACCATAAGTAAGATCCCATTAATGACATACTCGAGTGTAATGAAAAACTTGACATTTTACGAAGTCAAAGAAATAATTAAAGAAAATATTGGTCACAGCCGAACGAACCAAATCAGAAATCAGCGAACCCATCAGGAACTATTTATGCAGATTAAGAGACACCAGTAGATATTGTGAATTTCCTCGTCTGAACCAAGAAGGCATGACTGCCAAAGAGGAATTAATTCAACTCCGATTAGTAGAAAGTATGCGAAACACTTCACATAGAGTTAACATTCTAGAATGCCTACAGATAAACGAAATGCCGTTAGAAATATGTATTGAGTTCATACTGCAAGCGCAGTTAATTGAAAGCTTTAAAAAAAAGAAGGAATTCTACCAGAAAGTACGGATACATACGCGATAAACAAAACAAAATTTAATTGCAAATATTGCAGTTATTAACATAAGTTAACAAGCCGCACGTGCGTGGTCCCCCTCTGTATGTGACTCGATGTGGCGAGTGTAAAATGCAATAAATTTGGGCAATTTGGGGCATTTTTGACCCCCTTTTGACTCCCTGGGGGCGCGAACCAGAATTTTTCTGAGGTCAACGATGCTCATTATATATCCAGAACAATTGCCTCTACATTTTGGTCAAGTTTCAGAAAAATTGAATGGATGGATCAAACGTTATGGGAGAAAAGGGTAATTTTTTGCCATTTTGGGGGCTTTTGACCCCCTGGGGGCGCTAACCAGATTTTTTCCAAGGTCAGCGATACTTATTTTCTATTAGGAACAATTGCCTCCACATTTTGGCCAAGTCACAGAGAAATTGAATTGATGGATGAAAAGTTATGGGGCAAAAAATGTCATTTTTTGTCATTTCAGGGCCTTTTGACTCCCTGGGGGGCTAACCAGATTTTTTCAAAAATCGGAGAATGTCACTTTCTAACCTGACCAAAGTTACAACTTCATGCACATTTTATAAATCGGGGGACCAAATAGGCAATGGTGTCATGTACGAGGGCAAATATGTAATAAGTGTAAAAATAATTCCTTTCAAGTCGTATGTACATATCAACTTAATGTAAAGACAGTCGAAATAATAAACGTCCCTCTAAAAAAATGGAACCAATGGTTTTCCAGGAAAAAAACGCAAAGAAAATACTTTCAAAGAAATTAAAGTGGATGGCGCAAACTTCAAAACGCAAACAGCTACTAGAAAGGAAGAAACACTTAACCCGAGGAACTTCTGGGAACGACTTTTTAATCCAAGTTTTCAAAAAAGTCTTTAAATTAAAACAAAATAATTAAGATAAAAAACACAAAAAAATACTTTCAAAGAATTAAAGTGAATGGCGCAACACTTAACCCGATGAACTTCTGGGAACGTCTTTCCAAATTTGCAAAAAAGTCTTAAAATTAAAACGAAATAATTGAGATAAAACAAACCCAATAGGGTCCTTTATAGGCACCTTTGAAACAAAAATCCACACTTGTAACTCGCTGTTATAGTTGTCGTAAAAATGTCACAAGCACTGTAAAATGTCACAAGCACTGCTTTATGTAATATTAATAGCACATACATATTTAATGCCTTGAATATCAAAACTGGAACCTTTAAAAATTATAAAGTCAGTCTTAAGTTAAAAAGACGTAGCATCACATTTCGAAAGCTGAAGACTACGTATTCACTTGCAATCCAGGATAGTTGATAATCTACATGAGATAGTGGGACAAGATATTGCCTAACGGGTCCCTTTTGCAGGAAGCAAATGGGGTTCACCTATAGTTGTTTTACGTAAGCCGAATGTTGATTTTTAGAATTTGTGGTGATTATAAAATCGTTGTAAATCATAAGATTGCTTTGGATTGATATACTATTGCTAACATTGAACACAAACTACATTTATTGGCAGAAATGAAGTGCCCTACGAAAATTCACCTGCAAAATGCAAGTTCGAAATTTTATATAGATTCCCAAGTTAGATATAAAGATTCGCGAGTTCAAAAAATGCATCTGAAGAAAGTCAGAGAAAGATGCATGCAATCAAATTCAAATTAGTGACCATCTATTAATACTTTCATGAGGCTGCCGATCGCGTCTACTGTATGAAGTTAAGACTGTCAGTTCTATCTTTTTACAGGCAATAGAGAATCTATTGGAAGGCGCTATCGAAAACATGATACTATATCAAGATGATACGTGCTTTGGTGCAACATACGAAGAACTAATACAAAACAGCCAGCGTGTATTAAATACACCCATGGCTTCCGTTCAGTCTTGAGAAACAATGGATATCCCCTGTAATTGGGAAGCAATGGTTGCGCAACCTCAACCACCCATCCCATCAATCGGCACTGCTTGATTCCAGTGGCCACTATCGATGAGGACTACCTTCTCCACAAGCTCGCCACAGAGACCCCATCCACGAGCTCGCCTGAAGTCACGACACCCATTTTCGGAGCATGCCCACCAGCTCCTGCTATCAACACCCGATGACGTCACAAAACGAATCTGGCTGAAACGTTGCTATACGGAGGAATGGTAGGCAGCAGATAAATCAAGGTTGCACAGATTTGTGGAGGACCCGGATAACCTACCAGGCATGGACCTCCCTCGCCGGAAGTGGACAATGCTCAACCGCCTCAGAACGGGTGTTGGCCGTTTCGCCGCGACCATGAAAGGATGGGGGACTCAGGGACTCGGCTGTCTGCGACTGTGGTCACTCTGAACAGACAGTAGACCACATCATCGAGTCATGCCTTAAATATCGATCACCCAATGGCGAAGCCGGCATAGCTGCGCTAGACAACAAAACATTAACATGGCTTTTCTCAACCGAGCTGGTGAGATGCTGTGAAGCAGACGAAAGAAGAAGAAGAAGCAAGGAGAAATACAGGACGACTGGAAACAATGCCGAGATAAGCGGAGAGCACATAGAGCACCTGGTATTCCCAAATGGTCACCCATTTTAGTACTGACCAGGCTCAACGTCGCTTAACTTTAGTGTCAATGTGAGTATGCCATATACCGTATAATTAATTAAGAATAATAGAAACGGCCATAAACTAACATAAATATATATTTAATTGTAAAAAAATAGTATTAATGAGATATTACATTTTAAAAGCTGGTAGTTGTCCGGATCCAAATGTGATACAGAAAATATTAGACGTCTTTCCTCTTAATAATAAAAAGAGAATTAGAATATATTTCTCTTGTTATCTAATATCTATAGTAAATTCCATGATAAATGCCAGTATACTGAAATCATATGCCCTTAATGGGGTTAAGATGAAAATTCATATACACTAAATTTACAAAAGCAAGGAAATTCCCAAATTTTTAAACTTTTATTGTCAGTAAGGCTATGTATTTTACTGGTAGGAATTTTTCTTCACCGCACCTCACACACTTCATCAACTCATGCATAGAGATTTATACTGTAGTGATGTGATAATGAAATGGTTTGGTTGATATGTAGTCATACCCTTAATGACAATAAAAGTGTAAAAATTTGGGAATTTCCTTGCTGTTGTACATTTAGTGTATATGAATTTTCATCTTAACCCTATTAAGGGCATATGATTTCAGTATATTGGGATTTTTTCATGGACTGTCACTACTTTTGTAAAGGCTATGCCTCAATACAATGCCTTCTCATAAGGTTTTTTGGAATTTTCTGGAAAACTAAGGTATATGGTAAACTGAAATTAAAATGGCATCAACTAGACCCTAGAACCTCTATCTCTGCCAAGAATCAGCTGAATCCATCAAATAGTTGATGAGATACAGGGTGGCACATACGTACGTACACACATATAACATGATGTCATGATTGAACTGTCTGGATCGCTGGGTTGCCTTGACTAATGATGCTGAAATTCTACACACTTATAGAACCTATCAAATAAAAATTTTGTGCAAAGTTTTAACTAATTTGGTTTATTGTTTGTTGTGTTATGATTGATCAAAGAAATGAGATGTCCAGCATAGGCCATTCTTAAAGTCTATTAAGGGATAGAGCGCTCTTGCGCCTCCCTTGATTCCTACCAAAATATTCTTAACAAAATGAAATCATTTTCTGACTTGTGAAAAAAGAATATGGAATTTATTTGGACTAATACAAACGAGACAAATTTTATTAAATTAAAATAAGCTTTCTTAAAATATCCTGCGGTAAAGATTTTGTCCCGCAAAAGAACGTGGCACCAACTACGGATTCTAGTAATTATTCTGTATTCGCAATTTTCTACCAAGAGGGAGCTCCATTTATACATCTTGCAAAAACATTAACGGTTCTAATATAGAAAAGGAAGCAGAAGCAATCATATGGGGTGTGACCAGACCAAAACAATTTTTATTAGGGAAAAAATCCTTCCTGAAATCCGATCATATGCCTTTAGTATTTATTTTGAATCCTAGGAAAGAATTGCGGAAAGTTACGTCATCACAGACATTAAGATAGGCTCAAAAGCTAATGGATTTTACTTTTGATATTGAATATGTAAAAGGAAATACCATAGCACACGTGAACGCCATATCCCGTCTTCAGTTTAAAGAGATTTTATTTATCTTTAAACTTTCACAAAAAAGTTCACAGCATAGTAAATTTTCTTTATGAAATAAGATGTGGCACAAGGCCAAAATTATGCGGGGTTCGGTGGGGGTCGGCTGTCGCCGTCTTCGTCTATTCTCTAAACTAGTTTCAGCGTATTACCCATGAATCGACTAAGTGCGGAGTCTTTACAAGGTCCTGTCTTAAACGGAATCGTGTCTATAACAAAAAGTAATAAATGGGGTAATCGTTCAAAAGCAGAAAGGCTATACAAAGAAAACTATCAATGAAAAATGGGTAATTTATGATGAAGATTTGGTAGCGTCACTAGAAATACCATGTAGAAACCACATAATAAAAAGACATGCACGACAATATACATTACAGAATATCCGCTACACAGAAACGTGTACAACTTGAAGCTTGATGACCCACAAGGTGGATAAATATATACGCAAATATCCTAAATTTTCGAAAATAAAGAATTTTCGTCAGAATAAATTACATACAACAATGAAAACGAAAAGCTGCTTGGCCTTTTGGTTAGGAGCAAAGTGTAGTCTCTATTCTGATGCTGCACAGTCTTCTCTATCCTCGGTCGGTGAACGAGAAGTCCTTCTAGACTAAAGCAAATTTTATGTGTGTTCCAATCCAGTGCCCTTTTTGAGGAGCTGGATTTTCCCCACATTGCAAATTGACCTTGTGTCTAACTGTGTCCTCGTGGCGAGGCAAGTAAACAGGAACAACGAAACAGAACCAAGGTCTAGCATACATATGGATCATGTACAAGTCAGCAGAGTTGGCTTATGTTTCATATTGGTAAACTCCTTTTTCGACCTGACTTGAAGTTTTTCGAGAAACATTCAGTAAAACAAATATTGCGAATTATATTCGCTAGAAATGGCGTAGCAAAAACATTAGTGTCTAAGAATACTTCGGAATTTTTTAACAGAACTCTATGTTACTGGCTATGGAATAATGGGTATATCCTATATAAAACCTCATACCACCGCTATCAAATGGAATTGTAGAACGATGATTTTCTTCTCTGCAAGAGAATATAGAAACCTTATAATTCAATTACTGAACAATACCACATAAAGATAGATAAGAAAGTCTGTCTGCATTAGTAGGTTGACAGAGCCCCCTTAATCATGTATTGCTCAACTAGTGACAGCAGTGGTATAATATATAAATGTGGTATGATATATATATGTGGTATAATATATAAATGTTGTATAATATATAAGCAAGATAAGTAGAGAAGTTGAACCTGCAAGAGCGAATTTCATGAGGCAAGGAGGACACAACACGGTATTGACATGCAGAATAAGCAATAAGATGAAGACAAAATAAGATATAGTCTAGAATATGAAGAGCCCCCAAGTGAAGAGAATGGTGACACTATAAATGAGCACAAAAACGTGGCGGAAAATCATAAAACTTCTCTGAATTTTAAAGCATCGAACTCACAGGATGTGAAACTCATGAGAAAATATGTCGATCTAAATCAAAAGGCCAGAAATACGTATAACGGCACATAAAAGCCGTAGAACTGTGTTTAAGCAAATATGACTAACACAAACTCCCGTTCTGATTAGAAAAAAAATGTAGTATCTGTTCTGATACTGCACTTAGTTTATTTTGTCCTTGTCCAGTTAAGGAGCACACCTTCTAGACTGAGGCAATTTTTAATTTTGTTCCAATCCAGAGTGCCTTTTTCTTTTGTAGAACTGGATTTTCCCCACATTAAAAACCGACTTTGTGTCTAAGTGTGCCTTCGTGGAGAGGCAAGTAAATAGAAACTTCAATTGTCAAACGCATCACATAATAACGAATACGCTTTAAGATGCTTTCTCGCAAAATCTATATAATAATACGATACGACAATTTCATGTGCGTACGTAGGTTATCACCATTCACCTTTTTTAAAAGATGAGATCGCCCGATCGCCGCAGATGCAATGCAAACAATGTAATTTACAAAGAATTCATCTGATGTCGCTGTTGTGTCCAACGTGAAAATCGAACTAAAATACACTTTCTTAACCGTTGGATTAGGATAAAATTATTGTATCTCTTCTGCTCAAAGATGGTTCAATAATATCGTGAAGTCCGAGTTCGTGCTGGACGTCCATCACATGGTAACATGTCACATAGTGTTATAAGAGATTTGGAGATAGACCCCTAACCGTATATTGTGAAACTACATTAACCAGAGTACTTAGATACGTATGTCTCAGTCCAAACAGCGGTGTTACAGTGATATTGTGGGGTCTGCGTTCGCTCCGGACGTCCATAAAATAGAAATATGACACAAACCAAAGTGTAGTATCTGTTCCGATGGATACTGCACCCCATAGACTGGTATTGTCTTGGCCTTCGGGGCTTGATTTACGCCGATATATGGGTCTGTCCTGTGCAGTTCTAGGAGGTCCACCCTCCCAGGCTTCGCCTCCCCTCTTTGGGGAGGAGTAAGTTTATTGCTTACTGCCTGAGGCGCCCCTACCAGGGAATGCCGACGGTGCTGCCCAGGCAATTTTTAAATCCCACTTTCCCGACCCGAACTTGGGTCACATCTTACTTGTGGGAGTAAGATAAAAACTGGCCTTGTGCCTAACTCCTGGAGAGGAGTAAATCAATACTCATAAGCACATCATCAATATTCAACGGATAAAGCATAACAGTGGAACATTCAAACAAGTTTGGATAAAGGGTTACATTTTTAACAGAATCCAAAGACACAATTGCAATTTTTCTTTCATTCCATCTGGGGTCACTCGCTTTTTGAATCACGAAAATTGACAACATCTTTGAAGCACCCATGAAAATATATAATTTCCTTATTCAAAAAGCGCCAACCTGCGCCAAACATCGATTGGACTGTACTTATTATAACGTCTTTTTCAACTTGACCTATTTATCTGCCTCTACCGTGATTCGACTCCTCGGGGTTAATACCATCAAAATGAGAAACAAGAAGAAAATAAAAAAAACTATAAGACAGTCTCGCCTGATAAAGTCGTTTTACAACGAAAGCTTGCAAAAATAAATAAATAAATCATATTTTCATTTAAATTGCACCATGTATCGGTTTTTAAATTTCACTAAAATACATTTTCATGGATTCTTCAAAGATGTAAATTTCCTTATATATATATATATATATATATATATATATATATATATATATATATATATATATATATATATGTATTTATATAATTATAAATATATATATATAAATATATATATATATCAATATATATATACAAATATATATATATATGCACACACACACACATACACACACACACACACATATATATATATATATATACACATATCAATATATAGGAAATAAATGATTAATATTTATTTATAAATATTATTAAACAAACCCTTAACTAAGGCCGGGCACTCTGAGTGAATTTAATAATAAGCAATGCTACTGGCTTGATTGCGAGATCCAACACAGTTTGTTGTTGTAAATCACTATTCGCTGCTCGTTGTAAAATACCCGCCGACTTGGTATTTACAAAGTTAAATTTCTCCTTAATTCTAAGCTAATTTGTGGTGGCTGCAAATCAGTTGCGATTTGTGATCGGAGTTCGCACCCACCGACCGTCGGAAATTAACTTCCTGCACTGAAGATTGCGTAAGCATGAAACATCGATGTCTGTAGGTAATAAATAATTAATATTTATTTATAAATATTGTATATATATATATATATATATATATATATATATATATATATATATGTGTGTGTGTGTGTGTGTGTGTGTGTGTGTGTGTGTGTGTGCATGTGTGTGTGTGTGAAAAAATGACAAACGGAAAACAAGTTAAAATGCAGGAGAAAAACAAAAACAAGAGATTTTGACCGGTGTCGTTCTGTTGGAGAACGTCTTCAGAAATGAAGATACGGATTTTTTGCAATCGGACATTTGCTTGCATTCGGGCAGCGTTTTGCCTTGTTTTTATTCTCACAATCTTTATTTTACTTTTTCAAATTTAAAATCTTGGCCTTTGCCATCTTATGTATCCGAGCGATTTCCTCTGATGATAAGATATTGATCTTTGAAAAGCCTGGCTTAAGGAAAAAGTTAATTTAATAAATTGCCTTTTTGCAGAATATACCTTGCTTTGAGCAACTGAAATGAAAAAAGATCTGCCTTTTGCTTTTCTAATTTCTTGTCATCCTTTTACCTATCTATCTGCTCTACCCTGTATATTGAGCTGCATACTTTTCACAAAAGGTTTTACCTTTTCTAAAAGTTCGCTTTTAGTTCTCCACTTTACATATATATATATATATATATATATATATATATATATATATATATATATATATATAAATCCTTTACTTCATGTTAATCGTAAAATTAAACCAAAGTGCTCGATTGTAAAACGTGAGCAGAATATGTGCTTTATTTACATACGATACAATAAAGTCCTTCGAATGGTACCCAGGTTTCGCATAACCAACCCTCTGCTAGTTAAAAAAAAAACTATGCATATTGATGGAGTAAAACATTCGTCGCCCTTTTACATGTATAATCGTCGACGAACGTTCTAACCCATAAATCTGCGAAGTTTTTCTTTAACTGCCGGATAGTTAGTTTCGGGAAACCTGGGTCCATACAATGGGTACTTCATTGTACAATGTTTAAAAAAATATACGCATGTGCATATATGTAGTATGAAAATATACTTATAGAAATTAATCTACAAAGAAATGTTTTTTTTTCATTACCGAGGGGAATACAGACCAATTTCTGTATATCTTACTTGCTATAAGTATATCTAATATAGTATTGTATAATATAAGCGTATATACTTAAAATAAGAATTATATATATATATATATATATATATATATATATATATATATAACTTTTGTATATGATTATATTATAAGGGGGCGCTGATGAAAAGACTTTTTGGAATCATCTGAAGTATAATACAAAATAATTTTTTCCAAATTGTTTTAGAAACGATTGTACGCCAAATATTCGTTGTCTTTGAATTTTTGGAACTGATACAAATAATGTTCTAATTTTATCTCATCTTACCTTATATATATATATATATATATATATATATATATATATATATATATATATATATATATATATATATATTTATGTGTGTGTGTGTGTGATCCACATACATATATTGTACAACTCATCAGTGTGGCTAGACATAGCTAGCCTTCACCGCTGAAACCCGAAAGCAAAACTTTCCCATAATATCCAAATATGATCAGCAGTCAAGTACCTAACTTAAAAAAGCTTACCTCACTTTTTCTTCTAAAATAATTATCTCTCTTTGAAAATTGTGACAAAAAATTACCTTCCTTGCATTCTAATATAATAGCATCTGATTGCGCAAAATAATCTTGCTTTACCAATAACGAGGCACTTAAATTAGTTCGTTCTGTATTTAAATGTGGTAACTGTCCAGTCATTACGCAAAGTGACCTTCTCCTCAGTTTGAGAAGTAAAATTGACACATTTTGTTGGTCGTTTTAATAAAACTGTGAATACAATTAGTTTTGCTAAATACATTTCTTGTATTATAATTTCACTTTATATATATATATATATATATATATATATATATATATATAGATTGAGGTATGGCTTTTTATTCTCATTAGGATACAATAAAGGTTAGTTCTTTTGATTTTACTCAACAAGTGTTACCGGTTCGTTTCGTTTCTTAAATATTTAAAGCTTGAAATATTTATGAAAACTTTTCGGATTTTCCAAATATATATATATATACATTTTTAAATATTAAAGAAACAAAACGAACCGGTAACACTTATTAAGTAAAGTCAAAAGAATAAAAAAGACATACCGCAATCTACAAAGATTGAAAGTGAAACAACTGCCAAGAACCATTTAAAATTAAGCAAAATGGATAGGACTTTGGTCACCCAGAGCTCATATATTATAACTTGGAGGAATACAACATGCATGACATCATTAATTATGTAAACATGATCAATAAATTAAAAATCAATATATATATATATATATATATATATATATATATATATAAAGTGGTGTACTAAAAGCGAACTTTTAGGAAAAGTAAAACCTATTGTGAAGAGTATACAGCTCAATATTCAGGATATTTCTATGTACTTGCATGACATTTTTCTTAAAATTATCATCCTGAGAAACTCTTACAAATAAAGACAAAACGTTGAAGTATACATAAAAAAAACATCTTTTGGTTTTTCCTTTTTCATTTCCCGTCACGTCGGATTACTCTCATCCTTCCTTTCTCATATATATATATATATATATATATATATATATATATATATATATATATATATATATATATACACACAAAAGGAGTCTCATAACCGCACCCTCATACACAAGCATTGTCTCTCAATATCAATTATAGTGCTACATATGTGCACACAAACTCGCTCTCAGAATCCCTTATACAAACACACACACACACGCATATATATATATATATATATATATATATATGTGTGTGTGTGTGTGTGTATATATATTTATATGTGTATATATGCATATATATATGTGTATATATATGTATATATAAACGTGTTTATATATATGTGTATATATATATATGTGTGTGTGTATATATACATATATATATGTATATAAATATATATATATATATATATGTATATATATGTGTGTGTGCATATATATATGTATATATATATATATATATATATATATATATATATATATAGAGAGAGAGAGAGAGAGAGAGAGAGAAAGAGAGCGAGAGAGTTGATATAGATATAGACGGGGCTGGAAAGAGAAAGGTGGATAAAACAGAGAAGAGGAAGAGAGAGTTTTATGAATTTGCATACTTTTGTCTAATTTATACTTACCTGCCACAGCTATAGTAGGTATTTTCTTACTAGTCGGGGATACGTAATCGACATCTAATACGACACCCATTTTGTTGCTGTTGGGCTGACGTATGTGTCTTTTCAGTCTCAGGAGGGCAACCATTACTAGACTTTACCTTCTCTTTGAGGAACGGGTTTAGTTCATTGCTAATTGCCTGGTAATGCCGACGGGGCTGTTAAGGCATCTTTTTAGGCCAGAGCGCACTTCTGTTTGTGCACTGACTTTTCAAAACAACACCTGACCTTGTGTCTAACCTTCCTGGAGAGGAGGTAAATAAAATACATTTGTTTCATTTACCGGTTTTAAATCTCAGCAAAACCAGAAGTATCACTGGAGATTTCAAAATCCACTTTGGAAATCATTAGAAATATACAGGGTGTCTCAAAAAAATGTACTCACTCTTAATGTTTCGCGACGTTTGCGAATCCCTTGGTGCGCGTTATCAGCTTTGTTTGAACAATAATGGTCATCAGTTTGAACATTTGCGAACATGATTCTTCAATTACATCTGTCTCATGTATTCGATGCTATTTCATTTCACTCTATGTTCATAAATAAAAGTTTTCTCGTCATTCTACGAGTGAGTACATTTTTGTGAGACACCCTGTAGAAAGACCAACACCTTACAACAATCTACATACATAGATGATCATCCGTATCAAATAACAAGTACTTGGTGGCTTATAGTATAACGAGCACCTTCTCTGTCTGTCTGTCGCCGAGAATTTTTGTAAACGTAATTTCAAAGTCAGAAATGAACAATAAATAATTTCGGCGCCCAGGCCGCAATTCGAACTCTCAACTTTGACGTTAACCGCCGGACGCTCTGTAGGCAAGTGATAAAATCCTATCAAATTTTAAATAGATAAAGAAATCGTTTTTTTTTTCACTTCTCTCAGTTACAAATAAATGATCGTATAACTGTTCTTCGAAAATACATTGGGGTCTGCGTTCGCTCTCGATATTTTAAGGGGGCGGGGGAATTCCCCCCCTATTTTTTCTTTTTGTAGAGAAAAAAGAATTTTAGCGGGAAAATTTTTTTTTTCCCTTTTTAAACAAAATAGTATTCGGAGACAATTTTTTCTTTTGTCTCAGCACCCAAGAACGCGGCAGCCTAGCAAAAATAGACGACCGTTAGGGAGTCTATTTTCGCTAGTCCACTAATAATATAATGGCCACTTTCTCCCTGCTTATCTGTCTTTCTCTAAGTCAGAATCTTTTAAAACGAATATCTTAACGTCATTTAAAAGTGGAAAATATTGCATTAATACTAATTAAACAAATAAATCGGACGCCATGACCGGAAATCGAAACCGAAACCGAAACTTTGAAACCTTCACTCTGAGCTTTTTAGCGCTTTCTTATAAACAGATCTAAAAACATTCCCTGAACAAAATAATTATAGCTTTGGCGTGACGTCATAGATTTATGATTTACGTCATGTTTCAAAACATGAATTCAAACAAGCGATTATTAAAAAAATAATAAAAGGGTAAACATTATCAATAGCGTTGGAAATTATTTGAATAGTCCCAAACAATTTATTTGGCTTTAACTATGTACTGTATGTAGTTTTTTTCACAATTATATAAATATAGCCAATTCACTAGGAACACTTTCTCGCAGACAGCGAGAGAGAGAGAGAGAGAGAGAGAGAGAGAGAGAGAGAGAGAGAGAGAAAATGGGTGACGCGGTAGCCTAGCAAAATTATGCGACCGGAGGGAGCATATACTTGCTATATATAAAACACGAAAAGTATGCCACGAGGCTCATCTCTATTTATATAAAGTTATGAAATGTGTCTAGATTTATAGATTTCTATGTGTAGGATTCACCTTTAAGCTAATTAACCGGCAATTATGAATTTTGGAACACAGCCGCTAGGCGCAAGGAGTAGTAATGTGGGCTATATTTAGTTAAATTTAATTTTATGCATAGAAAACAACCAGAAAGAGAGGGGGGAAGCCTATCGTTAAATTTTTTAAGAGTATTTTAAAGGGTTTTAAGGGCGCTTTATATGAGCAAAATCATCAATTTGAAAATTCAAATATTTAAGGTTTGCGTTTAATTTGATCGATTTAGATACCAATAAGGCAAGAGTCTCTGAAGTTTTAAATTTTAGACATTTTCTAGAATCAAAATCATGTCATGGATTTTGATCAACATTGGTATAAGTATTCTAGACATAAGGTTTAGTATCATTATATTTTGATGTTAGTCTTCGTACAGGGGATATAATAGTGGTGCAAAACCGTGCTTTTCGAAGGATAATTTTACTCTTCCTGGGACAGGTATTCTTTGAGCATATATATATATATATATATATATATATATATATATATATATATATATATATATATATACTGTTTACCGAAAGATAGCTTGTTTTATTGTATAACAGTTCTTCCGTGTGGCTAGAACGAGCGAGTGCTTTAAACTGAGATTTGACACCCGTTGTCAGAACTCTTACCTCTATGCTATCGGCCACTGTCAGAAAAAAAAAACTATAATGCTTATATACTTACATTATTGACTACCTAGTGTGCTCCATTCTTTTACGAAGAGATGTCTATTAACGCCGAGTGGGGTCGTTCATCTGTTTAAAGTACACTTCCTGCATGAAGGCCGTTCT
>OY744544.1:34875431-34937931 GCA_963556195.1 Sepiola atlantica | reverse complement strand
AGCAATAAACTTACTCCTCCCTAAAGAGGGGAGGCGGAGCCTGGGAGGGTGGATCTCCTAGAACTGCACAGGACAGAGCCATAGACAGGCGTAAATCAAGCCCCGAAGGCCAGGACAATACCAGTCTATGGGGTGCAGTATCCATCGGAACAGATACTATACTTTGATCTTAGCCAAAAGGCTAAGGCCAAGAGTTTCAATGAAGTAATATCTATAGAAACAAATATAATACATGTACTATATATATATATATATATATATATATATATATATATATATATATATATATATATATATATATATAGAGAGAGAGAGAGAGAGAGAGAGAGAGAGAGAGAGAGATAATTGAGTAAAGAATATTTACTAAATTATTATCATATGATATTTTGAGGTCTGGTGTGTACACAATTGAGTTATCAGCCCCAAATAGATGTTGATTCTTTTACTCAATTTTTTATTGGTGTCCTAAGTATAAGGCGCTGGGGAAGAGACATATTGTGAATATATATATATATATATATATATATATATATATATATATATATATATATATATATATATATATATATAAATTAAATATGATCCATAACCGTCTCTCGAAACGATTGTACGCCAGACCATTGTTCACTTTCAATTCTTAGAACAGTAATAAATAATATCATAAAACTGTTGTTTTATTTGTTTATCACTGTTCATTCTATCTATCTATCTATCTATCTATCTATCTATCTATCTATCTATCTATCTCTCTCTATATATAATGTATTTTTATGTAATTATTTTTATTGGTTATGACAGCGTTCGTTGTTTTTTGATTAATATTATTTTGATTGTCTCACTTTCTAAGTGATTAAGATGAAGAACATTTCATAATTAGTCGCCCTTTACTTTATAGGACGTATTTTCCGTTAATATATATATATTTATTAATTTTATACGTACATAAAAGTAATCCATGGACACATGTTTCTAGCTCACAGCTGTCATCAGACAAGGATCGAACCTTCGATATTGATGTCTACAGTCCAGCGTCTTTACCATTAGACCAAGAGGCCATGTCTTGCAATATGTATGATTTTGATCACCTTAATATTTAATGTATTTTTATGTAATTATTTAATTGGGGACTGCAGTGTTCGCTGTTTTTTGTGCTTATTATTATTTCGATTGTCTCACTTTCTAAATAAACGCCACCACTGGCGACGAAGCATATTAAGAGTTTTGTTCAGAACCTTAAAAAAGGGACACACGTGGAGAAATCAACGGCAAATTCACACGCCAACATCCTAGTTCTAAAAACTGGCTTTACAGCTAACCAACAAGAAAAAATAATTCGTTAAAGACCAATTATTTTCTATCAAAGAAGAAAGATCAGTGATTTTCTTTAGCTATTCCGCCACTGTGTTAATTATTAAGAAGTAGGGAATAATAGATATTTGTTTTTCTTTCCAAAGGAGAAAAGTACTGCCGCCGAAAAAACTAGAACCATGTTTATTTTCTGTTGACTAAAGTGCTGACCGCAAATTCTACAGTTACGTGAAAAGTGAATTTTTTTGGTCGAAAAAAAAAAGGTTTTATACACTCTTTCTCTTTTTACAAATATGATTGCATTTAGTAGCGTAATATAAGAGAAAGAACTTCTAAAAAGCTGTATTCTATGACGATACATTTTAAACATGGAAGATTTTAAAACAACTACAAACATCCGACGAAAAGCTACAAAAAAACAAAGAAAGATTTCTGGAACAAAAACGAGAAACCGATCAAAAGATTGAAGTATTAATGCAAACAATATCACAAATACTGAGAAAATATGCTTATTCTCAGAATACCGTGTTGAGCTCAATTTATAATTTCACTTATTCTCCAGACGAGGATAACAGCTTCGCTTCACATTTAAGAAGGTATAATAATCTATTCAAAATAGTTCGCTTACTGCACCGAAAATTAGGGACCACCGAACATACTAAATTCGTGAACTATATTTTCACCAAAAAAAACGAGCGACTTGACTTTTTCTGAAGCGGTTAAACTTTTAACAGAATTATTCAACCCTAAGACTTCTCTGTTCTACAAACGGTGGATGTGTTAAAATTTTGGTAAAAAAAAGACTTCGCAACTTTTGCGTCAATCGTTAATAAACACTGTGACGATTTCAAATTAGCTGAATTTAGCGCGGATAACTTTAAATATTTAATTTCCGTGCGAGGTCTTGTATCAGGAAAAGGCGCATAAATTAGACGTAAGGTTCTAAACAAGTTCGAAAGTGAACCAAATGTAACATTACAGAAATTAGCTTAAGAGTGCCAGAGATTTATAAGTGTTCACACAGATTTTAAAGACATTAAAGAGTCTGGCATTGCTCACATAAGAAAGGTACGTAAGAAATAACACTCTAACTCTTCTTTAAAAACAATTCAAAATCCAAAAAGGGATTATTTTTGCGCTCTTACAAAAACAAGGCAGCCCAATAAAAAGTAAGATAAAGTACCGCCTAGCCCCTGTGTCCGTTGTGCAGCCCTTCATTGGTTTAAAAACCTGTATAATTTGTAATAAAGTCGGAAACAAGAGTTCACATTGTAGAACGAATAGAGAAATAAAACTCGGGTTAAATCTACAAGAACAAACGATCAAGACTGCATAAATATGAGAAAATATCTACAGGTAAAAATCCTGAATAAAACTGAAAAATTACAATTAGATTCCGGTTCCGGATAATAAACCTGCATACATTGGTTGGATAAACCGACCATGTTAAAGACCAACAAAATAGCCAGAACGAAATAAATTAAATTCAAGGGTGATATAATTACAAAGGTAACCTTAAATGGAACTACCAAAAAATTGAAAATGCTCGTATTCAACAGTTCAATCTATGGGATTGACCAATCAATACATTTTGCCAGAAAATCGAAAATCTGACGACTCAGTAAGAAAAACTGGCGTTCTTGGTCGATGTAAAAAGATGTCAGCAAAATTTCAACTGAACGAGGATTCAAGAAAAAAAAGAATGTGCCATTAGCATCGTTAGAAAAATAAACGAGATAATATATTTTTTTTTAACTAAAAATATTACCTAGGGTAGGGCGAGAATACACATTTTTGGGGGGTGGGGGTGGAGGGTAAACATTTTTTGGGGGTCGTGGAAAATGTTTTGGAGGGTGGGGCAATAAAAAAATCTTTTTCTTGAACTAAAAATATTACTTAGGGTAGGGGAGAGAGTAAAACTATTTTTGGGGGTGGGGCCAAATTTTTTTTTTTTTTGAACTTAAAATATTTCTCAGGGTTGGAGCAGAGTAAAAAAAATGTTGGGGGATGGGGTGGAGGGTAAAAAATTTTTTTTGGGCGGGGGGGGGGTCGGGGAAAATAAAAGATAGATTAGAAAGAACCGGCATTTTATCTAAAGTGGAATATAGTCAATGCGCGGCACCTGCTGTCCATGTAAACAGTGTGTACAGCTTTTTCGACAGGATTAAATGCAGCACTAAAGAACTACCATTATCGACTTCCAAGCCTTGGAAAATGTTTTACAAAGTTAAATGGAGGCATTTTTTTATCATGAATAGATTTTAGTGAAGCCTACCATCCAAATACCCGTTGAAGAAGAAAGTTCTAAATTACTTGATATAAACACGCATCGCGCATTATACAAGTTTGAAATGTTTGCTTTTGAGGTCAAGATTGCTCCAGCAATCTTTTAGCAAATTATGGATACTATGCTGACTGAACTTGATTTCATGGTCGCATACCTAGGTGACATTCTACTAAATAGCAAAAATATGGAACAACACTAGCAACACGTTAATAAAGTGTTTTCGCAAATCCGGACCAATGGCTTCAAAGTTAAAGAAGAAAAATGTGATTTTTTTCTCAGAAGAAATAAAATATCTGGTCATGTCATAAATCAAGACGACACAAGGCCGGATCCAGAGAGAATCACTGCAATTGAGGACATGCCGACTCCTGAAAATATCACATACCTACAGAGTTTCCTGTGATTGGCAAATTATTACCAAGTTGTTATCCCAAATATGCATAACCTCCGTGTTCTGCTTGACAAAATGTTAAGAAAGGATAAGGTTTGGGAGTGGACATCCAGAAGGCCAGGAGGCGTTCGACCAGACTATTAAAATTCTAACGTCGGATTTATTCCTCACACATTATGACCCGAACCTAGACATCATAGTTGCTATCAACGAAAGCTCGTACGGAATAGGAGCATGCATTCGTCATAAAATGCCAGACGGAACTCATGCATCGAAGACGTTGCTTATAACGGAGAAGCATTACTCTCAAATCGAAAAGGAGACTTTAAGAATAATCTTCGCAGTAATAAAATTCCACCATTACATACACGGAAGATTGTTCACGTTACAGACGGATCACACGCTGTTAATCACCATTCTCGGTTCATAAAAGGGTCTGCAGGGATGTGGGACAATTTTATTAAATTACAATTTTAAAATAGAATACTTACCATCGAAAAATATCACGCTGATGAGTTATCTAGACCGGTTCCGAGACATAAAGAGCCACTTGAAGATTCCGTGGTTGCTTCCCTACGGACGGATGGGGAAATAAAAGTTATGTTGTGCAACACACTAAGATAACTCTTTGTGACCCTACATGAAATTAAAATGATGAGTTCATTAACATTACAAGAACAAAAATGTCAGATATTTTAGACAGTTTTTCATTATGTGACGATGTACTCCTGTATAGCGAGACAGTCGTCATCCCTAAAAAAATACACAAGAGAATCTTAAAGGATTTTCACGTTGGCCATTCGGGGGCGAATACGGTGAAAATATTAATACGCAGCTACGTGTACTCGCCTAAAATCGACCAGGAGATTGAAAACATCGTCAATACGTGTAAAGACTGTGGCTTAGCGGCAAAGGTACCTCCTATTAAACATAGTCCGTGGCCCAAAACGGACCGACCTTGGTCAAAGATACACCTGGATTTTGCGGGCCGCTGGATGGATTTTACTATCTAATTGTAGTAGATAGTTTTACCAAATGGACCGAAATGTTCCGATGTAAAAAGCCCACTACGGAGGTAACGATAAACTTTGTTCACGAATTGTTCACCCATTTTTGGGTGGTCGACTGTTTGGTCAGTGACAATGAACCGCAATTTACGTCCTCCAACTTTAAAGAGTTCTGTGAGATTTTCCAGATAAGTCACATCACGACGCCCCCGTACCATCCTAGGTCAAACCGCCAGGCTGAGCAGTTTGTGAACACTTTAAAAAGAGCCCTGAAAAAAGCTTGCAGTACTCCCACGGAAAAGGCCTTGCAGCAGTTCTTACAAGTATACAGGATCACGCCAAATGTTAACACACCATCCGCAGTATCTCCTGCAGGATTAATGTTTGCGCGTAAAATAAGATCCGTTTTCAAAAGAATTGCTACCAAAACAAACCAAACAAGGACGAACCTCTATTGTACAAAATAACGCTACATTCCAGGGGATAAAGTATGTTTAAAGATGTTTAAAATGAAACATCTAGGAACTTGGTACGATAGAAAAGAGAATTGAAAATAGTGTTTACATAATCCAAGACCATCAGTTATCGTATGAAACACCTAAATCAAATTAGGAAACGACTGGTGTAATTAAACTGACAGCACTCCCCAGGGAGAAGAAGTTATGGATACCATATACAATACTTTCGACATACATGTACCCCAAAAGCCCCAGAAAAGCGACAATATAAAAGGAAACGGAAGTCTCTGGATCTTATCGTGATCAATCCAAAAAGGATACGATACTGATACTCCTACGAAGGGAGGGGTGTTATGGTACCTTACCTATACGTATTACTTGGACTCTTCCACTCACTATAAATACTGGAAGGACCTGTCTCTCAGGGTTTGAACCACACCATACTGTTCAGTTTCTCCTTAACTTCGGTTGATTGAGGACGTTGGGATGGGGTAATACCAGTCGAGGATTCGTTCTCGACAATCAGTCCGGCAGGAACTTGGCCATTTCGGTGGCCTTTTATCTGCCGGGCTGAGGTATATTGTTCTGGGGTTTCCTAAGAGGTGCACCCTCCCAGGCCTTGCCTTCCCTCTTTAGGGAGGAGTAAGTTTATTGCTTGCTGCCTGAGGCGCTCTGACTGGGGAATGCCGACGGGGTTTCCTAGGCTATTTTTTATAGACCATAGTGCTCCTTCTTTAGGGGTGCTGGCTTGATCTCCCCACCTTCCCGACCTTGTGTCACATATTCCTGCGGTGGGAAGGAAATTAAATACCTGGAACCACACCAGTCTATACTGGCAGTCAAGACTGATGTACAACCACTCTTGTTCTCTGTTGTATTATAGTTTTTTGCCTCGACAATATAGATTTTTATTCTTTTTCTTTTCCCATTATGATTCTTGGTGGCCAGGGAAAAATGCCGGACTGTTGAGTCAGGGGTGACTTTGAGACTAGGATCGAATCCTTCGACCAGCAATAAGTATCAGTTCCTACACTGATGACCGCGTAAGCAAGAAACACTTTGTGTCTTTAGGCTAGAAAAATAATATATATATATATATATTAGTGAAACAGCCACAACTCGTAAATCTTTATTATATAAAACCGCATACCCAACCACATTTCCTCTTTTAAAATAAATAACGACCAAATAGCAGTGATTTTCCCTAAAATATCCATTACTTATTGCACTGGTCGAATTTGAAAAAATCTAGGTCTTATACCTCAGGATCTAGGTTCTGCTAACTATGCACATTAGAAGCCGTTATGATAATCACTGCTAGAAAGAGTAAAAATATTATAATTTCTAAAAACGAATTTCTATCGGCATGTAGACATAAAATAGAATTTAAATATATCAATTTTATAGCTTGAACTGGGACCCCTCCCCATCGAATAATCAAGCACTCTCAGCTAACTTAATGCAAGTAATATAAGAACTCACTTCAAATGCCTTACATTAAAAATCAAGTAAAACAATTTCTCACCTCGTCGTCTGAAAATCCCTATTTTAACACCCGCATTACTTATTTCAGAACTTTTTAAAAATGGCATGGAAGGTTTCTTTACCCCTTGATCTCGATACCAGTCTTTTACTATGAGTTCATTCCCCCCTTTCTATTCTCAAATTCAATATTGAACTCAATATTTTAATCTTTTAACTTTAATCTATGACCCTTACACACTCTCCCTTTTAGTACCACATACCTTAGACATCACTTATTTTTGAAATTTAACACATTTTTACCCTTCCAGTATGCTACACTTAATAATGTAAAAGTTTACTACTTTCATCCGGCTTCTCCATCCCTAATTTTCCGTTTTGGATCCTATCTACTTTACTATTCCTTTTAACCGTTACTCCTATCTTTTTTTTTATTCAAGCATACTTCACAGATTTTACAGTTTTACTATTTGTAACCAAACGTCACGATTTAATAGCTCTAATCTCCGTAATTTCTCTCCTCTCAACTAATTAAATATAATTAAGTTCAGTTTATTTATTTCACATATATATATATATATATATATATATATATATATATATATATATATATATATATATATATATATATATATATATCGACAACCAGAATTTGAATTCATAACCGCCAACGACATCGGCGTGGAAACATCACATCAAGGACATTTATCAAAGAAACAAAAGAAAAAAGTTTGTTCATTTTTGTTTTTGTTTTTGGTGAAAAAAAAGGACACAATACTGGTAAACTCTGATGATGGAATTTTATTCCGAAATTAATAAGATTAAAGTAAAAAAAAAATTAATCTTGCATTGATAATGGCTTATATTTTCAATTCATATATATATATATATATATATATATATATATATATATATATATATATATATATATATATATATTAGTGAAACAGACACAACTCGTAAATCTCTATCATCACTATTATATTAGAGTAAAACTTGACACACTTTTATGATTCATCAATTTCAATAAAATTAAATTGCATTTAATATCAACCATCAAAATTCAATGATTTTTTTAAAATTTAAATTCTTTCTTTTTCTTAAAATAAAATTAAATTGCATTTAATATCAACCATTAAAATTCAATGATGTTTTTTTAAATTTAAATTTTTTTTTTAAATAAAATTAAATTGCATTTAATATCAACCATTAAAATTCAATGATTTTTTTTAAATTTAAATTTTTTTTTTTAAATAAAATTAAATTGCATTTAATATCAACCATTAAAGTTGTTGCTAGTTTTGCTTTCAATTGAAAATAAACTTTTTCTTTCTAGTGGTATAATTGCAATCAGAATAATGCCATGAGTTGATATCAAACGGTTGAAAGAAAAACAGCAAAAATAAATAAATATTCGAAACTATGAAATGGTACGTTTTTTAACTTCTGATATACATAAATATTTAAACTATGAACACCATTTACTTGTTTTTAAATTATTAGCTTTTTCAATGAAATTACGCGTTGTTTATTGGAAAATATCAAGTATAAACTGATTTGAAGCTCATCATTGCTCGTTTAAAATGATCTCATTCTGAAATCTGTTTTTAATTTTCATGTCAATTCTCTTGTTCTGCCTGTCATTATTACTGAAAAAAATGATGTCTCAAATCCATCCATTCAGACGTTGTTTTATTTTTGAACTGATTGCGATTGTATCCTCGGAATACTATCTGAATATGAAGTCGATATGCTGATAAAGGCAATCAAAATTTGTCAAGTGTACACTGTAATAGTAATAATAAATATTTTGCGAAACGCGTGTACATATGGATAACATTGTTAAGTATTGCTTTTCGGGGCATGATTATAAGATATTAATTATGTCATAAATGTCATGGTTGGTAATTGTAAGCATCTTCTACGTATAGATATTTATTGTATGATTGTCGAACATCTATATTTTGCTTTATATCAAATTTGAATTCTAATCCTGTAATCTTTTCAGTTCTTATCTTTTGAAGGATGCCATATCTTTTAAAGTGGCATTTTTACTTCTAATTAAATGAGAATCGACAGTCGAATCAAATCTTTCAAACTCGCCTAATTGTTGCTGATGCTAGTCGCCATCAGAATTCAACTGGAAATTAATTAAATGAAACTTTAATTAGTCATCAAGAAAATTACGATAAAAAAAGATGAAGAAAACAATAAAAAATGTAAAATAGTAATGGCGGGAAAAATGTTAAATAAAAATGGCGGAAAAAATGTAAAATAAAAATGGCGGGAAAAATGTAAAATAAAAATGGCGGGAAAACGAAAAAAAATCGATTTTTTGTTTAGTTTTCTTTTTGTTTAGTTTTTTTGTGTGTCTGTTAGTCAACAAAAGCTAAATGAGTTTTGAATAGTTTAAAACCGAACACATTAATGCTTACAGGAAGGAACTATTTAGTTGAGTCAATGTAATAACTGAACCATTATTTCTCTTATATCTACATCGGTCTATACATACAATACGAAGTTGTTTTTTTTAATACTAATGAATCCTCGCTTATCAAGGCCCAAAAGCCAGTCGAGGATAGAGGTTAATGAGTTTGTCAGGTGGGCGGTAAGAAAAACACCTTGAGGATGGGAGGCGATCGTTGAAACTGGACAACATTAGATTATTTAAAAGGACAGCTCAACAAGGATTTGTTAACATTGAACTTGAATACGATCATGTTGTAGTTAGTTGGGAAGCAGCCACGTGGTATTGTTCCACAGACGGGTAGTTCTTCAGAAAGTAACTCTGCCCACGCAAGTCCCGTTTAGGTCCAGGTACACAGAGGAAGAATAGAAAATTATTTATAGTGATTGTAACTAGACGAGTTTATGCTGTGAATGTTTTACAGGGGTAACAAGAGATTGGAGCTTAGTCAAATTTCTATTGCAAATTTTATTCGACTGAAAAGCTTTATTTTCCTGTTCGTGACATTTATTAGCAAACTAAACTGATTTTAGCGTACTAATTTCAAATAATATGTAATTTACGCGGGTTAAGCTAGTAGAGGAGAACTGACCAAATTCTTGGAAATAAACTTTGCTCATGGAAGTTCCGTTTCGTTTTAGATACACAGAGGAGGAAAGGAACATTATTCTGTTTTCGTGTTTTTATTTATACCCAGGGCCGGTTCTAGGAAGTTCTGGTCCAAATAAGAAACCGGTCAGCGGTGCTCTTGTATTATTGAATATGTGGAGAGGAGCTTCGCGTTTTGGCCAATATCAAAGTGTAGTATCTGTTCCGATGGATACTACACCCGATAGACAGATATCGTCTTGGCCTTCGGGGCTTGATTCCACCAGTCTATGGGGTTGTCCTGTGCAGTTCTAGGAGGTCCACCCTCTCAGGCTTTGCCTCCCCTCTTTGAGGAGGAGTAAGTTTATTGCTTACTGCCTGAGGCGCCCCTACCGGGAAATGCCGACGGGACTGCCCAGGCAATTTTTAATGACCAGATTGCTCACCTTCTTGGGCGGTGGCTTTTCAAGTCCCACTTTCCCGACTTGACCTTGGGTAACATCTTACCTTGTGAGAGTAAGATAAAACTGGCCTTGTGCCTAACCTCCTGGAGAGGAGGTAAACAAATACTAACGGCTGTTAAAATATTACCATTCTTTCTCTTCGCGTTCTGTTCTTACTCTGACCATTCCTTCCCTTCTTTCTTTTCTTTACTTTTTTCCCTTTCGAGAAAAACAGCACGCAATTAAAACAGCGGAACAGTACTTGACGGTTAGGTCAGTTAACTAAGTTCAAATTTCAAATATTTGAATTCCAATTATATCAATATCCGTCTGTAAATAAAATCTGTTCTTTATAAATGTTCGTTTAAGTTGGTATTCAGATTTCTTGGGTTAACACTGGATTTCTTTGAGTCACATAGGTATCCAAGTGTTTAATTAAATATCTTCCATACTTCTCAAACCTTGAGTTAGTAAAGCAGTGAAGGAAACTACTTTTCTTATCCCCAATAGACCACTTAACCATGTTATATCTTATTTACCTTCGATCTTTTTCTGGTCCCGCCGGATTCCAGGACCAAAATTCATCTAGTCTGGTCGAATATCCAGCTTAGTTTCTAGATTTTTTAGATGAGGATTGATAATTTAGATTATTTGGACTTCTGTTCTTATCTTGAGTGTTATCCTTACAACGTTTCGACCGATGTAACCTCCGACCTTCTTCAGGTGTATTTTGCCGAATTCGGGAATCTTTCTGTCGAACTCGGGAATCCGTAAAGAATTTCGCACGGAACCGTTATTTAATCCACGGGAGTAGCATGCTCTTGTTCCGTCAGACATGACCGGGTAGAAGTTTACGTAATTCGCAATTGTATTCTTAGTATCGCCCGCACTGAGGTTTGAACCTTCAACCCCCAGAAGAGCGTCACTTAGTACTGAATTTGACTTAGTACTTTATCTGTTACTCACCAAGAACCCGTCGCTTCCTCTTATCAACTTCAGTTGTATACTGAGCTCGAATGGTAGATGGCCTCTGATTGGGCAAGTCAGAAAGGAATTTAGATACTTGCACCAATCAGGGCCGGGCTTAGAAATTAAACATAGATTCAAAATCGTAAAACGCGAGCTGTTGCTTCTGATGTTCTTGTTCTTTGTTGTCATCGTTTGTAGTCACTGTTGCTACAATTTTATTTGAGCTTTGAATACTATGTTAATTTTGAATATTTAGTCAGGGTTTACTAGTAGGAGGGAATATCCTTATGCCAGGGTGTCCTTGAAAAATAAACTCTATAGAGAAACCGAAGAGACTGAAGGATGGTTTCTAGTAGCCATTCAAACTCTCTCCTTTAGGCGTTCAAACTGTCTCGCTTTCTGTATGTTTGTGTGTTTTTATGCACACCCAAGGTCAGTTATAGGAAGTTCTGAACCAAATTGGAAACGTGGTAGAGGCGCCCTTGTAATGGTCCCACAGAGATGAGATAAAAACCGACCTTTTAAGATACTATCTTTCTTTCTCTCTCTGTTCTGTTTTCACTCTGACATTTCCCTACCTTCTTTCCTTTCTTTACATCCTTTTTCCTTGCGAGAAAAAATAGACGCAATTAAGACTGCAGAGAGTACTGGACGGGTAAACTAGTTTACTATAATTAAAATTTAAATATTTAGATTTCGATCAAGGTATCAATCAGAACAAGTCGATATAAGGATTGACGTTGCTTTGTTTGGAAGTCATGACCACGGTCATCTAGTCTTCGGAACCAGCTGAACTGTCAAATCTAAATACCTAACTGGAGATAGGAAAAGTGAGTGCTAGCAAGCCGTTGATATCAACGACCAAGCCAAGCTGCCCATAAACAACACATTTTAGAGAACTTTCCACAGTGCATCTCTACAACATTTTTGATCCACAATTTACACTGCGCAGACACCTATACCCACAGTAGCCCCTAATAATAATTGTAACTGCTATAAATCTAGAGAATGTCTGCGAAACAATAATCACATGCATAAAGACGTTATATACGCCTGCACTGTGAAGCATTTTCCTCGCAACGCTAATCAACAAAGTAGCATCAGTACACGTGCACTTCCCCTATCCGTACACCCTACACATTCTCAACCCTTACCGCATCACAATACCCACAATATTACTCCAAGCATTAATCACCCTTCTTTACCAGTTAATAACAATCTAGCTCAAACTTCCCTACCCCTTTTTACTTCCTCAACAAACAATTTTAACTTAACCTATTATTATAACTTAAGCATACAGACCCTTAACATATCTACTACTATGAATAACACACCTAATGCAATAATAACTCCATATAAAATACATGCTACGTAGGAGCTAGTGCTTTCCCAATAAAAACCGCATACCCAACCACATTTCCTCTTTAAATATAAATAACGACCAAATAGCAGGGCCTTCTTTAACTAAATTAATCAAAGATTTTAAACATAAAAATATCCATTACTTTTTTCACTAGTCGAATTTTAAAAAATCTAGGTCCTATACCCCAGGATCTAGGTTCTGCCAACTCTGTACATTAGAAGCCGTTATGATAATCACTGCTGCCAAGAGTAAAATATTATGAATTCTAAAAGCGAATTTCTATCGGCATGTAAGAAAATTTTAATATATCAATTGTATAGCTCGAATTGGCACCCTTCTCCCATTCAATAATCAAGCACTCTCAGCTAACTGAATACAAGTAATATAACAACTCACTTCAAATGCCTTACATTAAACATTTCATGAAACAATTTCTAAACCGGGTCCTCTCCAAATCCCTAGTTCAACATCTACTGAATACCACACGTAAACCCGCATTACTTATTTCAGAACTCTTTTAAAATTGCATTGAGGGTTTCTTAACCATTTGAACTCGATACCAGTCTTTTACTATAAGTACATCCCTAACCCTAACCCTAATCCCCCTTTCTATTTTCAAATTTAATCTTGAACTTTTTAACTTAAGTATTTTAATCTTTTAACTTTAATCTAATTACCCTTACGCATCTTTCCTTTTAGTTGCCTATACCTTAGACCCCGCCCATTTTTGAAATTTAACAAATGTGTACCCTTCCAGTATGCCACACTTAATAATGTAAAACTTTACTACATTAATACAGTTTGCCCATCTCCAATTTTCCTTTTGGGATCCTATCTACGTTACTATTCCTTTTAACCGTTCCCTCTATCTTTTTTGATTCAAGCATACTTTACAGATTGTGCACTTGTAGTATTTGTAACCACCTGTCACTATTTAATAGCTTTATCACCGTTATTTCTCCCCTCTCACCTAATTTAATCTAATTAAGTTCAGTTTATATAATTGAGAGCTAATTCCTTCCATTTAGGTACTCACTTCTGATAGTCTCAACTCCGACCTTTGTACATCTATCTCTCCTTTAACGCGAGGCTAATAGACCTATAACTATTTTAAATATAGTCATGTTCCTTCTAACGGGTCTCTCCTAATATTGATATATCTTTTCCTCCATTTCATGTATTTAAAGACGTTCAACAATATTTTTATTCTTATTTTTATTTTTATTTTGCTTTTAGTTTTTCCCATAATCTCTGAACCCATTCTAAACCCTTGCCCTTCCTAATATTAATTTATCAAATATCAACTCCAAACTCTAGACTTCGCTCCCCCTATTTGAAACTACTTTTCTTGCCAACTAATCCCTTGACACCACCCCTTCACTTTCTACCTCCTCTACTACCCCCACCTTGCCGTCCGACTTATTCGTTCACTGCTGCTTATCTTGTTTCAAAATCTATTTTCGACGTCCACCCCCAATCTTATTTTTCGCCGTTCCCCCTCCCCAAACTTTTTTATTTTACCCTTCGATCCCACCCACTTCTCTCACCTTGCCGTACCCCGTATTTTTCACTGCTGCCTGTTTTGTCTATCTTATTTTATTTCAATGTTAGCATTCTTTACGGTTAGCTTTTTTAAATTGAAATTACCACTTATCATTTCATTTTGAATTGAATCACTCCAAAAAAACTCTTTCTACAAAGCTCATGGAAGTTCACCAAAATGGCTTTTAATACGCCACTAACATCCTAAACTTTCACACGCTACAACTTTTTCCAACCGGACGGATTGTCTAGGCCATTTAATAGACTTTGCCTATCCACAACTTCAACAGAGATTTACAACTTCAGATGCCATTTTTTTCCTAAAATAAGACTGAATTTTATCTAACTTCAAATCTGCTTCTACGAACTCTTCAACGGTGATCTTTTGCTTACACTTTTTTTTACATTTTATATAATTCTTATTTTTATATCTTTTCAAATTTTGACTTTTAGTAATTTCCTTTTGACTAACTTATATTTTTGCCTTTCACTGACGATAAAATACAATTATTTGAAAAGGAATGGAATAATAACATTTCTTTCATTTAAACCTCCTTGAAAAACTGATGACTTTATAGATATTGTATTTCACACAAATTTTATTTTCATCTTTTACTTATATATATATATATATATATATATATATATATATTATATATATACAATATATATACATATAATATATATACATATAATATATATATATAATATATAATATATAATATATATATATAATATATAATATATATACATATATAATATATAATATATATACAATATATATAATATAAATATATAAATATAATATATATATACACATAAATATATATAATATATATATAAATATAATAGATATACATATATATACATATAATGAATATACATTTATAGATATACATATAATATATATACATATATATATACATAATATATATACATATAATATATACACATATAATATATATATATAATAACGAAGATATTTTTTTTTTATAAAATATTTAGAAAACCTTGCACAACGCAGATTATTTGTTTTTAAAAATAAATTATTTATTCATCTTAAAAACATTTTTTTTTTTTTTTATAAACTTGAGTACTTTCGGTAAATCTACCATCTTCAGAAGAATATTTCTTCTTTTTCTTTTTTTTCTTTTTTCCTCTTGGTTGAGACATTCTCGTGGTCAAGTTGAAAATCCGTCTAGGTGTTTTGACGAAGAAAGAAAAATGTTGATGTGGCTGTGTGTCACGTAGTCGGCGTGGAAGAGTATATTAAAAAGTCACACATTTTGAAGCGTTGGGTGGGTGGCAATAATAACGAAGATATTTTTTTTTTATAAAATATTTAGAAAACCTTGCACAACGCAGATTATTTGTTTTTAAAAATAAATTATTTATTCATCTTAAAAACATTTTTTTTTTTTTTTATAAACTTGAGTACTTTCGGTAAATCTACCATCTTCAGAAGAATATTTCTTCTTTTTCTTTTTTTTCTTTTTTCCTCTTGGTTGAGACATTCTCGTGGTCAAGTTGAAAATCCGTCTAGGTGTTTTGACGAAGAAAGAAAAATGTTGATGTGGCTGTGTGTCACGTAGTCGGCGTGGAAGAGTATATTAAAAAGTCACACATTTTGAAGCGTTGGGTGGGTGGCAATAATAACGAAGATATTTTTTTTTTATAAAATATTTAGAAAACCTTGCACAACGCAGATTATTTGTTTTTAAAAATAAATTATTTATTCATCTTAAAAACATTTTTTTTTTTTTTTTATAAACTTGAGTACTTTCGGTAAATCTACCATCTTCAGAAGAATATTTCTTCTTTTTCTTTTTTTTCTTTTTTCCTCTTGGTTGAGACATTCTCGTGGTCAAGTTGAAAATCCGTCTAGGTGTTTTGACGAAGAAAGAAAAATGTTGATGTGGCTGTGTGTCACGTAGTCGGCGTGGAAGAGTATATTAAAAAGTCACACATTTTGAAGCGTTGGGTGGGTGGCAATAATAACGAAGATATTTTTTTTTTATAAAATATTTAGAAAACTTTGCACAACGCAGATTATTTGTTTTTAAAAATAAATTATTTATTCATCTTAAAAACATTTTTTTTTTTTATAAACTTGAGTACTTTCGGTAAATCTACCATCTTCAGAAGAATATATATATATATATATATATATATATATATATATATATATATATATATATATATATATATATATAAAAACCGCATAAAATGTAGGGAACAAATTAACACAATTGTGAGAATTCCTTCTCTACATTTGATGTAGAAATACATTAAGATATATGTAGAAAATTACGGTTTCTAGTAGAGAAAATTACTTACTGATCGACTCATTAACTCAGGCTAGGATCAAAATGTAGCATTTGTCCTGATACTACCCTTAATCCGTTTTGTCTAAAAATGATGATAAATCTTTCCAGACTGAGACAATTCTAATGTTTGTCTTTATCTAGAGTCCCCCATTTTTATGAGAGCTAGATTTTTTGCGCATTAAAAACCGACCTTGTGTGTAACCCGTAGAGAGGCAATTACATCGGGACTTACTGTCGGGCGAATTTAGAGGTAAGTTCCTTGACTGCTGAACACAGTTTTTGAGTGGAAATCGGCTTTTGAAATAGTGAAACAAAACACTTGGCACGTCTAGCTACACTGAAAAGCCGTGATACAGCGAAACGGCTGTTTGTGACTAGCTATACCAACTCGTGAGCCATAGTGGGTTTACAGAAATTTTAAGAAAAATGTTATTCATCATATTAATATAAATGCTCGAACAAGCATTTATCGAGTCCGTGTTACTAGGTACAATTATACCATGTGGTGTGGGTGTGTGTGCGTGTGTGCGTGTGTGCGTGTGTGTGTGTGTGTGTGTGTGTGTGAGGGAAAGAGGGGTGGAGAGAAAATAAATAGGGGAAGAAATTGAGTCAGGTGCTTCTTTCTAATGTTTCGGTTTGTGTAATGTGTGGCTAATGTTGCGTGTTTGTAGACTATCAGTCGTGGGTGACTGCACTTAAGCAAAGTAATTTTAGTGGGAGGGGGAGACGACTCTGGAAATTTAAGACACTTTTATGCGTAAACGAAGAAAGATAAAGAAAGAGGATAGAAAACATGAAAGAGGGCGGAGTAGGAAGAGAAGGAGGAAAAATTCCGAAAAACGCAAACTTATATTATGAACGATTTAAAAATGAAAAAAAATTCCCTTCGTTTAAATAAAAACAAAATGCCACGCACTCTTTCGACCTTGAGCACGTGGCGCAATGGGCGAAAAAAGGTGGCTGGTTACTTTTTATGCGTCCAAAAAACAAGCTTCTCTCTTTTCACCACAAACGCTCTCATCCCCACTTGGCCCGAATTGAAATGAATGTCTCTCGTCTTGAGGAAGTCCCCTGTTTTGACAGGCATCTACGACTGACCCTCACTCCTGACCTGAAATGGAAGACTCACATAAAATCCGTTGCTAAGGTCGCTGGGAAAATGGCTGGACTATTCTACCGCTTCAAAAAGGTATCTCACTGCTGACGCAATCTTCTTCCCGTATGAAAGCCAAATACGCCCTAAGGTGAAGTACTGATGCCACATCTGGGGAGGTGCTGCTCAGAGCACCCTTTCCTGCATTGACAGAGTACAAAACCGACTTCGAAATCTAGTGGGTGATGCCCTCTTCTCATCTTTACTATCTTTTTCTCACAGAAGAAACGTTGCTAGTCTTTCTCTACTCAATCGTTATTTTCATGACAGGTGCTCGGATGAGCTTCAATCTATGTCCGCCTCCTATAAAACATTCATAACAAAAACTCGTCTAGCTACAACCACTGCCAATAATTTTCCTTTCTTCCCCTCTGTACCTAAAACTAAACGAAACTTCCATGAGCAAAGTTTCTATCATATAACTACCCGTCTATGGAACACAATATTGCGTTGCTGCTTCTCAGCTGATTACAACATTGTCGTTTTCAAGTCCAATGTAAACAAATTCTTGTTAAGCTTCCCTACTAAATAATCAAATTCTGCCCAATTTCCACCATCATTAACAATCATCACACTGTTGTCTCACCTGACACTGATTAACCCTTATCCTCGAGTGGCTTTGGGGTCTTTATAACTGATTACTTTTTAGTAAAAAATAAAATCTTATCAAAAATGTTCTAAGCTCTATTAGAATTTTTATAAATTGTTTTAATAATTGATAGTAACATTTTAGCAACAATATATCAAAGTATAAATTACGAAATTACTGTAATTTTATCAAATTCCCACTATTTTGTGTACTAATGAGTGATGGCTTATCAAGGTCTCAAAATAGTGTCTGGGCAATTAATCAGAATCGGGAATCGGAAAAATTGGGACTTTTTAGGGTATCGGAATCGGAAAAAATAGAACGTTTTTAGGGTATCAGAATCGGAAAAATTGGAACTTTTTTAGGGTATCGGAATCGGAAAAATTGGAACTTTTTTAAGGTATCGGAATCGGAAAAATTGGAACTTTTTTAAGGTATCGGAATCGGAAAAATTGGAACATTTTTAAAGTATCGGAAAAATTGGAACATTTTTAGGGTATCGGAATAGGAAAAATTGGAACTTTTTTAGGGTATCGGAATCGGAAAAATTGGAACTTTTTTAGGGTATCGGAATCGGAAAAATTGGAACTTTTTTAGGGTATCGGAATCGAAAAAATTGGAACTTTTTTTAAGGTATCGGAATCGGAAAAATTGGAACTTTTTAGGGTATCGGAATCGGAAAAATTGGAACTTTTTAGGGTATCGGAATCGGAAAAATTGGAACTTTTTTAAGGTATCGGAATCGGAAAAATTGGAACTTTTTAGGGTATCAGAATCGGAAAAATTGGAACATTTTTAGGGTATCGGAATCGGAAAAATTGGAACTTTTTTAGGGTATCGGAATCGGAAAAATTGGAACTTTTTTAGGGTATCGGAATCGGGAATCGGAAAAATTTGAGCCTAATTTCCGATTCCAAAAATGATTCTTTTTTTGTTTAAAACTTAATTTTCCTTTGTTAGTACTAAAATGATAACTATTTATTGTTTTAAACTACCAGTAGAAGGTAAATCTCTGTATCATGATAACAAATTTAGTAAAAATGGCACTCGAAGGAATTTCACTGTAAAAATGACACAGTTAAAATGGCATAAGTAGATAAATAGGAAAAAATGGCGCAAGTGAAAGATATATATGGAAATCTCACAATGAGTTTATCAAATTACTATTTCCAATCAATTACGAGAAAAAGATTAGTGAGAAAAAATGGTTAGAAAGATCGGTCTTTTACGAAAATGTATGCACAAATTACACGGATTTTTACAGAAAATCGGAAAATTAAAAAAAGCAATAACTATATAACTAAATATTTAGAAATTTAATAAAACTTGGAATCGGAATCGGTAATTGTATCGGAATCGGGAAAATATTAGAATCATCCCATCACTAGTCCAAAAGCCACTCGATGATAAGGATTTATTAGTTTAGCAAGTGGAGCGTGAGACAAACAACTTGAGGATTGGAGATGATGGTTTACACTAGGCACAATTTGATTATTTAAGAGGACAGCTCAACAAGAATTTGTCAACATTGGACTTGAACACGATCATTTTGTAGTCAACTGGGAAGCAGCTCCGTGGTATTATGTTCCACTGGCAGGTAGAAAGAAACTCTGCTCATGGAAGTCCCGTTTTGCTTTAGGTACACAGAGGAAGACTGGGAAATTATTTATAGTGGTTGTAGGTAGACGAGTTTTTGCTGTGAATGTTTTACAAGGGTAACAATAGATTGGAGCTCAGTCGAATTTCCATTGCAAATTTTCTTCGACTGAAAAGCTTTATTTTCTGTTCTTACAATTTATTGGTAAACTGAATTTCGCGTACCAATTACAAATACTTTGTAATTTACGCGGTTAATTTACGCGGGTTCAGCTGATAGATAAGAACTGACTAGATTCCATTTTAAGTCGTTGTATTTCTCAGTAGGAGTGTGGTGTTTTCTTTAATATTTAACAAAAATGTTTTTTTGTTTGTACTTGCTAATCATATTTTAATTAGAAATGTTGTCTTTGTTTTAGAAAGCATTGTTTATATGGTAATATTAATTATTAAAAAATAATAATGAGCAATTAGAACGCCGTACGATGCATTTTAGTTTTATTAACATTTTTTTCCAATTTAATTTTCGAAGATATACTTCATCATCAGAATTTCTGAATTTCAAAATAAAGATATATTAAAATACCTTTTTTTTTCCTTTTCTTCATCTCGTTTTTGGTGTTATCGATTCGGTGTTGATGAAACGGATATGGGATGAGAGTCTTTTTTGTTAATGACGGCACGTGGCGGTGCAAATTGTAATAAGAAATGGTGTCCTTGTTGTTTAAATGATATCTCTTTTATAATGTGAGAATATTAAATTTATTTATTTTTTCAAACCTTGATTAATATTTATTTGCAAACTTTTAAATAGGTCAACAAATGACTTATTACATATCTTACATTCTAATACACCCCACCGAAATGGATTTGTTGTTGAAAAAGGCAAAGTCAAAAGTCATGACAAAGATTATCCATACATAATATATCAACTTTATTTACGTATTGATAGAACAACCAAAAGTAAAGAATTATAAAGAAAAGAGTTAAGAACAGTTCAAAGTGTCTAGACGATTAAAGTGTTGTTTTTGTCTGTATGCGTGTCTGTCGCTATATTTTAGTAATCCATGGCAATAATTAGCATAGTTTGCCAAGATGTCAGTAGCCAGGGGCTACGGACATAGTTCGTTTGTCCGCCAACATTATTTATAGAAGTTAGTATCACCGTGTTATGAAGGACATAAATTTGTTAGGCAAGTTGAGTCTCTCATTTGCTACACTGGTGACAACGCTTTTGCTTTCGTTTGTATAGATAACACAACAGGTAGAAGATTCCTTGACGAAATCTTCTGATTGGTTGAAGTCCGAAACAGGCAAACCATCGCGATTGATTATTTTGATCCAATCAGCATCAAGTATTTCAACCAAATAAAACTTGAATATTTTAAAGATCGTTTCTCTGGCACTCTTGTTATTATTGTGACTCACTAAAAGTTGGCACACTAGTCGGCATCAATGATTGGTCAGTTACAGTAACCGGTGATCTTCCGTTTAGTCTGAGTGACAACAAGTCTATCCAAATTTCCAGTAATCTCCGCCTCTTTCAATAACCATAGAAAATGATTTTGCGTTATCGGAAAAAAAATACATTATTATTGATTGCTTCGCTGGCAATGACCATTGGTCATCTGAAATTTGGAGGTCTGGTTAGTACTTTTCCTCCTCAGTCTTTTCATTCTCCTTGACCTTTACAATTAGTTGTGTGGCATCAATCTTGGCTGATGCCAATACAGTATTCGTGTGTTTTTTTATGAGATGTCTTGCAGTTTCAGTTCCCTTTCGTTTGCGTGCTGCTTTTTTTATGAAAAAAAAATATATTGCGCTTTTCATGTGGCTGGTTAGCGTTCGTGGTTCTGTGGGTTGGTTTCTGCATTCGAGGAGTTTCCTTTACATTTCAGCTGTTTTCATCATTGCCGTCTATATTCTCAGCCTTCTCTTTGATTCCAATTTCTACTAGTCTTATTTCTCAATTTTTTTCCCGGGACTGTTTCTAGTGCTTCTTTAATTAATGATATTATATTGACTTTCTTTATGTTTCATATCCCTTTCAGGTCTCTCGCAAGTTCCGTTTATTTGCTGCTGCTGCTGTTTCTTCTTCTTCTTCTTCTTCTTCTTCTTCTTCTTCTTCTTCTTCTTCTTATTATTATTATTATTATTATTATTATTATTATTATTATTATGCAGTTCAAGGAGGTCAACCCTCCCAGGCTTTGCTTTCTCACCCTTTGAGAAGGGGTTAGTTTATTGCTAATCGTCTGAGGCGCTCCTACCGGGGAATGCCGACGTGGCTGCCCAGGCATTTTTTGTAGGCCAGAGCACTCTTCATTCTCTAGGGCGCTGGCTTTTCTAATCCTACTTTCCGGACCTTGTGTCACATCTTACCGCTGTGGGAGAAAGATAAATAATATATATATATATATATATATATATATATATATATATATATATATATATATATATATATATATATTTCTTGAATAATAAAGTGTTTTTATACCTACAAATGATATCGTTTCGGGTTTTCTACCTTCATCAGTGTAGGGATGGCGGTTACAAGTGGCCGCATGGAATCTAACGCAGTTCGTAGATTCAGCCTAGAATCACGAGTCTAACGCCTATGCCCACGCGGCCGCGAGAAATCGCCGCAGACAGTAATTGAAATTAACATATACTTACCCGAGAGGCAGGGGCAAGCGTCTGGTCGTCGAAAGTGTTTGACGCTCGAGCGGAACTTTAGTTTTTGTTAATGTTTTTTAAAATTGTTTTTACTGGCTATACAAACATAGCTGTTGTATAGTACTTTCCACTTCCTAAGCGGTAAAGAATATCGAATTAATTGATATGCCTTACTCACTGAATCCTTTTGGCCAAGATCAAAGTGTAGTATCTGTTCCGATGGATACTACACCCTATAGACCGGTATCGTCTTGGCCTTCGGGTCTTGATTCCGTCGGTCTGTAGGTTTGTCCTGTGTAGTTCTAGGAAGTCAACCCTCCCAGGCTTTGCCTCCCCTCTTTGGGGAGGAGTAAGTTTATCGCTTACTGCTTGAGGGCCCCTACCGGGGAATGCTGACGGGGCTGCCCAGGCAATTTTTAATGGCCAGAGTGCTCACCTTCTCGGCCGCTGGCTTTTCAAGTCCCATTTTCCCGACCCGACTTTGGGTCACATCTTATCTTGTGGGAGCAAGATAAAACTGGCCTTGTGCCTAACCGGCTGGAGAGGAGGTAAATAAATACTCACTGAATATTCTTTAACATTAAAGAGAGGTAAGCATGTCCACAGTTATTTCCCTTGACTTCTGCCAAAAATAAATATATAAAAACACGTCATATTTTTAATCATTAAAGGAAAGTTTCCACTTTAATCAAAATCATTATTTGTTCTTTACTATCAATCGATTATCGTCAAATATTAAAACGAACTTTAAAAAGAAATTCATGTCTCACAAAATAATTAGATTACGAAATTAAAGTCAGCAAAATTAATATCAATTTCTTCGTCAACAAGTCAGTCATTTTTTTTAATTACCGGACAACGCCGGCTAGGTACAATTAGTAATGAATAAAATATATTAAATAAAGAATTTTAAATGTTTCCTTATTTAACAAAAAGTGTTTTTTTAATAAAACAATCTTTTATTAAGAAACACAAAATGTATTCTAATTCTTCTTAACGTCTTGTTTGCAATTTATTTGCAGGTCGGTGATTCCTGAAAATATTGCAATTAATTATTTATATTAATACAAATAATTATGATCAATACATTGTTTTAATTAAATTCTAATAAAATGTGTTGATAACAATTTAATAAATTTAAGCCACGAATATGATTGTTGGCATCATTTAATTCAGTTGATTAAAACAAAGGAAGCTGCTTATTATAACCATTGCTTCTACAGTATGAATCATAATCAGTTCTTATTGATAGAGCGGAAGTTGCTTATTATAACCATTGCTTCTTCAGTATTAATATATTTATATTGATACAAATAATTATGATGAATTTTTATAACAATAATAATTTAATAAAAAGTCAATAATATAAGTATTCTTCTTCTTTGCGTGTCTTTGAAGTTTCATGTGGTCATACAACAGTTTCCCACTTTTTTACGTAGTTCTTTGTATTATTGTTGTACTCTGCAAGAGCTTTCAAGCTGCACCGGTTGAGCAGTAGAGTGCAGATAAGGTAGTGTTGCATCGTATGGTCTTCCATTCCACATTCACAGATGGTTGGGCCAGTTTTGTTGTCCCATCTAGTCATGGCATCTTTTGAACGCCCCATTCCCGTTTTCGGGCGGTTGAGTGTTTTCCAATGGAGCCAGGGTGATTCTGAACCTGGACGGAGGATCTCAGATGGATAGGATTCCCATATCATTAGGAGAGGGACCATCTTCTAGCCATCTGGTTCACAGCTGTAGTCTGGTCTTTTCATGAGATGTTGTGAGGGGTTGACATGACTGAGAAGCTTCTGAGGTAGATTATTAAATTCACTTGTTTATAACTATATAATTATATTATAATCCGTGTTTCTTTAGTATTAATCGTATTAAGATTCTTATTGATAGAGAATAAGTTGCTTTGAGACTATTGCTATTTCTAGTAACAATATTAAATTGATAATATACTAGGAAAGGACAAACTTAATTTCCTTTCCTTCGTAAACAAGTCATTTTTTTCTTTTACTTCCGGGCAACGCCGGTAGGAGGTACAGCAAGTAATCTTCTATATAAAACTGAATGTTTGTATGTTTGTGTGTCTGTGTGTGTGTTACTTATAGGAAAAAAAGTTAGAGAATATAGATAAAATCTAAAAGTGTATTCTGATGTAAAATTCACAGAGTAAGTTGATGGGCGTATTGCCGAATTTCTAAACCTACCCCTTAGGGGAAGATTTCATCGGTGGGGGGGGGGCGTGTTCAGTTATTTTTCATTCTATTTTATAGTAATGAGAAAATGCTGAGTCATACTTTGTTTTAATTACGTTACTTTGAGATAACTTTTAATTTTATTTAACGTTTCTTAGCGTCAATTCTATTTATATGGAGGGGAGTAAGAAACTATGCGAAGGTCCGCCACTAACCGCCACTGCCCGCCACTCTGTACTACACAAATATATGTATATGCACATTTTATAATGTCTTATATAAGAAATGTATTCGGCGTTGTCCGGCAAATTATACCTCACGTACATAAAACAATTTACGGTTTTTAATGAAATTTATTTGTTAGAGGATAGCTAAGGAAGAACGATAACTCACGTTTAAAAACATAATTTAGGTTTGTTTAAAAAAGGTTAGAGAATATAGATAACCTATAAAAGTGTATTCTTATGTAAAATTCACAGAGTAAGATGATGAGAGTATTGCCGAATTTTTACACCCACCCGTTAGGGGTCTATGGGGCAGATTTTATCAGGGGGGTCGTCTTCAGTTATTTTTCCTTCTATTTTATAGTAATTTTTATATAAAGATGTTACACACACTCTTTAATTTCTACTACTTTGTTTTTTTTATCGCCACGGGCAACGCCGGATAGCCCTGCTAGTCTCATATAAATAAAGAGTTTGTCTGTCTGTCTGTCTGTCTGTCCGTTCGTCAGTCACAATCTTTTTAAACGTAATAAATATATTGCGGGATTTGTCCAATTTCGAAATATCAGAGATCTTTACTACTTATTTAGAAATGGAGAATATTGCATTAAAATAAAATAGTAAATGATAAATTCCTACCAAATAAAGCGAATGATGCCATAACCGGAAATCTAAACCGAAACATTGAGATCTTTAGTCTGCAGTTCTACCAACTGACCTATTGGGATTTTCTTATAAATTTCTTATAAATAAACATAACCTTTGACAAAATAATTATAGCTTTGGCGTGACGTCATAGATTTATAATGTTTAAAACAAGAATTCAAACATAAGCGATAATAAAAACTAAATAAATGAATGCGTAAACATTATCAAACGCAATGGCGTCTTTTCACAATTATACAATCCACCCAGCCTAGAAAAAATGTGCGACCGGAAGTGGGGGGGGGGTCGTATCTTTGCGAGTTTATATAAAAAGGTGAAATATGTTGTATCATTTTCACAAATTTTATTTATAAAACGAATTTTCGTATCCCGATTCACTTCTGCAGGGGTCGATATGAAGACTTACTCGAGAGAATCCGTCTCAGTGGCACTATGCCTTATTTGGGGGGAATAATAATAAAAAATAAAGAAATAATAATAATGCAAGACCTTCCACTCGCCCTATTCGGACCACGTCCACTTTTATTTCTAGGGTGGCATAGACATCATTTGATACCACGAAGCCCCCCGCCCCCGCCAAGTGACCGAGCTTACATTCACGTATGAAAATTCGGCCTTTTTTCCCAAAATAGAAAATAGTTTTTATTATTTGTATTATACGGACTACTATTATAAACTTGGTTGTTATTTTCACAACGTTTCAGCCGATGTAACCTCCGACCTTCTTCATGTGTATCTTTTCGAACTTGTGAATATTTATATCGAACTCGGGAACCTATACAAAATTTTGAACAAACCCCTTTACTTAATCCACAGGGTAGATTGTTCTTGTTTCGTCAACCCTGACCGGGTATAAGTGTTTATTAATTGTTATGTTATTCTTAGTTATTATCGCCTTTAGTCTGATTTGAACCTTCAACCTTCAGAAGACTGTCACTTATTTGGCGAATTGGCGAAGAGCAAAGTGTAGTATTTGTTCTTATGCTACATGTCATCGTTTCTGTCCTCGGTCAGTGACTGTCAAAACCTTATAGACTGAGGCTATTTTTATTTTTGTCACCATCTAGAATGCCCTTTTTAGGGAACTGGATTTTCCCAACTTTCAAAAAAGTAAATAGGGACTATCGCTTAGAAATAATAGTTAATCACCGCTTTTATTCGTTGCGCCATGTGTCTAGTTAAACTATAATTAACTCAGTCGGTTGCACTTAATATTAACATTAATATTAATGTTTATTAATGCGTAACACTATAACCAAATGATTAGCTTATGGTTATTATTAGATTTTCCCAGTACGAACGACCACGGTCTGGTGCAATTTAACCACATCCGATCGCGAGAAAAACCGCAATCAACAGCAAGACGAACTACTGCTCGTGAACCGAACAACAGTGTCGAGCAAGTCGAACTAGCGAGCACCACAAATCTAACCAACGTCAATCACTTTTTAACGAGCGCACTTAGTTTTCAACGGAGGTAAGTAAGGGAGTGGCAAAAGACACATGCTCACGTTTATCTCGCGAGGTATCATTTGCATAAGCCACAGAGACATCAGCGAAATCTTACATCGGGTATTTGTTTACCCCTCTCCAGGAGTTAGGCACAAGGCAAGTTTTATCTTACTCCCACAAGTAAGATGTGACCCAAGGTCGGGTCGGGAAAGTGGGGGTTGAAAAGCCAGCGCCCGAGAGGTGAGCACTCTGGGCAGCCCCGTCGGCATTCCCCGGTAGGGCGCCTCATGCCGCTTCGCTGAGGTGTGTATTTTCCGGTTATACACACCACCATCGTCAGTGTCGTCTCATCAACTCACATATACAACGAGGCTTCGTCTTGGCCTTCGGGGCTTGATTTACGCCGGTCTATGGGACTGTCCTGTGCAGTTCTAGGAGGTCTATCCTCCCAGGCTTTGCCTCCCCTCTTTGGGGAGGAGTAAGTTTATTGCTTACTGCCTAAGACGCCCCTACCGGGGAATGCCGACGGGGCTACCCAGGCATTTTTTGTAGGCCAGAGTGCTCACCTTCTAGGGCGCTGGTTTTTTAAATCCCACTTTCCCGACCTTGTGTCACATCTTACCTTGTGGGAGGAAGATAAATAATATACAACGAGGCTTATTTAAACTGTGACAATAACAAGAGAGATACACTTTTAGAGGTGAGTTACTGTGTGTGTATGATAGAGAGAGAGAGAGAGGGGGAGCGAGAGAGCGAGAGAGAGAGAGAGAGAGAGAGAGAGAGAGAGACGGATTGAGCCGCCACGCTGTGAAGTTAACACGGTGCGCCCTCGCCACTGGGGTTTCTGAGGACGAACAACTTTTTCGTGCGAAGCTCCCACTCGATTGTTCACCGGAAAATAGGTGGAATTCCCTTTACTCTGGAAATTACGTGATACCCGCAACATCCGTTTAGCCGCTGTAGTTATTCTTTTGAACTCTGATCCGTCAATCATTCTGCCCACGCAGATAGATAGAATGAGCAAATATTATTTGTTTTTAGCTCGGAAGTATAATGATTAGTGCACTTAATTAAACAACACAAAATAATAAAGCGTTATGTTTGTAATCTATTTATTGACATAATCAAGTGTGATATTATCTTGAGAAACTATTTTCTGTTTCTCTAAAAGCAGGTAAATACTGGAATAAAGAAATAATAGGATTAACGAAATCCTTATTCTCTTATTCTGTTACCGTTTATCAGTATCACAAATAGAATATAAATAAATAAAACTAACAGCATTTATATGTGTGATGAATTCCTTCCACTACTACAAACAAGGTTCTTGGCTCAGTGGTAAGGCGCCGGGCATCAGTCTCCGGAGTACTGGTTTTGAATCGTGCTAGCTCTAACCACGCTGATGAGCCGTAAACAACCAAACACAGGTCCGTGGATAATTATATATATATATATATATATATATATATATATATATATATATATGTGTGTGCGTGTGTGTGTGTGTGTGTGTGTGTATAAAGAGACATTTGGCAACTGCAACAAACACTGCGTTGTAAAAGTTTAATATATATATATATATTTGTGTGCACGTGCGTGTACGTGTGTGTACGTATGTTCAGACACATGTAGGGATAGATAAATGAATAATAAATAAATACATAAACACTGAAATAATTAATTAATATTAATAAGCAAATCCTTTACTTTTTCTCTCTTAACATTTTAAGCTTGTAGTTCTCCAAACTGTGGTTGTAATACATTATAATATATATATATATATATATATATATATATATATATATATATATATATATATATATATATATGTGTGTGTGTGTGTGTGTGTATGTGTGTATATATGTGGGTGTGCATATGTGTGCATATCTATACGGTTTTGCATATATATGTGTGCGCATATGTACGTTTTTAGATACATATAAATAAATAAATAAATAATAAAAAATATAACAAATAATAGATTAATCAATAAATAAATAAGTACATCAACACATAAATAGATAAATAAATTAATAAATCCGTCACTTATTCCTAAACTCTTTATTCATATCATCAACTTACAGTTACAATTTATTCTAAATAATGAACAAAACCACACTTTTAAATATTCTTAAAACATTTTGTTTCAAGTCAATCACCCGAACACATCAGAACATAAATCAAAAATAATATTATTATTCTTTTTATTTTTATTTTTCCACACATTGAGTGCGATTTTACGTGCGTGTTTTGTGTGTGTATACGTGCATATTTATGAACATTCTTAATTGTGTATATGTTTATGTGTATATATACATGTATGTGTTAAATGTGGACACTTTCCCTACGCCTGATCTTGTCTTTCGCCCTCTTGCTCACTTGCCCCTCTCCCTCCTTACACGACTCTGATTCTTTTAACCCTCCCGTTCTCTCCACATCCCCCTCCCTACTGACAATTCAATCTGCCAGTGCGACGATCTATTTGTATCTCATAATTTTAATCTCACATCTCGTGTTTCAAACATTTGATAGTTGTATTTGGTTTTTTCTTCACGCAACTAACTTGAAGAAGTCTTATAATGAAGACGAAACGTTGATGTATACATAAATAATACTTTTTTGGTTTTCCTTTTTCAATATATATATATATATATATATATATATATATATATATATATAATATGTGAAAAAATGACAAACGGAAAAACAAGTTAAAGTGCAGGAGAAAAACAAAAACAAAAACAAAAGATTTTGACCGGTTTCGTTCTGTTGGAGAACGTCTTCAGAAATGAAGGTAATAAAATAGTTTTATTTTGAAGGCACATACATGGGATGAGATGATGATCTGATTGGACCATATGAGAAGACATTAGGTGATGTTGAAATATGACGGGTGGGTGGCACATTCTTCTATGTTTATTATTCTTCTGTTTATATTTCTATTTATTTTCTTTCTCCTTTTTACTTCCACACCTAATGAGCTAGTATGGAGAATGTGTGAGTATATATATATATATATATATATATATATATATATATATATATATATATATATACTTACCCTGTGACTATAACAAGCTCTCATTGATAATCAAATCAGGTTAATACATCTCTCTCAAACTTCACCCTTATTTACTATTTTTCGAAATCTATATATATTTTTGCTTTTCTCCTACTCTTTCCCTTTGTTTCATTTTTCACACGTTTTTTCCACCACGGCACTTCATTTGCACGAATTAACATGTATCTCACCCCATGCATACATATGTATATATATATATATATATATATATATATATATATATATATATATATGTGTGTGTGTGGGTGTGTGTGCATATATATTAACTGTCGTGTGTAAGACCTTTTATTACTCTTTAAAAACCTAATGTGTGATAAATTAGCAGACTTATCCCCGACTCATTCTGATTAATCTTTGGATTCTGGCGTCCAGTATATCAATTTCATGCCCATTCCCACTTGTTCACCCTGGTCAGCCACTCGTACTACCTCTCCTCTTGTCGCCTTTCCCCCTCTCCAACCACCTTCTCCATACTAGCTCATTAGGTGTGGAAGTAAAAAAAGAGAAAGAAAATAAATAGAAATATAAACAGAAGAATAAGAAACATAGAAGAATGTGCCACCCACCCGTCATATTTCAACATCACCTAATGTCTTCTCATATGGTCCAATCAGATAATCCCCCCCTCATCCCATGTATGTGCCTTCAAAATAAAACTATTTTATTGCCTTCATTTCTGAGGACGTTCTCCAACAGAACGAAACCGGTCAAAATCTTTTGTTTTTGTTTTTCTCCTGCACTTTAACTTGTTTTTCCGTTTGTCATTTTTTCTCACATTTTGTCCACCACGACATTTCTTTTTCATGAATTATCGTGTACCTTACCCCATATAATATATATATATATATATATATATATATATATATATATATATATATATATATATATATATATATATATAATGCTTAGTGTGAGGCTATTTTATTCTGTGATGCAACTCCTGCGTCGCTGACTTTAAATCGTCAACGACTTTCCTGGAACAATGCGAAAAACGTTCACTGTGCGTTTCTCCGCCTTCTTTTAGAATATTCTCAAAAGTAAATGAATAATAAAGCTGGAGAAAGTCCAGCTTTATTGTTCATTTACTTTTGACACATGAGGATGATTCGACGAAGAATCGAAAGCGTTCATGAAACGTAGGGGACATTTAAAATATTTTATTTATTTCAATACAAATAAGAACATGAGAAAAATTGAAAAAAATAAAAAAGATATAATTAAACAGATTAATTCTGTTATTTTTAACAATGTTTGCATAAATAAATATATATATATATATATATATATATATATATATATATATATATATATATATATATAATTAATTGTTTCATCTACATACGAATACGTTTCATCCTTTCGGGAATCGTAAGTGTAGAGATAATTATACATACCAGTCGCAGGATTCGAACCCCGGGAACACGAGTCATGTTATCACTCAAATACCGACGCCTTAACCCACTCGGCCACTATGAACTATCTGATAATATCAGTGATAGTTTAAACCTGTTAAAAGCAGATGTCGTCAAGAGTGTTCAACTACTGAATGAACGTGCATTAAAGTTACGATGACGGCTGTGTTAATAATACTCACTACAGTGCCCAGCCTAGATGGGGGGGGGGCAAAAGATAATTATAAATATTTTTTTTATCTACATACGTATATGTTTCATCCCTTCTGGAATCGTCAGTGTAGTGATAATTATTCATACCGGTACCATGATCTGAAACCCCGGAACACGAGTCATGTTATAAACCAAATTAAGACGCATTAAGCATCTCAGCCACTATGAACAATCTGATAATATCAGCGAAAGTTTAAACCTATTATAGTACCTACCATAAGCATGTTTCGTCAAGAGTGTTCAACTACTGAAGGAGCATGCATTAAAGCTACGACGACCGCTTTGTTAATACTACTCACTACAGTGTCCAGCCTAGATGTGGGGCGACAAATAATTATGGATATTTGTTTTTATCTATATACGTATGCGTTTCATCCTTTCGGGAATTGTCAGTGTAAAGATAATTGTTCATACTGGTCGCAGGATTCATAAAACCCACAACACGACTCATGTCTTAACCCAAAGTCCGACGCCTTATGCCACTCGGCCACTATGAACAATCTAATAAATAAGCGAGAACTTTTTATAGGCAGCTGCCGTAAAGAGTGTTCAACTACTGAAGAAACGGACATTAAGCTACGATAACGGTTTTTTTTTATCTACATACGTATACGTTTCATCTTTTCAGGAATTGTCAGTGTAGAGATAATTATTTATACAGTGCTCAGCTTAGATTGGTGCGACAAATAATTATAAATATGTGTTTTTATCTACATACGTATAGGTTTCATGCTTTCGGGAATCGTCAGTGTAGAGATAATTATTCATACCATCGCAGGATTCGAAACCCCAGAACACGAGTCATGTTATAAACCAAATTCCAACGCTTTAACCCACTCGGACACTATAAACAATCTGATAAATTAGCGATAGTGTAAACCTGTTATAGGCAGCTGTCATCAACAGTGTTCAACTACTGAGGGAACATGCATAAAAGCTGCAACGACGGCAGAGCCCAGCCCAAATTGGGGCGACACATAAAATATATATATATATATATATATATATATATATATATATATATAATGGAGATTTGGTATCTATTTGTCTGAATCCGAAGCTATACTATTACTTCTATTAATGTACTATTGTACTTTTTCTCAATGCTTTTTCTCAATGCTTAGTTTAGAGGGGGTACTGTTCTGTTGTCATCAGACTATCTTCCCAGACATTCCCCTCTTCTTTGGCGGTAATGTAGTACTTGTTCTGTTACCATAATACCATCCCCGCAGGAATTAACTCCTCCTTTTTTGGAGAGGGGGTAGTGTAGTATCTGTTCTGTGATCATATTATCATTTTTTCGGGAATTACTTCCTTTTTTATTTTAGGGGGGTGTAGTATATGTTGTCATGAGACCATCCTTCCAGGCATTACCTTTTCCTTCGGGGAGATAGTGTAGTATATGTCCTTTTTTTCGTGAGATAATCCCTACAGGCATTACCTCCTTCTTGTGGATGAGAAATACGTCAACAAGAAAATTTCGCAACTCGTGGTTCATTAGCAAACTCAACACATACATTATATATATAATATACATATATATTATGTATATATATATATATATATATATATATTACGTATATATATATATATATATATATATATATATTACGTATATATATATATATATATATATATATATTACGTATATATATATATACATATATATATATATTACGTATATATATATATATTACGTATATATATATATATATATATATATATATATATATATATATATATATATATATATATATATATATTACGTATATATAAAAGGATTCAATGGATTAGAACATTACAATTGTTCCAAGAATTAGAACATCAAGTCTAGTATGGCGTACGATCGTTTCCAAAACATTTTGGAAATATTTTATTTTATTTTATAAATCAACAAAAGTACTCCAAAACGTCACTTCATCAGCGCCTTTCTTACAGAAAATCAAAGAAAAAATAACAAGCTCGTTGTAGAGGAACATCTATTGACAGAAAGAGCCACAGAGACAAATATTAGAAAAAGGATAAGTTACAAATATAAAATAAAAATAGAAAGATGAAATGATAATAATAATAATAATAAAACATTATAAAAATAAAATTATATATATATATATACTAACAAAACTATGCGACAAAAGGGAGAATATTTTTGCTAGTATGTATAATAATTTATTGATACATAATAAGTTAATAAGTAAGAAAAGAAATTAAAGAAATAATCAATTTTACTGTTGCCTTATTGAAGCCAATTAAAATGATAAGAACCCACCACCATACCGCTGGGAGAAATATCTCCTCTTTGGGTAAGGCTACAAATAAAACCAAATCATACGTTGGCTTTTTCTGTTGGCGAAGCAGTTAATGAATTCAATTATCTGTCCAGATGAATGTGCCGAATTGTTAGGGCGAGGCACCAACGGTTCATTTGCAAAGTTGACCTCTTTCCAGGGCCGAAACATTAGTCCAACGCAGCCTCTCAAAATGGACGCCTATAATTGAACAGTTAATTATTCAATTAATAGATATGTGAAACTTTAATTCAAGTTTCCCACGAAAATAAGAACTGTCCGCTCATCCCAAATATAGAATTGAAACATTTTAAAAGTCGGATATAGAAACATAAACTAGCCTCTCCACGTATAGCCACGCTAAAGAGCCGTGATACGGTAAAACAGCTGTGTATGGGTGATTACATCTGCTCGTTTTTCGTGGGTTATCTTTCTAAAGGGTTAAATAGTTGCTACCTGTCGCAAGGCATAGCTCTTCAAGAAAGCTTGAGCACCCCTCGCAGTCGCTAATGTGAATATAAAAAGACATAAAACATTATACTTCTCATTACTTTAGGGTAAGTGTACTAGCGTAAGGTTAAAGTGTCCAACTGTTGATCACAATTTCATGCGATTCAGCGGTTGGTGTTTTAATGTCAGCGTGAAAACACTTGCCACATTCAGCCACAATGAAGAATCGTGATACGGCAATGGCTAAACGACTCTCTGTAGATAACACACACACACACACGCACAAACACACACACACACACACACATATATATATATATATATATATATATATATATATATATATATATATATATATAAGTGTGTGTTTATCGTTCAAGTTTCAAAGTATTGCATAGAAAGTTAATAAAATTGAAATATAAGCCAAATTAGCAAAACAAGATTAATTTTTTTTTCTTACATTAATCCTATCGATTACGGAATAAAATTCCTTCTTCAGGGGTGACCAGTATTGAGTCATTTTTTTTTTTTTTTCATCAAAAAACAAGAATAAAGAAACTTATTTCTTTGTTAATTTGATAAACGTCCTTGATGGTACAACGTCATCGCCGTGCTGTTATGAATGGCGGTTAGGATTAAAAAAAAACGGAAAAAAAAAATTAATCTTGTATTGCTAATTTGGCTTATATTTCAATTTTATTAACTTTCCATGCAATACTTTGAAACTTGAACGATAAACACACACTTTACTTGACAGCGTGCCAACGCATTTCTCGTTCGACACCGGTTTTTTGAATCCTAACCGCCATTCATAACAGCACGGCGATTACGTCGTACCATCAAGGACGTTTATCAAATTAACAAAGAAATAAGTTTCTTTATTCTTGTTTTTTGATGAAAAAAAGAAAAGAAAAAAATGACTCAATACTGGTCACCCCTGAAGAAGGAATTTTATTCCGTAATCGATAGGATTAATGTAAGAAGAAAAAAAATTAATTAATCTTGTATTGCTAATTTGGCTCATATTTCAATTTTATATATATATATATATATATATATATATATATATATGTGTGTGTGTGTGTGTGTGTGTGTGTGTGTGTGTGTGTGTGTATGTGTGATACAAGACAATAAGAGGCGCTTTTTTGCGCGGCCTTGGAGCAGTCTTGGGGATGGGAGCGATAGCACGATTTTCTCAACGTCTAGAATATCGTCTGATACTCGATTTAAATGGCCGACGCCGTCGTGACATAGTAACCTGTTACTCAGAACTTCCCCACCCTCTGTTAGGGAAGATGAGTCAGCCCTGTTTTGAAAATAATCCAGGCATGGAGTACCGGAAAGCTAAAGGCCAAACTATCTGAAAGCTGACAGTTTGTAATGACGACTGCTAACGGGAGGCTTGCGAGTGGGGGCCGATGAATAAAGAGCCACAGGTGACGTTTTGTTGTTCTCTCCTTTTTTTCATCACGAGAAAGAAAGAGCAGTTTTGTTAAAATTGTCACAGAAAAGAGACGCGCATCCCAGCGTCGGCGATTAGTAGAAATTCGATAAGAAATCAGCTTAGATTATTTTTTTAAAACACATGTCTTGTTTACATTTTTTATCAACAATTCCATTTTTTTCAGCTGCAATAAAAATTCCTCGTCCCTAAAGTCAATATAATTACTTCTCTTTATAGGCCAGCATTGATAAGCATGAGCAGAAGGAAATTTACACTTTATATAATGTCAAATTAAGCGGGGAAAATACAGCAAACCACAAGTGTTTGAAGATGTTAAGCACAACGTGGGCTCAATTCTATGGACAGAGGCTGCCCTGAAAAGGAAATGTGACTATGAACGTCCAGTATCCTGTGGTACAGAGCCAGGAAGATAAGTCTCGACCCTGGGATATTACTACGGCGCCACCACACCAAGATATCCCCCTCGTGTCACGATAGTATCTCAATGGTGCCTCGAGGCAGGATTAGATCCCGGGATACATTAACGGCACACAGAATGGCACAATAGTATCACACATATATATATATATATATATATATATATATATATATATATATATATATAGAATAAATATGAAACTAAAAGTAAACTTTTAGTAGAAAGAACCTATAGTGAAATGTTAAAAGCTCAATATACGAGATAGAGCAATTACAAAGATAGATGGACGAAGGGTGATAATCCCCCTACTCCCTTTCCCATCAGCAGTCATGGCTTTTTTCTTCTAAGCCTCCTACCATTTGCCCCACCTTCCTCTTTCCTTCCCACCTCCTAATTTGACCTTGATTTTAACTTAGGGCTTCTTTTCTCAGAACTACTTCAATTTTCCATTCCCATTGCTAATGTCATTCGCTTACGACTCATTTCTTGGCCGAGGAAGCATTGTTTTTAAATGGCCAAATTTCTTCATTTTAATTCCGTTTAAGTGCGCTCCATCTACGACTTCAACTCAATTTTCACCATTGGATTTACTTCATTTTGAACGCCTTTCTCTAATGCCTCCACGCAACTTTTTCTTCTCCATCGAAACTTTCTTCCATTGGACACCTTATCGGCGGACAATTACTACCTGGACAACCCCAATATCTTTTTACACGAACTTTTTTCACCCATCATTTAAAAAAATATTTTTTCAAATGTTGAATTTTGGCTTTTCTATTGCCAACTTATCTATCTGTATAATTCCTCTGATGATAAGATCTCGATCTTCGAAAAGCCTTGGCTTAAGGAAAGAATAATAAACATAATTTTATTACAGAATATACCTTGCATATATATATATATAAAATTAAAACGCGGGTATAAAAATATTTATTTATTAATAATAATTATTAAGCTCTTATAAAATTGAGCCCTTTCGAGAGATAATCAAATTAGCTTGGAATTAAGAATATATATATATATATATATATATATATATATATATATATATATATATATATATATATATATATATATATATATATATATATATATATATATATTGGAATCAAAATCAATTTAGCTACTGCATATCGCCTCTCTGAAAACGTATACGTCACCCAAAATTCACGTCTACCGAATTTTGTTCAGATTTTGTTTAGCAAACAAACCATATTCTTGTTTTCGAGTATCCATTCATCTTTCATTTTTCTACTTGAACTCATCGGTTACAATTTTCTTTCAACTTATTATTTCAAACTATAATAGTCATAAATACATTACGTAAACATTTCCTCGTCGTTATTTTACATACGAAAATCAAATATTTACTTTTTTTTCAGTAATCAGACGTCACATCATCAAGTAGCTTTATTTTCATAGATGCTCAACATCAGGATCAGTCGTCTTCTGGTCGGATCTGCCTCTGCGTATGGCAAGCAAGTACGTGTCAAGCGCGGAACTGCAAATCATTGGAGTGAGGACGGCAACGTACTTTTACGCATGTGAAACTGCCATTCCTTTGTGTGCTATTGGTTAAACCTTCCCTGACTTCGTATGCAACCGCTGAGCTTTTCTGCTCTCGATATTGGGGCTGAAGCTGTAAATTTGCAGGTTTAATGAATAGTTGCGACCGACGAGAAAGACTTCATACAGACCAGACGATTCTGAAGCATTATTTTCATGGGCTCTGTTCAGAAATCCGATTTGCTAAGCAAACCAACAAAGCACCAACACTAATTTTACAACGATCTTCGACCAGCAGCAGTCGTCAAGCGATCCTGCCATCATCATGCTTATTCAACTAAATAAATCACATAAACCCTTATACTCGAATGGCTTTTGGCCTTGCTGAGTAGTGACTCATTAGTTTAAAAAAGTAGTTTTTTCAGTGGAAAATTTTTCTTAATTAATTCCATGTGTTCTCAAAAACGTCGTTGGCCAAATCGTCTCGTAAACGGGCAAGACCTTCAAAAGATTCTGTTTTAAAGACCGTGTCCACGTCTCCAAAAGTTGCAACCATTTCCTTTTGAGATGGAACCATAATTGAAATAGGATCTTTTGAAACCGAAGATGCACAGAATAAACAAACAAAAGATAAAAGGAGATTTGCTTGTTGCTTTTCGAAAAGCCCCCCAAAACTTAAATAGACATCCAGCTCTTTCCTCCAAATCAGATCTGGGAACTAGAGACATTCTGATGCAGCATTGCGTTCCGTGATTGCTGAAAGTAGACATAATCCTGAAGATAACATGTTAATGTTAAAGAAATACATTCATCCTGTTTCCACTTGGTTTTCCCCCCTCTAACCATCGTCTCTCTCTCACACACACTCTCTCTCTCTCTCTCTCTCTCTCTCTCTCTCTCTCTCTCTCTCTCTATCTATCTATCTATCTATCTATCTATTCTCCTCTTCCCGTACCTCTATTCCTCCTTTCAACTCTGTAACGCTTGTCTCCTCCTTCTCCTCCTCTTAAAAAAATTCTCTTTCTTACGTTACTTTTAAATTCTTTCTTTCCTGACACGCTTCCTTTCCACTCAACTCTTCCTGCCTCTGTCTAGCACTGACTGAACTTCCGGTTGCCGGCTTCTGTCTGGCTGAAGCTGCGGGAAGCCCAACCATATGACGGCGAATGCATGGCTGAAACTTCATCAACTGAAGTTTGTAAACTTTCAAAGTACTTTCTGTCTGATAAGCAGATATCAAATTACTCAGGTTTAGTTTCAACATTTTAGAATATAAAAAAGGGGAATATTAATATTATACCTTGATTAATTATAATTAGAACATGAACCCATTCAATCTGCTAGTTTACCGCTGGCAATGCTATTTGAAACTTAACCGTTAGGGACTGACAGAGAGACGACCCCCCTCTCTCTCTCTCTTTCTTTCTTTCTCTCTCTCACACCGTGGTGCTACCAGATCAGGCTGTCTGAAGATACCGGCTTCTTGACTTAAAATGTATCAAACATTGATGTTATTGTTTTTTCCTTTCCTTTGTAAAACTTAATCATGTTCTGCAAAGCCAAAAACAAAGTCAACAATTTCCTTCTACAAAACTAAACCATGAATTAATATTTGAATATTTATAGAACTTGAAGCATAAACACATTTACCAAAATGACTGTACTCGGCGTTAAATAACCCGAAAGGGGTTGATGTCGTAAAAAAAAACAAAAAAAACGAAACACCATGAATACATATTTGAAAATATACAGAACTTGAAGCATAAAAATCTTTTACCATAATTGCCGTACTCGGTATTAAATAACCCGAAAAGGGTTGATATGCCGTAAAACAAAACAAACAAATGAAACACCATGAATAAATATTTGAAGATATATAGAGCTTGAAGCATAAAACAAATAAAAAGCAATCTTAATTTGTCAAAGTTTTACTCTTAAAAATCGCTGTGATGTTAAATTTGTGATTACAGAAAAAGATAAGTAAATTATTTGTCGCCTTTAATGGCCTGTTAAAAAAGTAGTCTCCTATTTGTCCCCTTTATAGACTTGTTTACTAATAGCCTCACCTTTGTCCCCTTTAATGACTTGTTTACAAATTTCCTCCTATTTGCCTCCTTTAATGACTTGTTTATTAATAGCCTCTTATTTGCCCCTTAAATGACTTGTTTACTAATAACCTCTTATTCGGCCCCTTTAATAAATTGTTTACTAATAGCCTCTTATTTGTCCTCTTTAATGACTTGTTTACTATTAGCCTCTTATTTGCCCCTTTAATGACTTGTTTATTAATAGCTTACTATTTGTCCCCTTTAATGACTTGTTTACAACTTGCCTTCTATTTGCCCCCTTTAATGACTTGTTTACTAATAGCCTCTTATTCGTCCTCCTTAATGACTTGTTTACTAATAGCCTCTTATTTGCCCCTTTAATGAATTGTTTACTAATAGCCTTTTATTTGCCCCTTTAATGACTTGTTTACTAATAGCCTCTTATTTGTCCCCTTTAATGACTTGTTTATTAATAGCCTCTTATTTGTCCTCTTTAATAACTTGTTTACTAATAGCCTCCTATTTGCCCCCTTTAATGACTTGTTTACTAATAGCTTACTATTTGTCCCTCTTTAATGACTTGTTTACTAATAGCCTTCTATTTGTCCCCTTTAATTACTTGTTTATTAATAGCCTCGTAGTTGTCCTCTTTAATAACTTGTTTACTAATAACCTCGTAGTTGTCTTCTTTAATTACTTGTTTAGCAATAACCTCCCATTTGTACCCTTTAATGACTTGTTTACTAATACATTATTATTTGTCCCCTTTTAATGACTTGTTTACTAATAGCCTCCTATTTGGCCCCTTTAATGACTTGTTTACTAATAGCCTCCTATTTGGCCCCTTTAATGACTTGTTTACTAATAGCCTCCTATTTGGCCCCTTTAATGACTTGTTTACTAATAGCCTCCTATTTGGCCCCTTTAATGACTTGTTTACTAATAGCCTCTTATTTGTTCCACTTTAATATCTTTTGAAAAAGTAGTCGTCTATTTGTCCCCTCTAATGGTCTGTTTTAAAAGTACTTTCCTTTTTTGTCCCCTTTAATGACTTGTTTAAGAAATGACTACAATTCCGTTTTAATGACTTGTTTAAAAAGTAGCCTTCGATTTGTTCCCTTTTTCGTATAATCAATCTAATGTACGGAACTCCATTTGAATTCTCAAGCAAAGCTTTTAGAGAAATAAATACAACAATCTCAACAACAAGATTGTTACAACATGGCCATCTTAAAATTAAATGTCAACAAATACTACACATAAAGCCTCCTCATAAGTAGTCGTATATTTGTTATTCCATTGATACTTGTTACTGTTCATCATTAATAATATTACTCCATCTCATTAATCCTTATCCTCAAGAGGCTTTTCGCCTAAAAGTATGGTAACCCATTAGTATAAAAATCGTGTATCCCATACAGTTTATTTGTTGATAGAGTTGTATGATAGTAACAATAGATTTGAACTAATTTCAAAGATTTATTTGAGATGTGAACACGTGTGACACAACTACGATACACAAATGTGCACTTATTTCTACTTTTTTTTTGGGGGGGGGGGCGTTTAACTACACATCTGATCTCGACAATAAATTTGTTGAAAGATAAATATATTTATCTTCCCCTGTAATTTTGAGAACGAGGTGTTCTAAGCATTATGCGATTTTACAAGTTAGATTCTACTATTTTTATAATTATTATATATATATATATATATATATATATATATATATATATATATATATAATATGAAACTAAAAGTATACTTTTAGTAGATAGAACCTATAGTGAAATGGTTTAAGCTCAATATACGAGATAGAGCAATTATAAAGATAGATGAAAGAAGATGGATAAACATGTACGAAAGACAAATTTATTTCAACTTCGATTGTTCAATGCAAGGTGTACTCGGTAAAAACATGTTTTTACCGAGTATACTATTTACCAATACTTAAAAATTTATTGGTTTTCTCTTTCTGATGATAGGATTCTTTTGTGGAGATCTTCTATTTTTTGCTACCGGGTGCTGCTGATAATATGTGTTTTCTTTACGCTTTTGCTGCACCATACTTGATTTAAGAAAGTAGGAATGACGTATCGTTAAGACGCCATGACAAGGGAAACGCAACTAAAAAAACAAGATAAAATGTACATTGCGTGAAATTAACCTGATTTGTTTACACATGAATTTGGGGACTGTTGTTTAATATAATACAAGTTCAAAAGAAAAATGAAGAAGATATTTTATTATTTTTAATTTACGGTTAATTAACAATGACAATTCTTCGCTTTTTTCGTCGTTTATTAGGCCTACCTATGGATACAGATAGCAGCGTTTATTTTTTCGAAGGTTTCAAATTGCCTCGAAAAAGGAATTTAGGTTGGCAACTCAGTTTCCGCCGTATTTTTTTAATTTAAAAGGTTTAATTTAAAAATATAACAACTATTTAATCATTTAAACTATTTAATCATTCAAACTATTTAATCATTCAAACTATTTAATCATTTAAACTATTTAATCATTTAAACTATTTAATCATTCAAACTATTTAATCATTCAAACTATTTAATCATTTAAACTATTTAATCATTCAAACTATTTAATCATTCAAACTATTTAATCATTCAAACTATTTAATCCTTCAAACTATTTAATCATTCGAACTATTTAATCATTCGAACTATTTAATCATTTAAACTATTTAATCATTTACACTATTTAATCATTTAAACTATTTAATCATTCAAACTATTTAATCATTCAAACTATTTAATCATTTAAACTATTTAATCATTCAAACTATTTAATCATTCAAACTATTTAATCATTCAAACTATTTAATCATTCAAACTATTTAATCATTTAAACTATTTAATCATTTAAACTATTTAATCATTCAAACTATTTAATCATTCAAACTATTTAATCATTCAAACTATTTAATCCTTCAAACTATTTAATCATTCGAACTATTTAATCATTCGAACTATTTAATCATTTAAACTATTTAATCATTTACACTATTTAATCATTTAAACTATTTAATCATTCGAACTATTTAATCATTCGAACTATTTAATCATTTAAACTATTTAATCATTTAAACTATTTAATCATTCGAACTATTTAATCATTTAAACTATTTAATCATTCAAACTATTTAATCATTCAAACTATTTAATAATTTAAACTATTTAATCATTTAAACTATTTAATCATTTAAACTATTTAATCATTCAAACTATTTAATCATTTAAACTATTTAATCATTTAAACTATTTAATCATTTAAACTATTTAATCATTTAAACTATTTAATCATTTAAACTATTTAATCATTTAAACTATTTAATCATTCAAACTATTTAATCATTCAAACTATTTAATCATTCAACCTATTTAATCATTTAAACTATTTAATCATATAAACTATTTAATCATTCAAACTATTTAATCATTCAAACTATTTAATAATTTAAACTATTTAATCATTTAAACTATTTAGTCATTTAAACTATTAATTGTTGTTTAAAATATCTTCCCAACGTTCAAGAATATTTTCAATGCGTCGTTGGTAGAAATTTAAAACAAACAAATAAATAATTAAATAAATAAATAATTAAATAAATAATTAAATAAATAAAAGCAAAAAGGAGGTGTTGAAAATGTTCATTTTTCTTAACTCAATATTCCATTATAGTTATCTGAAAATAAACAGAAATTAATAAATTAACTCGAAAAAATATAGATTCTAAAATGAATTCTCGAAAAAAAAAATGGATTCCGAAATTTGAAAACACAATAAATTCGAAAATAAAAAATACAATAAAAACGGCGGGAACTTGTTTACAACCTAATATTTCCAGAATTCGTTGACTACTATTAGTTTCCGATCCTCCTACCCCTTACGCGCGGAATCTACTTTGGCAGAGTACAATTGCGATTCCACTGTAGTCTTTTGTTACGAAAAGTTTTGGTTCTCATTCTTCAGGGAATTTTATCCGACATGATTAGTTTGGTTTCTTTGAGGCTGGTGCTTAAACCTTTTAAAGAAGAAAACAACAACAAATAGTTTCTAGGGAATCCAACTTTGTTTTCGATTCCACACCCTCATCGTGTTTGCATTCAAACAACAATGAATCCATTCTTAAGATGTGCCCATTCAATCTACGCGTTTAGTGATTCAAACTTAAGTGTGACAGACCAACAAACGGACAGGCCCCCTTTAGAGATACAGAGCTTTTCCAGAGACGCATTTAAAATTTATATTTCTAACTTAAGTATGACAGACCAAAAAAGAGATTTCAAACTTACCTGTGACAGAACAACTAAAATGTTATTTTAAACTTAAGCGTTACAGACAGACCAACAGACAGACAGAAGAACGGGGCCTTTTTAGAGATATATCGATGCATGTAAATTTTTCTAACATAAGCGTGACAGACCAACGACAATGTGATTTCAAACGTAAGCGTGACAGACAGACTAAAATGCTATTTTAGATTAAAGTGTTAAAGAAAGACGCAACTGATATTTCTAATCAAATCACTTTATTTGCCAAAAAAAGCATAGTGAAATGGTTTAAGCTCAATATACGAGATAGAGCAATTATAAAGATAGATGAAAGAAGAGGGATAAACATGTACGAAAGACACATTTATTTCAACTTCGATTGTTCAATGCAAGGTGTACTCGGTAAAAACATGTTTATTATTCTTTCCTTAAGCCAAGGCTTTTCAAAGATTAAAATCTTATCATCAGAGGAGTACACCTTGCATTGAACACTCGAAGTTGAAATAAATTTGTATTTCGTATATGTTTATCCCTCTTCTTTCATCTATCTTCATATATATATATATATATATATATCAAAGAAGGTAATAATAAGAGAAATATAAAGTTACATAGTTTATAAGTTTATTATATTCAAATATTACAACAGAGAATCATTTATAAAAAATCCTTTAATCCATGGATTTTCAAATAAATTAATGCAATCATCGAAAGAAGGAAACTAATGAATTATTAAGTATTGGTAACAGAAAACATAATTGACTGTAAATTTTTATAAAATGAATACTATTTAACAATGCTTAATAATTTATTGGTTTTCTCTTCCATGTAAAGAGACAGTTGGAAGCTATCTGTATCCACTTATAGTCTTAATGTTTGTCCAATGCCGCTTAAAACCTGGATATGGTAGTCATAGTCACGACCTCCTCTGGTAGATTGTTATACGGAGCAGAAACACGGACAAGAAATGATGCCATTCTTCTATGTAGCCGAAAACGACTATGGTACGTCTTTTGTGGGTGCCCGCGAATACCACAACTTGGCGCTTGGCTGTAAAACTCATCGAAATTGGTGATAATGTACACCAGAACGAAGTCTCCTCGCATAATCTGCTGCTTAAGCGTCTTGGCCTTTTGGCGAGGATCAAAGTGTAGTATCTGTTCCGAGGGATACTACACCCTATAGACCGTTATCGTCTTGGCATTCGGGGCTTGATTTACGCCGGTCTGTGGGTTTGTCCTGTGCAGTTCTAGGAGGCCCACCCTCCCAGTCTTTGCCTTCCATCTTTGGGGAGAAGTAAGTTTATTGCTTAATGCCTGAGGCGCCCCTACCGGGGAATGCCGACGGGGCTGCCCAGGCAATTTTTAATGGCCAGAGTGCTCACCTTCTCAGGTGCTGGCTTTTCAAGTCCCACTTTCCCGACCCGACCTTGGGTCACATCTTACCTTGTGGGAGTAAGATAAAACTGGCCTTGTGCCTAACCGCCTAGGGAGGTAAATAAAATGTAAGCGTAGAGAGTCCTGTCACTATCCTGGTTAAACTTAAACGTGACAGACCTCATAAAATGCTATTTAAAACTAAAACCGTGACAGAACGACGAAAATATTTCAAGCTTATCGATATTTTAAAGTGACAGACCAAGGAACACGCAATTACCAACTTTAACGTGACAAACCCAAAAAAATGATATTTCAAACCTAATCATAACAGACCAACGAAACAATAAACAGACGAACAAAACCTCTTTAAAGATATGGCGATGCATTTAAAATTATATTTATCACTTTAGGAATGCAGACCAACTAAAAGGCTATTTAAAACCTTTTGGTCAAGATCAAAGTGTAGTATCTGTTCCGATGGATACTACACCCTATAGACCGGTGTCGTCTTGGCCTTCGGGTCTTGATTCCGCCCGTTTGTAGGTTTGTACTGTGCAGTTCTAGGAGGTCCACCATCCCAGGATTTTCCTCCCCTCTTTGGGGAGGGGTAAGTTTATTGCCTACTGCCTGGGGCGCCCCTACCAGGGAATGCCGACGGGGCTGCCCAGGCATTTTTGTAGGCCAGAGTGCTCAAATTATCTAGCGCTGGCTTTTCAAATCCCACTTTCCGACCTTGTGTCGCTTCTTACCGTTGTGGGGTGTAGATAAATAAATAGGCTATTTAAAACTTAAGTATGACAGACAGACGAAAATGCTATTTAAAACGTAAGTAAGACAGACAAACGAAAATGCTATTTAAACATAAGAATAACTAAAATGTTAGTTTTAACTAAACCATGGCAGAACGTCGAGAATGATATTTCAAACATCGCTATTCGTGACAGACTAACGAAAATGCGATTTCAAGCTTAAACGTCTGAGAAAAATGAAAATGTGATTTAAAACTTAAGCGTGACATACTGACCGAGCCTCTTAGATAGATGTACAGACGCGTCTAAAATAAGATGCGTCCATTCAATCTGTGCGTTTAACAATGGAAATGCTATTTAAAACTGACGCCTGACAGGCTGACCGACGGACAGAGCCTCGCATAGAGATGCGAGGACGAATCTGCAAACATGTCCGCTAATGCCTCAACCCCTTCCAACCTTGACGTCGTCACCCATCACGAATAATGTTATTGCATTCGGGAGAACGTGATATTTGTTGTCGTAAGTTTTCTTTTTAAAAAAATATCTCAACCGTAAATTGTATTTGAAATATGAATTCGGTTTCGCACAAACAAAGAAATACAATCAGTAAAAATGTTGGGCGGGCATTTACGACGCGTTCGTCTCCACTCTCGAAGATTTCTCTGATTATTCAATTAAAAAAATGTATTCATTACCAATTAAGAACCTACTAGAAGAAGACCCGTCCCAGAACGGATTAAATTTATTCCTCTACAGTTTTGCAACCATTTTTATGGCCCTTTTACGAAGATATAATACTTCTAAACCTTATGTATATAATCCTTATTCGAATTTTGATAAAAATTCATTACGTGGTACTGATGAGTGAAATCATGTATCAAGAAGGGGCAGACCTACGATGAAACTTTAAAAAAATAAAAAGCAGGAGATGTTCATTATATAAATGATACATGCTGGATATATATATATATATATATATATATATATATATATATATATATATATATGACACGTGACTTCACATTTCCAAAAACAGATGACAACAGAAGCTGAAGAAAGCCGGATGGCTAAGTCATTCTGTGCTGGAAACCGACGGTACGAATGTTGTACTAATCTTTCTGTACAAAAATAAATAAATATTACGCTCTTAATTTTAAATTTCAATTCTCAATTAATCGAGAACTTTGCTGGGATTTTCTCTGCTATATCACAAAAAAAGTATATATATATATATATATATATATATATATATATATATATAAATTTTATACGCACATGAATGTAATCTATGGACACGTGTTTCTGGCTATAAGACGTCATCAGCATGGCTAACTTGGACAAGGATCGAACCTTGGATATCATTATCTATAATCTGGAGTTTTATCACCGGACCATGACGCCTTGCCAGGAAACGATTTTTATCACCTAAATATTTAAGTTATGTATTTTTGTAATTGTTTTTATTGGTGATGGTAGCGTTCAACTTGTCGTCTTTCTGTTTTACACTTCCTAAGTCATAAAGATTAATGCAGACAGTTAGATTTTTAGTCGCCCTTAACTTTAGAGGACGTATTCTAATTTGATATATATATATATATATATATATATATATATATATATATATATATATATATATATATATATATATATAAATTTTATACATAAATAAAAGTAATTAATGGACACGTGTTTCTGGTTATCAGTCGTCATCAGTATGGCCAACTATATATATATATATATATATATATATATATATATATATATATATATATATATATATATATATATATATACATATATATATATGGGAAAATGAAAAAGGAAAACCAAAAAATGGATGTTTTTTATGTGTACATCAACGTTTCGTCTTTATTTATAAGACTTCATCAGGATGATAATATAGAGAAAAATGTCATGGAAGTACAAACACATGTAGGGTTGACATATTGGGAAAAAGGAAGAAACTAATGGCCACTACTGGGTGGACGTCCGTACTTGGTGAGGAGTGAAAAAGGAATGTTGATGAAACTGAGTGGGGAAGAAGTGGAAAGATGGGGGTGAGCAAGGACTACTGTGGCTGGTAGTAAGATATTATCATCCTGATGAAGTCTTATAAATAAAGACGAAACGTTGATGTACACATAAAAAACATCCATTTTTGGGTTTTCCTTTTTCATTTTCCCATCACGTCGGATTACCTTCATCCTTCTCATTTCCCATATATATATATATATATATATATATATATATATATATATATATATATATATATATATATATATATTATAGGTTCATTCCAATGACCAAAGGAACAATCAATCCATAATCATACCTTTCTGTCTGTTCTCTCAACTTAGAACTTAATCACCCTCTCATATAACATCTCAATATTATAGTCGCTCTTTTTTTAAGTTGTAAGTTACTAATAATAATAAAAAAAACTCAACAGTAAAGACATATTTTTAAAGACACAAAAACTAACATCGCTCGAAGATGATTTGACGAATCAAATCGAAAGTACTCGCGAAAAACAAAAAGAAAATGGAACAAGAAACCCACGGAACTTACGTACATTAATTTGGCCGAAAAACTAAATGGACAATTCGGAAAATTGAAAAAATTAAAAAAGTCTTATCAAGTAAGAAACACTCCGTGTTATTTAATAATGTTTGCCTAAATTAAAATATGCTGCTTTAATACACACACACAATATATATATATATATATATATATATATATATATATATATATATATATATATAGTGTGTGTGTGTGTGTGTGCGTGTTGGCGTATATATTGATAAAACTGGAGATGCGAGATGCGATAAACTGGAGTTAGCTGTGTGTTCATAACAGCCATGTAAGACAATTAATGTGTTGACCTAAAAGATACAAATTTTGAATCAGCGATTCCGAGGTCAGTTCCTACCTGGTCTATCTTGTTCAATTAAATTCTAATACTGTTGGAAAAAGTATGAACCCACAATTTATCCCCTGTTCCAATCCAGATATGGGTTAAATAACAACGTATGCTCATAATCTTATAGAATGAATCCTTTACAATAAGTGTTGTGTTTCGACATTACATAAACCCAAAATGGTTGATATGCCGTAAAAGTTTTGTGTTGGATCAAAATTTCAATTGAGTTGTAATTGAGTTGTATGTCAAAAACATAAGAACATAAATATATACAACTTAACGAGCAAGAACTCGTCTTTTACCACCATTTCAAAGAACTTTCGGAAAACGGGTGCATAGCGAAGCTTGATACCAATCAATGAGGACGTCCCGTGCTTTGCTCCCACAAGTGGGGATCCAGCAGAGAGCTCAGTGTATATAAATAAATGAGGATGCGAATAAAATAATGTAATAAATAATAAAATAATACAGCAGCAATAAGAAATAAAATCCTTTTTGTGTTTTCGAGTCTTCATTTGTGAACAACCTTGCAGAAGAAGAAGAATATGCTTCTAGAAAGGGTAGACGAGTTCACTGGCAGAGGAAAATAATGTTTTAATGTAACGTGGCATCTAGGCATATTTCCTTCAAGATTCGAGGCAAAGTCTTTTCAGCTCTGTTCGCTCTGCCATCTTGCATCGCAGTAAGACATGAGTCCCGAACACTTATGATCTGCAACGGCTTCGGTGTAATGGCCGTGCCATGATCAGGTTGATGTCCGGCAGCAAACTGAAGAAAAGGATCCCTTTCGAACATGTTTCATCATAAACTTGGTATTGGTAAAATTTTGGATGCCTTACACGCTCAGCGTATCAAGTGTTTTGTCCATGTACAGCGTACCATCTCTTGCATCAACTCCATAACATGCTTAGATACTCCAGACCCTAGGGAGCGTGGTTGACCAAGAAAGGCCTGGCCTGAGTGCATAAGAAGTAGGTTGACTGCCAACATCATGACTCATATCATTCTTTTGGATCGCACCGCATAAAGATATTGCCTGGTGTTGCCCACCTCAAAGTATTGGACACTCGCAGTACCTAAAATACTAAAACATGATGATGATGATGATGATGATGATGATGATGATGATGATGATGATGATGATGATGATGATGATGGCCTTCTTGCTGAAATAAAAGCGAATCCCATCAATGAAGATAATGTGTTTGTGACACATTACCATGAGAAGCAATGTCACGTATAACAATTTGGGAAACATCAATTTCTTTCATATGTCTTGTCCATGAAAAAGATAAGGCACTAGGTTGCGGTGGGTGTACTCATAAAATAAATGAGTTCCATAAAAGATAAACACAAACCTTTTTTTATTTACAAAATCGAACTTTAATAATTCTAAGCAATGTCAACCAATCTCGCTCTCTGTTTAAAAAATTAAAAACGAGTTCCCAACATGCGAAATCGTTTTCATTTTCGTTTCCATTGTTAAAGTAAGCGGCATTTTATTCTTTTTAATTTTACTAACTACAGTATTTCACTTGTCTCATACACATTTACGTGATGTAAATTTGTATATTTCACCGGAATTTTAATGACGTCATAACACGTCAAACCGACTTACAAATATAAATGAATTGAAACTGCGTCTTTCTTACTAGGCCCCTATTTATTGCTTCCACACGAGAGCTGAATGTGGACGAGAACGGTTTTTATGTGGGGAATTTCAAGTTCTTTTCTTTTTGCACTGAAAAACGACTGCCCGACACGCGAAACATGCCACGCGCTTCGAAGCCGGTAAGTCTTCATTTTCGTCTTCGTTGTTAAAATCAGCGACATTTTATTCTTTTAATTTTCAAACTCCATCTATAGATAAGGTAAAACTATGCACACGGTTTACAGTTGACTTTTCAGTTGCCTTTTCAGTTGACTTTTCAGTTGCCTTTTCAGTTGACTTTTCAGTTGTCTTTTCAGTTGACTTTTCAGTTGACTTTTCAGTTGCCTATTCTACAAGCTAAAATCTTTGCAATTATTATTGTAAACGAACAGAACCTTAGAATTATTGAAAAAGAAATTATTTAGAACTTTTGAAGCAGAAAAAAATATTTTTTTTTATTTTGTGGAAAAAAAACCGAACTGATTAAATTATACATTTTTGCTTTTATTGTTGCGACACATATGTCTTGCGGGTCGATTTCGTGCCCTCTGCTGCGGAACTTAGTGTGTTAACTTAGTAATTAATCAAGTACAAGTGATAAAATGAACTAATTGATCCGGGCACTAGTGTGGAAAGCATTAATTAATTCCCGTAAAATGCTTTTGATTGTGTTTCATTAAAATAGGTTTGAGAGTGCATAAATGTCATAATTGATACCGTCATGGACTACGCCATTGATAATGCCAGGTTCAAATCGTATCGATTCCACTGTGTTCAGCTCAGCACTAATACCCTTGGGAAAAGTGTGCACATGCAATACTCCATCAACTATGGGTAAAATAGAAACCTGCTCTCATAGTCGTATTCAAGGATCCGTTTACAATAAGTGTTGTATCTTGGCATTAGATAATAAAAAAGGTTGATATGCCGTAAAGCATAGAAATCAAATCGAATCAATAAATTCAGTCGTGGATATGCGAGATACGCGAAAAAGGTTAACTAATTTGCATATTTCTATAACAAACGACCTCTCATTAATTAACTATTCATTTTTTCTGTTTTTTAATTCGATAATTGTTTTAATTTATCAATTACCCACAGTTCTGTCGTGCATAAATGTTTAGCATTTATGGTGAAATTTGTTATAGATTGTAATTTATGTGTAACACCCCCAACAAACACACATACACTAATAACCTTTTAACAATCTTAAACTTTCAATATGTGTACGTTAATCATTTCACATTACAATATTAAGCAATATTTTCATTTTGCTTACGATTTCTTACGTATTTCTTACGATACTGGACAAGACGACGCAGTTCAAAAAACTTTGGTTCTTGTGGTCTATTCATCCTTTACTCTTACTGCCCAATGAATTTAGGCATCAAATAAGGCCAGTAGTGTGCTCTTTCTTATCAACCGCTCCTAAGCCACTGTGATATCCGACATCTGCCCACTGCTATAATTATCTCGGGTGCTACCCATTCTAGAATATGTCATCTAAGCTTCATCCACCTATTTTGGAGCGGGTTCAGAGGTTTGCGACGCGGATGGTCTGTGGACTCCACACAAAGTCCTCTAAACGACGATTGGAGGCCCTCAACCTGTATTCGCTGGAGTGTAGGCGGCTGCATCTTCATTGTGCTTCGTGGTCTCTTAACATCAGCTTCGTAGAGAGGGCTTTGTGGAAACTCAGAGAAGCTGTACATGAGACGATTTCGGCTGAATCGTTGGAATGGCGTCTTTTTCAGTTCGGGTGGATGGTCAGCCTACAAGATGACTAAACAGTTCAAAGCGGCATTGGATGCATTATGGCCGCTGATCTCTGGATAATTACCCCTTACTTGAGCAACGGAGGATGTGTGGAGGCGCGATTCTGGTGTAAAACGTCATTAACTAGAATTTAAATATACTTTCGAGAAGTTTTTGACCCCAACGCTAAGGCGTGGTCTCCACGGGACCCAGCAAAAAGTGTACCATAGTCGCTTTCGTCTCATTGGAAGAAAGACAGTCTACCGAAGCTAGTGATGATGTCTATCGCATCCAGGATCCAGAATCCAGGTAAAACTTAGACGGTATATAAATGTACAATCTTATAACTATTGTTTTACATGGCTTGTTTCACTTTGCTATTCTTTGCTAATAAATTTGATTTGATTTATTTTATCTAGATGCTATAATTCGTAAAGGGACATAACATTGTAACGGGTATTCTTCTAGTATATATATATATATATATATATATATATATATATATATATATATATATATATAATATTTATCTACCTCCCACAGCGGTAAGATGTGACACAAGGTCGTGAAAAATGTGATTAGATAAGCCAGCGCTCGAGAGTTGAGCAACCTGGCCATTTAAAAATTGCCTGGGCAGCCCCGTCGGCATTCCTCGGTAGGCCGCCTCAGACAGTAAGCAATAAACTTACCCCCCCCCCCCAAAAAAAAGGGGGAGCAAAGCATGGGAGGGTGAACCTCCTAGAAATGCACAGGACATACCCATAGACCGGCGTAAATCAAGCCCCGAAGGTCAAGACAATACCAGTCTATGGGGTGCAGTATCCATCGGAACAGATACTAAACTTTGATCCTGGCTCAAAGACCGAGAAAGTGTTATATATATATATATATATATATATATATATATATATATATATATATATATATATATATATATATATATATGGGAGAAAGATATATAGATCAGAGAGAAAGAGAGGTTTAAATATTAGATGTTTTATGTAAGTTCTGAAGAGAGAAGTTTTATGTTTCAGTGTGGACAATTCTGGATTCCTTTATTCTATGTTTCTGCCTTGTGCCAGTCGAATTCATGTTTTTTTTCGAAAAGTATTAAAATACCCAAGATTTTTAGAAATTTTACTATTGAAATTTGGTTTAATGCCATTTTAAATCTATTACTCCTTATCTATCTATCTATCTATCTATCTATCTATCTATCTATCTCTACATCTATATATATATATATATATATATATATATATATATATATATATATATATATATAAATATAGTTATCCACAGACAGCTATTTCGTCGTCTATGACTCATCTATTTGACTAAACGTAGCAGTTGTATCCGCGCCGAGATTGAAAAACCGAAAAACCGATCACATAATAATCTGATCAGCAGCCAAGTACCTAATCTAGCAAATTCACATTGACAGTACAAGTAATTATAGCGTTACGTGTGTTTTCTGTTTTTATATTTATTTTACTGCGGTACCACTAATTGAGAGAAATCTGTTTTTTATAGAAGATTATTGCTTTATGCTAAGTATAAACCATTGTTTCCTATACTAGAGAGCTCAACCTACAAATAGAGGAGATATATATATATATATGATTATTTTTATTTACACAGAAATGTACAAAATCTGCGACACTGGCATGTCGATGTTATCGATCAACAGTTATAATAAACTGAGATCTCATCAGACAGAGTTAGAATTTCCAAATATGATCTAAGGTTATGATCGGATTCTAACTCTGCCTGATGAGATCACAGTTTATAATAACTTTTGATCGATAACATCGACATGCCAGTATTGCAGATTTTGTACATGTCTGTGTAAATAAAAATAATCATATATAAAGCTCTATTTGATATTGAACACTTTTTATTAATTTATAAACCCGGTTGAAATTCTTTGGATTACTACCCTGTGGATGTTTTACTTGGATCATTATATATATATATATATATATATATATATATATATATATATATATATATATATATATATATATATATATTGGACTGACATCTAAGTGCGAGTTCCGTGTGTGTTCGAAGGATATTCTGGCTTATATCTTTGATTACATGTCGACACTGCAGCTGAGCGGATATTAAAATTGAGATATGTCTGTCTGGGTCAACGTTGACATGATATTTCTTGTTAGAAACCTAGCTGATTACAAAAATAGCGTTATAAGATAAAATAAAAAATAAAAACCTTATTCAAAACGTAACGGTTAATAATATTTTAGGAAATTGTAATTGATTTTTATGAGCTGATAATGGGTTCAGTTTCAGAACGTAATTTTGTCTCATTCCATTTAATTCAACAATAAAGAAAAGACTTTGGTCAGAAGAATTCTAGCTATCCATAATTCTGACCGAAACATGTTTTGGAAATGTGTAGCCAAATAATGTTTGTGTAAATAAAAATCTTTATGCCTATTAAACAGCTCTATTATTGTGCACTTTTATATAAACACAGTAAGGATGTTTACACTGTGGATATAGATTTACCATGATAATATATATATATATATATATATAGTCTCGGAATTTTTCAACCATTAAAACTATATAAAATAAAAAAAAAATAAAAAAAACAAAAAAAAACCTTAAGTCCCAAGTCGTTCAGTGGAAATTCACTCATGTAAGTCAATTTAGTTTTTACAGTTATTATATTAGTTTGCTTCTAACATTATTTAAGGGATCATCAGTAGTTTACCATGAAAAACTGTTTCGAGAATTTAAAAACAAGACAGTATTTAATTTCATGGCTTCCCAGCAGAGTTGATTAGACCCCACTTCCTTTAAAAGGCAAACACATAAACGTTCCATGTACTAAATCTAAGTTTTGTTCCGTATAAATGTTTTGCTAACTTATATTAGTTATTAAAAAAAAAAAAAAAAAAAAAAATTAAATAAAAATTTAAAAAAAATGTTTTTAAATATAAATTTTTTTCTTTACGTCTGTTCGTCTGAATATGCTACTATATATGCTACTGAAAAAAAAACATGAACTTCATCAAAGGCGGATTCATATCGCGTTGTCACCTCAGGATCTGAAGTCTGCGGAACAGTCATACTTATCTATTAAATCAGAGTTGCAGAGAGAACTTAAACGGATGAAAGATGTATGGTAGCGACGGAAGGCTCGTGATATTCAGCATGTCGCTGATGTTAATGACAGTAAAGCAATGTATGACTTGATGTTGACAGTCTATGGTCCTTGACATTCTAGTGTAACCCCAATAAAATCCAAGGATGACATCGAGTCGATTAAGGATCCAAGCAAGCAACTTAAGAGATGGACAAAGCAGTATACTAAACTGTTCAATAATCCGTCGATGTGATAGATAGTTTGCCTCAGAGGACTCTCATTGCCGAAATGAATTATGTTCCTGCCCTCAAGGAAGTAGAGGGGGCTATATGGCAGTCTAGATGCAGAGCACCCGGTGGAAATGGTATACATGTATTAGTCCTTCTCTGTGGTGACAGACCAATGGCAGTGCAAATTAAGGGGTTGATGTGCAGCATCTGATTTGACAGGCATGTTTACCAAGATTGGCGTGATTCCATTATGGTCTCTTTGTACACGAGAAAAAGGAGGAAAGATGAGTGCGGCAACCATCGAGGCATATCTCTGTTGGATGTTGAATCGCCGGAATGCCTATATCTTTCCTTTTGTGATTTCCGATAGTCAGTGTGGCTTTAGAAGAAGTAGGAGAACCACTGATATAATCTTTACGGCGCGCTAAATGCAGAAAAAGTGTATTGAACATTGTCTAGACCTATATCAAGTCATTGTTGATCTGACGAAAGCGTTCGATACAGTTAATTGGATGTGCTGTGGGAAGGAATTGGGTAAGTTGTGATGTCCTCCTAACTTTGTTAAACTCCTTTGTGAGTTGCACGATAATATGAACACGTGTCAACTGCAATGGTTGCTTCTCTGAATCCGTTGCGGTTGACAATAGCGTGAAACATGGTGATATATTTACACCTACTTTGTTTTCCATCTATTATTTTTCCGTAAGTCTGCATTGACTTTCAATAAATGTGACAAAAGTGTGTATCTTTGATTTCGCACATCGGGTCGGCTGTATAACTTACAGCGTTTTAATACTTCGTCAAGGATATTCTCCACTGTTGTTCGAGACTTGCTTTATGCAAACGACGTGGATCTCATAGCTCACTCGCAGAATGATGTGCAGGGTATTATGGATAGTTTGCATCGACGTGTGTGTAGAATAATGGTTCACACAATAATCCTGAGTAAGACAAAGGCTATGTTTGCCCCGGCCCCTGGCAACCTGTATCAGGAACCGAATATATTTGTTAAAGGCCACAGACGGTCTGTAGTGGATCTGTTTATGTATCTGGGTAGTTTTATTTCGAGGAACGGGTCGTGGATGCTGAGATAAGTAGACGTAATTTGAACAGGCTGGTATGTCTTTTTGGTCAGTGAAAAAAGCGGGTGGGGCACCACGTGATATCAGGCTTGACACTAAGATCTCTGCGTATGAGGCCTGTGTGGTATCAACTTTGTTATATGCTCGTGAGACATGGACCACTTACAGAGCTCATATTCGCCCGCTAGAGCGTTTCCATTATAATTGCCTTAGACACTTGCTTAACATCCGTTGGAATAGCTTTACCCCTGACACCGAGGTGTTAGAGCGAGCTGCTGTTCCAACCATTGAGTCTCGTATAAGAAGACACAGACTTCGTTGGGCTGGTCATCTTGTTCGTCTTACTGATGACAGACTGCCTAAACAGGTGATGTATAGGGAACTAATTCGAAATACTTGCCCACAGCACAAACCTCTAAAGCGATTCAAAGATTGTTTAAAAGACGATTTGAAGTGCTATGGAATTGATGTTTGAGGATGGAAGGGGATGGCTGTGAATAGGTCAAGTTGGAGGAATGTAAATTTTGGAAGCCTTTAAGACAAAACACCAGCAACTGAAGAGAGCGGTGAAGCAAAAATCGGGGCGTGACACCTCCAGCACATTGAGTAAATATGGAACAGCGAACATACCAAACATGTAATTTGGTAACTATGCCACGGACCGGTTTGTTGAATCAGCAACGAGTGCATGTGCTGCGAAATCAAACACGGAAAAGAGGGGGCTTCAATTATGGCATCTCTTCAGATCATCACAATACCTGCCACTTCTGTGGTATGGTCTGTAAAAGTCTAGCAGGCCTAAAGAGCCATATCCGCGTCGCTCACTGAGAGGTTTTACTCTAATACTATTTCGATACGCAAAAAGTGGTCATACTCGAAATCGAATAGACAGCCACCATATGTATATATATATATATATATATATATATATATATATATATATATATATATATATATATATATAATGTAATTGTTTGTATTGGTGATTGCGGCGTTTCTTGTTTTTGCTTACTACTATTATTTCGATTGTTTCACTCCCTGAGTGATTAAGAGTCAGAAAATTGAATTATTAGTCACCTTTAACTTTATAAGACGTATTTTTCGTTAATATATATTTTTTTATTAATTGTAGACGTACATAAAAGTAATCCATATATATATATATATATATATATATATATATATATATATATATATATATATATATATATATATATATATATATATATATATATATATATGTTGTTTAGTCAGGATTGCCTCCTCAAATTAAAATAGAGTTGAAAGTATGATCGTAAGTTATTCGGTATATGACAAATTGTATATATGTGAAACATTATTTCCTTTTATTTTCCTGTAGATTCTTTTCTATTGTAATATTCAATCCCTGTTTTATTTTATTACCACTGAAGATGAAACGGCTGTTAAAATGGTTACATGACATGATTGTTTTAGTCTGGTCTGAATCAAAATCAATACATATATATATATATATATATATATATATATATATATATATATATATATAAATTTATTACTCAGGTTCAAACATATTAATAAAATAAACATAAGACCAATATTTCCAATAGTGCTGAATTACAAGTAGAGCATTTATAAACGTACACAAACACTATTATAGTCTACGCCAATCAACTCAACCAACGTTTTGATGTTCTCACATCTCTTCACAAACTCCTTGGAGTCTGTGAAGAGATATGAGAACACCGAAACGCTGGTTGATTCGCGTAGATTATAATAGTGTTTATATATATATATATATATATATATATATATATATATATATATATATATATATATATATATATATATATATACAGGGTGTTTCAAAAGTCTTGGGAACATTACAAATGCGTATATCTCATGAACTATTCCAGGTAGAAAAATGAAACTGGTGCCATTTTAAAGCTTGCTTAATCAAGTTTTTGGTCATACTAATGATTTCCGTGTTATCTTTCCAGGTGCAGTAATGGCGTTCTCTAAACAAGACAAGGCATTTTGCGTCCTCCAATTTCCAAAGACTGAATCGTGGACATGTGTTCAGCGTGCATTTCGCAGGAAATTTAAAAAAGAAGCCCCTGAAAGGAAATCCATTGTCAGATCGCATGCTAAATTTGTGAAAGATGGGTGTTTGTGCCCAAGTAAGCGAACAGGTCGCCCTTCAACTTCAGAAGATGCAGTTGAGCAAGTTCGGACAGCCTTTCAGCGGAGCCCCCGTAAATCAGTGAGAAGAGCCAGCAGGGAACTTCAGCTTGCTCCAGCAACTGTCTGGCGTGTCTTAAGGAAACGACTGCAAATGGTACCTTACAAGCTCAAGTTGGTCCAAAAGTTGAAGGACACTGATAAGCCACTTCGCCGTGACTTTTGCATTGCAATGCAAGAGAAGTTGGAAGATAACGGCTTTGATGACCGGCTTGTTTTTAGCGATGAGGCGACCTTCCATCTGAATGGCAAAGTTAACAAGCATAACACTCGCATATGGGGTACTGAGAATCCTCATGAACTTCTTGAGCACGAGCGAGATTCACCAAAAGTGAACGTGTTTTGTGCAATTTCCAAGAAAGATGTCTATGGACCGTTCTTCTTTGAAGAGGAAACTATCACTGGTGAATCCTATCTCAACATGCTGGAAGACTGGTTAATGGTTCAGTTGGAACAAGCAGAATCTGATGACTTCATTTTTCAACAAGATGGTGCACCACCACACTGGAGTCTTAGAGTAAGGCAGTTTCTTAACACAAGGCTGCCTGGTAGATGGATTGGGAGATCTGGGCGAGGTGATGACGTTCTCATGCCCTGGCCTCCTAGGTCTCCAGATCTTACCCCGTGTGACTTTTTCCTTTGGGGCTTTGTCAAGCAACAAGTCTATGTGCCGCCCCTTTTAAGAGATATTGACGAACTAAAGGCTCGAGTAACGGCAGTTGTGGGAACCATTGACGTCAAGATGCTGGAACGCGTTTGGCAGGAAATGGACTATCAACTAGATGTCTGCCGTGTGACGAATGGTGCTCATATTGAGCAACTTTGAAGATTCCCCACAAAACTTGAAACTTTAACCTTTCCAACGGTACCAATTTCATTTTTCAACTCCTAATAGTTTTTGAGTTATTAAAAATCGTTATGTTCCCAAGACTTTTGAAACACCCTGTATATATACATATATATATATATATATATATATATATGAACATATATATATATATATATATATATATATATATATATATATATATATATATATATATATATATATATATATATAAATATATATATATATAAATTAAATCCACAGAAAATAAAAAAGGAATCCTCCATAATTCGATTTGTTGACCTCTTTCATAAAATATTAATTTAAACAGTAGCAACATATTAAAAAACAACGGTACAGCCCACATGCGTAAAATTTTCTCAAACATAAATTTCCTCCAAGTTCCACTCTTTTTAAAATCACTAAATTTGAAAACTTGTTTTTTTTAATAAAATTATTGGATCAAATGAATTTGAGGAACCCTAGAATGAGCAACAAACAAAAGAACACATTTTACTATAACCCTTTCACTTCCGGTTTTATCACATATGATAAATTAAAAATCTTTTTAGCGAAAAATCTTATATTAACAATAAGTAGGTTTTTTTTTCCACAATACAATATTTTTTAAATACCATTTCAAATTGTGTGACTCAATATCTACACAACGTCCTTTTATTTAAATGTATTTTTAAATATTTCTTTGTTTAGGGTTAGAGTAAGGGTGAATGTATTTTTAAATATGTCTCTGTTGCCTTTGTTTGTACATTTTTATTAAATTAAAAGTTTGTAAATAAAACTACGTACTTTCTAATTTTTATAAATCTCCAAAATTTATAATACAAATCGTTTTCTAAATAAAAGTGTTTATTTTTTATAAAAAAATTGCTTATAACTGCCTCTGTTTGTGAAAAACACGATATACTTGTCTCAGGCTATCAGTAAAACGTTTTGTAAATAAACTTTTTTTCAAATACGCTGTATTATTTTGTTCATAATTCAACCGGAAGTAAAAACAAAAAAGCGGAAGGAGTAAATATTTGCTAGTATATTTAATAGATCTAATAAGATGTTAATACACCTTAGTTATTCTGTCGTTTAGTAAGCAAGTATTAATTCATGTAGAGTTACTTCCCTTAAAGTAAGATTGCAGAACTTTTTGTAAATAAAACACCATTTCTGTTCAAAAATAGGCTATTTTGTTTTCATAATCCAACCGGATTTTAAAAAAAAACGGCGTTAAGGCAAAATGTGTCCTTTTCTTCGTTGCAAATTTTAGGGTGCCTCAAATCTATTTGATCTTAATTATCGAACAATTGCTAAAAAATTCATAAAAATTAGATAATAAAGAAATAACACTTTAGTTTAACTTGGAAAAGTAGTTTAGTTACTTAGATTTTCATGAGGTTGGGGGTGCTCTTAGCGCCAGACTTGCTTACATAAATTATCGGAGAAGTTGACCCCCTCAGAATAATACTACCAATTTGCAAGCTGAAATAATGCATTTTTTTCTGAAAAAAAGAAACCATAAACAAACTTATAATTGGCAAGCAAAGGAATTATTTAGAACTTTTGAAGCAGAAACAAAAAAATAATTTCATATTTTTCCACCTTGTGGAGAAGCGAAACTGATTAAATTATGTACTTTTCTTTTTGTTTATGATTCATGCATAACTTGCAGGTGGTTGAAGAATGGCGCGAATGCACATGTGTCCAGTTCAATGTGTTTACTCTGAAAAGAAGAAAGAAAAGTCGCTACCGACCTTAATAAACACAAAATCCGCTTTACATAATACGTGAGTCTGAAAAGTAACAGGACTTCATTGTTATTTATAAAATAATTACTTACGACTACGCCGGGCAACGCCAGGGAGCCTTGCTAGTATATAAATATGTTGTGTTTTATTAACTCTGTTTTCACATTCTTATTTTTATACAGAGTTTCATTCATTGCTTTGTTCATCATTTGCATAACATTTATGGGAGACTCTCACTCGAAATTAACCCCTCCTTTTCAAACTAGTGGAGGATGATCTCTTCTGTTGTCACAAAAGATGCGTTGCTAGTCTTTCTCTACTCAATCATTGATTCCATTAAAGGTGCTCGACTGAGCTCCAATCTTTGGTTTCTCCTGTAAAACATTCACAGCAAGAACTGCTCCACCTACCACTGCAAATCACTTTTCTCTCTTCCTCTGTGTCCATAAAACCAAACGGAGTT
>OY744544.1:34705431-34870431 GCA_963556195.1 Sepiola atlantica | reverse complement strand
AAAGGATGTTTGAAAAAATGAAGGTGGTTTGAAAGTGGGAACATCATGTCAACCCAATATTTTCACGTACTTGCATGACATTTTTCTTAAAATTATCATCCTGAGGAAGTCTTACAAATAAAGACGAAACGTTGATGAATATATAAAAAAAAACATCCTTTTTGGTTTTTCCTTTTTCATTTTCCATTACGTCGGATTACCTTCATCCTTCCTTTCTCATATATATATATATATATATATATATATATATATATATATATATATATATATATATATATATATATATATATATATAAGTGTGGTTGAACACCACGGAATTTTTGCGTTTTATTTTAAATTTTCCTAGTAATTTTCTCGATGCGGCGAGCAAGCTTTCGTATTTCCAGTAGTAGTTGGTTTGAGATGGCTTAAATAAGAAACCTCGGTGCCATATCATACCAATTACACTAGGCTTCACTATCTAAGATGGTGACCGGTCTTGATGTGGACTTACTCTCAGTGCTAATTCGATATACAGACTTACTTCCAAACAATAACATTATAAACGTTACCAGACTTATAAACTAACTTTTATTTCTATTTATGTATATACGGACTTTTGAATAACATTTTCCTATTATGGACTCTTAATGTCATTTTTCTCGACCAGACTCATGGATTTCCTATAACCTTACTATTCCCTACAACTTTTAAATTAGTACATGTTTAACGAAGATAATCAAATAAAGTATAATATGAAATGGTAGAATGGGACTTTATCTATAAACCTGCACATCAAACGGACGCATCTTACAAATACCCTTTCTTGTTTGTTTTCATGTTTCTCCTCATTAAAATACGAAGTATTTCTCCAAGACACATTTTATCTTCGCTAAGAAATATTATTTAATCACTGTTTGTTTTTTTAAGAAAGTATTCAGGCGTGACGATTATCACGCTTCAGTGATTTCTGAAAGGAAGCGAGGAAGAATACCTGTCGTGTTGCTTCTCATTCGTCGTCCGGTTTCCGCTTACACGCATCCTTCCTAGTCTATCCATGCTGAACTCTCATGACGTGTGCTGGGCGTGTAACACTCACTTGTCAGAGTTTTGGCCTTGGCCTTTTGGCTAAGATCAAAGTGTAGTATCTGTTCCGATGGATACTGCACGCCTGTCCTGTGCAGTTCTAGGAGGTCCACCCTCCCAGGCTTTGCCTCCTCTCTTTGGGGAGGAGTAAGTTAATTGCTTACTGCTTGAGGCGCCCCTACCGGGGAATGCCGACAGGGCTGCCCAGGCAATTTTTGATGGTCAGAGTGCTCACTTCTGGGGCGCTGGCTTTTCAACCCCCACTTTCCGACCCGACCTTGGGTCACATCTTACTTGTGGGAGTAGGATAAAACTGGCCTTGTGCCTAACTCCTGGAGAGGAGTAAATAATACTCACTTGTCAGAGTAACACTTCCTCCACGAAAGTTAGGGATTCTGATATCAAAGTAAAACTCGAAAAACTGTTACTGTGTTTTTTTTTTTCAATTAAATTAATTTGGCAAATAATAAAATAAGCATGATTCAGTTGTAATGTAAGGAAAGGGTGGTAGAAATTTACACAGAAGAGGATACAGTAGTCCAGCACCTGGCCAAATTCACGTCGCATTGCTTGCGCTTTTGGCGTATTTATGACCTCTCGTGAAAGTCTATTCCAATGTTCAGGGATCCTGATTGAACAAGTGTCCCTCCTCCGGTTTATCGAAGTCTGCGGTAAAATAGTTTCTTGCGATGTCCGCATAAATCTTTTTCTGGTGCAGGAGTGAATAATACGCCCTGGGCAATATCGTAATGACCATTGAGGAGATTGTAGGCCAAAATGAGATCACTGCGTAATCGTCGGCGCTCAGGGGAAAAGGGGGTTTGTTCCTTGAATCGGCTTTCATAGGGTAGATCCCATAGACCTTGCACCATTCGAGTGTTGTTCCATATTTTTCTTCTCTTAGTCTCGGGCAAGGCAGAACTAACATGTGAACAGAATCAGACATATTGAATCGACTCCAACTTGCAGAGACAACGATACTAATGAAACATTCTTTATTAAATTCAATTAAACGTATTTTGGTCAAACACATTGAATTTAATTATTTTTTATATAATAACTAGCGGAACCCGTGCACCGGTGTTGTTCGGAAAATTGAGGAGACCAAGAATAATAACACCACGAATAAATTCATCGAAAACGACCGGAAAAACTCTTTTCAGCTAAAATGCTAAGCATTTATTGACGATATATATATATATATATATATATATATATATATATATATATATATATATATATATATATATAAACAACTCGTAAATAGATATGTGGGTAATAGTAAAATGAAAATAATTATCAAATATAAAAACAAAAAGTAAAACGAATAGTTAATTAATGAGAGTTTGTTTTGCAAAGCAATATGCGTACTGAGATGGAGAATAATAAGAGATCAGTATACTATTGGTAAAGGCTTTAATTGCGAACAAATAGCGCAATAGCAATAGTGGGGAGGATAAACAATTAAATGCTGCTGGCATAACGGCAGAGAGATTGATTGGTGAGTTCATTGAGGGGTGGGGGTTAAGAATATAAATTACAATACTTTTTCCCTCAAGTTTTATAATGAGAAGTAGTTTATAATGTTCTATTCGGTAATATAATTCTTGTATTTTCTGGATTTTTGTTTAGTTAAAAGTGTCCTATTTAATAACAAAATCTGTGTATTTTTCAGGAAATGTTCGTATCCTGCAAGATCTTCGTAGTGACTTGGCCAGAACTTTACTTTCGACTGATTCTCCACGACGGTTGTTTGCTTCTCTCGGTATAGAAAGTGGCGTACTTTCCTTCTCACTTAAAGGACTTCCTAGTCCACTAACAGGTGGCATGCAAACATCTACTAGGCTTATAGTACTATCGAATAAGGAGAATAATAAAAGACCAGTATTCCGTTGGTAATAGTTTTAATCACAAACGTATACTACGAGAAACACAGTGGGGATGGTAAGCATTTATATAGTTTTCGGGCCTAACTGCAGAGAGTTTAACGGACGAGTTCATTCAGTGTGTGAGGGGATAGAATATAATTTACAACATTATGCAAGTTAATAAACTTTTGGACGCTGATCACATAGTAAATCCCCATCTAACATGAGTCCAACATTAATTATTCAATTAATCATTGTAACATTAGAATGTTAAAAGATTAATAATTTAGTCGCCATGATCGTCCAGTAAGCTGTAAGATCGAAAAAGAGAGGAAGAGAGAGAGAGAGAGAGAGAGAGAGAGAGAGAGAGAGAAAGAAAGAGAGAGATTTCAATTACGTTTTTAAGCGAATGGCTTAATTATTTAAGGTTGTGTTCGACCATCTTGTTTCATTCAATCTTCTATCATGACTCTTCTATCTTCTTCCAGAAATCTCGTCAGGTTGAGAATTGGTGACGTCATGTTTGTCCGCTTCCTTGGCCCCCAGTTTCCACGATTCTGCAGGGTCAATCTTTGCACCCTCTTTGTGACCCCTTGTCTGATAAATATCCTGTTTACAATATAAAGTCAGATCTATCAGAGCAAATATATTTTAGCTACTATTTATACAAGTAAACTTGCATTCTAATATTTAACACAACCATACTGTACCATAACGAAAATATACAAAGATTGAAGCCAAGTTCGCTTTTCAATAAATTTAACTTTGACAAAAACTTTGCACAGAGGCAAGGCTGTTCATAATTGTTGAGGATACATCCTCAATAATTAGTCCTAGAGAGTTCTGGCCATTTTAAACTAGGTTGTTTTCTTCCTGTTGGGCCAGTGGCCCCAGAATCCATACAAGTGAGAAGAAAAGTACGCAACCTTCTATACCGAGAGAAGCAAACAATCCTTGTGGAGATACGGGCGAGAACGAAGTTATGGCTGAGCCACAATGAAGATCTCGCAGAATACGAAAATTTTCTGAAAAATACACGGATTTTGTTACTAAATAGGACACTTTTAACTGAAAGAAATTTCTGAAATTACAATCCTGTGCAGTTCTAGAAGATTCAACCTTTGCAAGATTTATTTTCTCGGATTTTGAGAAGGGATTCGTTTATTGCTTTAGCCGGGGAATGCCGACGGGATTACTCAGGCATATTTTGTAGGTCAGAGTGCACTCCCTCTGGTGCGTTGCCTTTGTAATACCCGCCTTCCGACCTTGTGTCACATCTTCCTTTCGGTGAGGGGTGGGGGGTAAATACCAATTTATTTATTTTCCTATTTTATTGTACAGCCGCCAGTGAAATATGAAACAAATCACAAATGGCTGTTAGAAAAAAAGAACATAAAGAGTCCATGTTTACTCGCCTCCCCACGAGTGAAAAGTTTGACACAAGGTCAGTTTTTAACGTGGAGATTATCCAGCGTCGAAAAACGTTACATTCTGAATGAGACAACCATAAAAATTATTCTAATCGAGAAGGATTTCTCCTGCTCGTAAAAATACTACACTTTGATCTCAGCCTGAATCCTGAAAAAATGTAGAGAGTATTGATTTACTCCTCTCCAGGAGTTAGGCACAAGGCCAGTTTTTATCCTACTCCCACAAGTAAGATGTGACCCAGGGTCGGGAAAGTGGGGTTTAAAAATTGGCTGGGCAGCCCCGTCGGCATTCCCCGGTAGGGGCGCCTCAGGCAGTAAGCAATAAACCCACTCCTCCCCAAAGAGGGGAGGCAAAGCCTGTGAAGGTGGACCTCCCAGAACTGCACAGGACAGACTCATAAACCGGCGTAAATCAAGACACGAAGGCCAAGACAACACCAGTATGGGGTGCAGTATCCATCGGAACAGATACTACACTTTGATCTTAGCCAAAAGGCCAAGAATACACGTGTAAAGAGTGTATCACGCAAGAGTTAAGAAAGAACATTTCTTAATAGGAAAAAAATTGATGCGATTCAATGTTTCAGTTATTCGCAGCCGATTGTGAAACATAGGAAACCTTTCAGTTATGTCGAGTTTCTTGAAGGTACTTTTGTGAACGAAGCAACTTTTGTTTTTTGTCCAATGGTTTTAAGGATAACAGTTCGATTATCAAACGCAGAGAAGGATTACCAATTGAAATAATATTCAGATACAAGTGTGTAAAAATAATCTTAGAATCATAAATTTTCTACTTGGAGGATTGATGGAATTGGTACTTATATAGATCAACGGTTCAACATGTAATTAAGGTGGTAGATGTTCTGGGTTAGTAAGAGTATCATACATGTGTCATAGATTGGACTATGTTCTGCACCTATACAAGGATTTATGGAGTAATTGCATCGTAATACTAATTTGGGAGATTTGTGGGAGTGTATATTGATTAGTTGGTTATTTGTGGGAGTGTATATTGATTAGTTGGTTATTTGTGGGAGTGTATATTGATTAGTTGGTTATTTGTGGGAGTGTATATTGATTAGTTGGTTAGTGTGGGAGTGTATATTGATTAGTTGGTTATTTGTGGGAGTGTATATTGATTAGTTGGTTATTTGTGGGGGTGTATATTGATTAGTTGGTTATTTGTGGGAGTGTATATTGATTAGTTGGTTATTTGTGGGAGTGTATATTGATTAGTTGGTTATTTGTGGGAGTGTATATTGATTAGTTGGTTATTTGTGGGAGTGTATATTGATTAGTTGGTTATTTGTGGGAGTGTATATTGATTAGTTGGTTATTTGTGGGAGTGTATATTGGTTAGTTGGTTATTTTCCTAAGCTAACAGATAGTCAAAATATAAAGAAAGAAGGGGAATACTTATAAATGAAAAAGATATGTACAACGAACATGTTAACAATGGTTATTATGAATTAACTTTTGGTTTGTAATAGTTAATAGATATTTTTGACATATAGATTTGGCCTAGTTTATTGTGGGGGAATTAATGCGCTTTCCATAGGTTTCTTTCGGATCCATTAGATAATAGATAAAATTATTAGTGAGATAAGGTTGCTTTGTAAATTGTTGATCTGTACGAATATATGAGGCATAATCTAAAGTAATCATGTGTGCATACCACCTGATCGAACTAATGGCTATCATTAGTGAATAATAAATTGGGAATGCTTATAATAATCCTATTCCAAATAAATTGAACATGGCAAGGTTTAATAGTATTTGTATCAGCTTACATGAATTAACTATTTTCTGTCGATCTATGTAAGTTGTGGTTCGCCTTGGGCATCATTGTAATCATCGCCTCTTCAACAGAAACGCGTCTGCATGTAACGAGATTCGCATGTGATCGCTCGGGCCAGATCACGTGATCGGCAGAACACTCTCAGTTCGACATTGCTTCTGAAAGAGACAAGATGCGATCCTGCGATTCTCTGCCAGGCCGATGGCAGAGAATCTACGAACTCCAGGAAAAGATCATTTCGCCTTGTCAACACCTACTCAATGCAATGTACTATCTTTTGTATTGTTCCTGTGTTTCTCCTACATAAAACTATTACCCGTCTGTGCAATGGGTTGTCTAATTGTATTACGTCCCAATGAAAAGTTACAGAAACCAATACACATATCCTTGTCCAGTTCCCGTCCCTTATCACATCATCCAAAAATCTGGCTTTTTTACAGCTAAAATTGGTGACCCCGAACTGATTGAAACCACGCAGCTTTTTTCTTTAAAAAATCACATATTTTTCTCTTCGTAGTGGCGAACTACAGATCGGTCTACAGGTTTTTTTTTACATTCGGCAGTTTAAAGATTTAAAACTGTCATGAAAAAAATACAACATTCCATTCATATCAATAATTTACGGACAAATCGTTTACGGTAAATACATTTTACATGGTGTTATTCTATTTCTGGCGTGTTTTCGTTGCATTTCGTTCATTTTTTATGTCGGAGAAAACTAGCCGCTTGGCATTTTGTTTCGTAAGATTAATAAGGAATAGCGATTAAATCTTGTTGATTTAGTAAATTTTACATCGCTAATGAATGACAATTGAATCAAGATCTGTTGCGATTTTTAAGAATTTGTAATGTTATAAAGTATGTTCGGTTTTCCCGCTCACTTTTTAAATATTGCCACGTGGCATTCATCTAGCCTTTTTGTGGTTGTCTCCTAATGGCTAACTTACATCTAAGTTAATCGCTTTTAAATTACTATGCAACTGCCAGGCTTTGCTGCTCTCGGTTTCAAGGGGAAAAGTCTGCATTCATGCATGTTAGGGAACAGCAGCAACTAACAATAAGAGCTTGATGCAGACCACACAATTCTGAGAGACGATGTTCGTTAGCTCTATGCAGAAGTCCGACTCACCTAACAAGCAAAGAACAGCTTCAACAACATGACTCTTTTCAAAGGTACAAAGAGACTATAATCTTTCTTGTCTTGGAAGATCTTCACACGAACTTGTTGATTCAAAGCACTGAATGAGACAAGCTACTGTAATAGAAGGGTATGTTGGTCACTTCCTTACATTTATCGCACGAAATGAATTGAACGAACAGCAACCGAGTAACAGGCAACAAAAACGATTTATTTAACAGAGGGGTGGAACTGAGTCCCAGTGAAGAAAAGAGACTGCCGGGTCGTCAGTAAATATATTCCAAGTGAAGATGGCTGCTGCTGAAACGATGCAGGGGAAACGCAGGAGAGAGATGTTTCTTCGTTGCTGGCCAATTTCTCTCTGCTGAATTCTTCAACTGACCAGGTGGTAGAAAATAGTCCATGAGGGGACAGTTGATATCAATACGCCCTGCAAGTCGATTGGTCAGCGTATGACCAATTTGCTCACAGGGGACGAGAAGAAATAGATCCTATTTCAGTCTGCTACACTACCATGTCTCATTCTATTGATTGAATTTTTCTTGAAATCAGTGTCATGTCTCACCCTTGTAGTTTGTTTTGTCAAATATTTTTACAATAAAGACACGTTCTTTGCTTTTTAGTCTTGGATTATTCGTCTTTGCCATACCTGGGTCACGATTTTAAATCTAAAATAGACACATACACAACTCTCTATATTTACTTGCCTCCCATGAGGACAGAGTTAGACACATGGTCGTTTTTTAATGTGGGAAAAGGGAGTACTCCGGATTGGGACAACAATTTAAATTGCGACAGTCTAGAAAGATTACTCCTTTACTAACTGTTACACCGGACGTTCTAACAGAAGATAAACTACACCGGTTCTCACTATAAATAGTGCGAGTAGACAATCACCAAGGAGAAAAGGACAGTATTGTAACTGTCTAGCCGAGTGCCAGTCAGTTTCCTTACCTTTGTACCTTTTATGTTAATACACTTGTTATCTTAACCCAACCTCGACTTGACTTCTTCTTTTTACTGTTGGACTACTTCACAACACTAAATTACAAAGAATGTATCCCTAGTTAGCTAATCACTTGAGAGAGTGGGAATTGTTTACATTTGAACACTAAACTTCCTAATGTTTACTAGAAAATAATTTAGTTTTATTCATCGCTGGTATTACAATGTATACAATTTACGGGCAACACGGGTATCTCTTCTAGTTTTAATAATGTAGTGGATTTTTGTAGGATTGTCCGTATATACGTAATACATCAGATTGGATTTGAACTCACTCTTTACTAACCGAGGACATAAAAGATAGAGTGTAGTATCAGAACAGATACCACACTTTGCTCCTGGGTTAGAGGAGTATTGATTTACTCCTCTCCAGAAGTTAAGCACAAGGCCAGTTTTTATCCTACTCCCACAAGTAAGATATGACCCAAGGTCGGGTCGGGAAAGTGGGGTTTAAAAATTGCCTGGGGAGCCCCGTCGGCATTCCCCGGTAGGGGCGTCTCAGACAGTAAGCAATAAACTTACTCCTCCCCAAAGAAGGGAGGCGAAGCCTGGGAGGGTGGACCTCCTTGAACTGCACAGGACAGACCCATAAACCGGTGTAAATCAAGCCCCGAAGGCCAAGACAATACCAGTCTATGGGGGTGCAGTATCCATCGGAACAGATACTACACTTTGATCTTGGCCAAAAGGCCAAGAATACACGTGTAAAGAGTGTATCACGCAAGAGTTAAGAAAGAACATTTCTTAATAGGAAAAAAATTGATGCGATTCAATGTTTCAGTTATTCACAGCCGATTGTGAAACATAGGAAACCTTTCAGTTATGTCGAGTTTCTTGAAGGTACTTTTGTGAACGAAGCAACTTTTGTTTTTTGTCCAATGGTTTTAAGGATAACAGTTCGATTATCAAACGCAGAGAAGGATTACCAATTGAAATAATATTCAGATACAAGTGTGTAAAAATAATCTTAGAATCATAAATTTTCTACTTGGAGGATTGATGGAATTGGTACTATATAGATCAACGGTTCAACATGTAATTAAGGTGGTAGATGTTCTGGGTTAGTAAGAGTATCATACATGTGTCATAGATTGGACTATGTTCTGCACCTATATAAGGATTTATGGAGTAATTGCATCGTAATACTAATTTGGGAGATTTGTGGGAGTGTATATTGATTAGTTGGTTATTTGTGGGAGTGTATATTGATTAGTTGGTTATTTGTGGGAGTGTATATTGATTAGTTGGTTATTTGTGGGAGTGTATATTGATTAGTTGGTTATTTGTGGGAGTGTATATTGATTAGTTGGTTATTTGTGGGAGTGTATATTGATTAGTTGGTTATTTGTGGGAGTGTATATTGATTAGTTGGTTATTTGTGGGAGTGTATATTGATTAGTTGGTTATTTGTGGGAGTGTATATTGATTAGTTGGTTATTTGTGGGAGTGTATATTGATTAGTTGGTTATTTGTGGGAGTGTATATTGATTAGTTGGTTATTTGTGGGAGTGTATATTGATTAGTTGGTTATTTGTGGGAGTGTATATTGATTAGTCGGTCATTTTCCTAGACTAACAGATAGTCAAAATATAAAGAAAGAAGAGGAATACTTATAAATGAAAAAGATATGTACTACGAACATGTTAACAATGGTTATTATGAATTAACTTTTGGTTAGTAATAGTAGTTAATAGATATTTTTGACATATAGATTTGGCCTAGTTTATTGTGGGGGGCATTAATGCGCTTTCCATAGGTTTCTTTCGGATCCATTAGATAATAGATAAAATTATTAGTGAGATAAGGTTGCTTTGTAAATTGTTGATCTGTACGAATATATGATGCATAATCTAAAGTAATCATGTGTGCATACCACCTGATCGAACTAATGGCTATCATTAGTGAATAATAAATTGGGAATGCTTATAATAATCCTATTCCAAATAAATTGAACATGGCAAGGTTTAATAGTATTTGTATCAGCTTACATGAATTAACTATTTTCTGTCGATCTATGTAAGTTGTGGTTCGCCTTGGGCATCATTGTAATCATCGCCTCTTCAACAGAAACGCGTCTGCGTGTAACGAGATTCACATGTGATCGCTCGGGCCAGATCACGTGATCGGCAGAACACTCTCAGTTCGACATTGCTTCTGAAAGACACAAGATGTGATCCTGCGATTCTCTGCCAGGCCGATGGCAGAGAATCTACGAACTCCAGGAAAAGATCATTTCGCCTTGTCAACACCTACTCAATGCAGTGTACTATCTTTTGTATTGTTCCTGTGTTTCTCCTACATAAAACTATTACCCGTCTGTGCAATGGGTTGTCTAATTGTATTACGTCCCAACGAAAAGTTACAGAAACCAATACACATATCCTTGTCCAGTTCCCGTCTCTTATCACATCATCCAAAAATCTGGCTTTTTTACAGCTAAAATTGGTGACCCCGACGTGATTGAAACCACGCAGCTTTTTTCTTTAAAAAATCAGATATTTTTCCTCTCGTAGTGGCGAACTACAGATCGGTCTACAGGTTGTTTTTTTTACATTCGGCAGTTTAAAGATTTAAAACTGTCATGAAAAAATACAACATTCCATTTATATCAATAATTTACTGGCAAATCGTTTACGGTAAATACATTTTACATGGTGTTATTCTATTTCTGGCGTGTTTTCGTTGCATTTCGTTCATTTTTTTATGTCGGAGAAAACTAGCCTCTTGGCATTTTGTTTCGTAAGATTAATAAGGAATAGCGATTAAATCTTGTTGATTTAGTAATTTTTACATTGCTAATGAATGACAATTGAATCAAGATCTGTTGCGATTTTTAAGAATCTGTAATTTTATAAAGTATGTTCGGCTTTCCCGCTCACTTTTAAAATATTGCCACGTGGCATTCATCTAGCCTTTTTGTGGTTGACTCCTAATGGCTAACTTACATCTATGTTAATCGCTTTTAAATTACTATGCAACTTCTAGGCTTTGCTGCTCTCGGTTTCAAGGGGGAAAAAAATCTGCACTTATGCATGTTAGCGAACAGCAGCAACTAACAATAAGAGCTTGATGCAGACCACACAATTCTGAGACACGATGTTTGTAAGCTTTATGCAGAAGTCCAATTCACCTAACAAGCAAAGAACAGCTTCAACAACATGACTCTTTTCAAAGGTACAAAGAGACGTCTTGGAAGATCTTCGCACGAACTTGTTGATTCAAAGCACTGAATGAGACAAGCTACCATGTATAATTGTACTATTGATTGAATTTTTTAAAAATAAGTGTCATGTCTCACCCTTGTAGTTTGTTTTGTCAAACATTTTTACAATAAAGACACGTTCTTCGCTTTTTAGTCTTGGATTATTCGTCTTTGCCATACCTGGGTCACGATTTTCAATCTAAAATAGACCCATACACAACTCTCTATATTTACTTGCCTCCCATGAGGACAGAGTTAGACACATGGTCGTTTTTTAATGTTGGGAAAGGGAGTACTCCGGATTGGGACAAAAATTTAAATTGCGACAGTCTAGAAAGATTACTCCTTTACTAACTGTTACACCGGCCGTTCTAACAGAAGAGAAACTACACCAGTTCTCAATATTAATAGTGCGAGTAGACAATCACCAGGGAGAAAAAGGACAGTATTGTAACTTTCTAGCCGAGTGCCAGTCAGTTTCCTTACCTTTGTACCTTTTATGTTAATACACATGTTATCTTAATCCAACCTCGACTTGACTTCCTCTTTTTTTACTGTTGGACTACTTCACAACACTAAATTACAAAGAATGTATCCCTAGTTAGCTAATCACTTGAGAGAGTGGGAATTGTTTACATTTGAACACTAAACTTCCTAATGTTTACTAGAAAATAATTTAGTTTTATTCATCGCTGGTATTACAATGTATACGATTTACGGGCAACACGGGTATCTCTTCTAGTTTTAATAATGTAGTGGATTTTTGTAGGATTGTCCGTATATACGTAATACATCAGATTGGATTTGAACTCACTCTTTACTAACCGAGGACATAAAAGATAAAGTGTAGTATCAGAACAGATACCACACATGGCTCCTGGGTTAAAGGAGTATTGATTTACTCCTCCCCAGGAGTGAGGCACAAGGCCAGTTTTTATCTTACTCCCACAAGTAAGATGTGACCCAAGGTCGGGTCGGGAAAGTGGGGTTTAAAAATTGCCTGGGCAGCCCCGTCAGCATTCCCCGGTAGGGGCGTCTCAGACAGTAAGCAATAAACCTACTCCTCCCCAAAGAGGGGAGGCAAAGCCTGTGAGGGTGGACCTCCTAGAACTGCACAGGACAGACCCATAAACCGGTGTAAATCAAGCCCGAAGGCCAAGACAGTACCAGTCTATGGGGGTGCAGTATCCATCGGAACAGATACTACACTTTAATCTTAGCCAAAAACAAAAAGATAGCCTCATGCATTCACAAATGCCGACATCTGCTTTCACACGTAAGTCCATTTTTGACATTCGAAAAATAACGTATTTTTTAAATGGTGCTTTGAATTGGCTTCATGTCTTTCGCTAACTAATATTAAGCGAATATAAACATTTCGTCTGCCGACAGATGCAATTTCAGAGTTACACACAAGGTCAGCTTCTTGTGTGTGAAAAATCCTGCTATCCAAACAAAATAAACAGTGCCCCAGTCGAGAAGGATTTCTTCTTTGGTAGAATAAAAATAATTTCTACCGGAATATTCTGTATTGGATACGTTATTAAAACAATACTTTCAATATAAACTATTTAAAATGCACTTTCAAACGAACAAGAAAACATTTCTCCAAACAAAATAAACATTGCCTCAGTCTAGAACGATTTCTTTTTAGGCGTAATAAAAATAATTTCATCGTATTAGATACATTGTTAAAACAAAACTTTCAATATAAACTATTTAGAATGCACTTTCAAACAAACAAGTAAACATTGATTATACACACAACAACATAGATTATTACGACGATATTTTCACTTCATGAAAACATATGAGACTATTCTTGAATAATAAAAAAAACAGTATTTAAAAACTATTCACAATATTATTTGTGGACAATCCCGCCCTCCAAACAAAATAAAAATATTGCCTCAGTTTAGAAGGAGTTTTAATTCGCGAAATAAAAAAATAGAATTCCTATGGGATTATTCTGTTTTGGATACGTTATTATGAAAATGTATTCTTTTATTTAATTTCTATTTATGAAAAACTATTAGACTATTTATAAAATAAAGTATTAAAAAAGTAGTTTTAATATTATTTGTGCCAAAAAATGGCCAATTATAAAAAAAAAAGTTTATTTTGATTTTTTGTAATATAATAAAAAAAACCTAGATTTCTAATTACAAAAAGCTGGGTTTTTTTCTTATGTGTTACGAATTTAAAAAAATAACGGGGTTCGGAATTAATTACAACTTGGAATTAATTACAACTTGGACTTAATTTATCAATTTTATTTGTTATTCAACTAATAAATCTCATTTTATTTCTTTCATTTGCAAAATTATATTGTACGAATTAAAAAAACAAGTATTACGAAATTTCTAATTCTTAAGCGACATAAAATTACTTCCGGTTTGTAATTAATTCCGTCACCCAAAATAACACCCAACATAAAATATAATAGATGACAGTTTACTGATAAACAACGTTTGTCCCTTTCCAAATTCACAACCGGAAGACACGTTAAAGGAACAATATCCGGTTCTTATATAGATTAGCTGACATATGGAAAACGCAATTCCAAATTAAAACTCTTGTTTATACTTAAGTATTAGGCAATAATTAGTATACACAGGAACAAAAATAGTAAAATTTATTGAGTAGATTTTTAATAAAAAATAAAAATCAATTTTATCGTATTTTGCCGATCGCTATTGATTTATTACGTGTTAATATGACAGACTGAGTTACGTTCCCCTGCTTTCCCTGTTTGAATATTTTTGTCTTTTCTGCAGTGAAAAAGCATCAGACATCGGTAGTTCTCTGCTTGATCTTCCATTTCACGGCCTGAAATACAAGCAAAAATGTAAGAACTCCTCTGTTCGGAGACGTATTCCACACTGACGACAACATACTCGCTACACAAAATACAGGAATTGAAAGATAAAAAGTATAAAACAATATTTAATAGGCCGGAAAGATCACTTTGGAAAGACTATTTTAAGAAATGGGGACCAATCCAATACTCACTGTAGTTAACAACATCACTGAGCACCATTCGCATCAATCGAAAACCAGATATTGTGATTTTAATTCATTAAATAGTCAATGCGAAAAAAATAGAATAAAATAATTTAACTTTTTTTTAGTGTTGAAATTTGTATTATATGTTTTTATTAATATTTGTTTTTCGCTGTAATTAATGGCGTGTCCATAATATACGCTAAGACTGATTTTTATTTTTAATTAAAATTCTACTCGGGAATTTTTGCTCATTTTTGGTGTAGATACCTATTTTTGTCCGATACATTTTCAAGTATATCAAAGAGTATTCCGGTTAATTGATTTGGAACTGCGATTTTCATCTGTTTTTTTTTTCATATGTGACCTGATCTATATAAGCACCAGATATTCTCTTTAATAAAATAAAATAATCGACAACACTAACAGCGAAACGTAAGGTATTCCATATACATACATATATCAACACATACAATTTAGGTGACTAAACTAAGAAATAACACTGTCGGTGTATATCTAAGCCGATACAAATGATAGCACACTAAAAGAAATTAAATTTTGAGTTTAAAATCTTTTAATGGGTTATGAAAATAATTTTTATTTTCAATTTCGTTTTTGGAGGGGGCCATTGTGTTTCCTTTTTTACAATAAAATAGCGTGCTGAAATTAATTTAGTTTTTTCGCACGAGAAAGTATTTTGAGGCGGTGATTTAAAAATGAATTAAAACACGTACAGAAATACAAATGAAGGGGAACCTTTTCTTTTTCTTAAGCGGTGAATTTAAAAAAAAAAATGGGGGGAGGGGGGGGCAATCATAGATATATTGTAGGTATATCTATCCTAACTCTAACACTAAACTAGATCTAACCTGTAGTTGAAAGTGAAGATTGTTTTTTTGTTTTAAATCGGATACAATTCAGAAAGTTGTTTAAAACTATTTTAGAAAGAAAAATAAAATAAAAACAACATAGTTACACCTCTACATTTACCGCTAACTGGCCAGGAAGTAGGTGCTCGTTTTACGCTTAATGTATATAGGAAAATGATCCCACTCTAAAATCTAAAATATGTACTTTTCTTTATTTATTCCTTCTTTGAAGATGTTATTTTCAGTCTGTTTACATGTAGTCGCCCCAAACAGTCGAATCTGATTTTTTGGCTGGGGGCGAGATAAACTACGATGGGTGTGATAGTGAACACATACTGATACCTTTTCTTTGTTTGTTAGAGACGGCTTCTACACCATGTTAGGGGTCCACAGAGCTTTAATGCCCTCAAAACTATCAATGGTCAAGTTATGAATACATTCAGGAATGCACGTAGTGCACATGGACTAACGACTGGGATATTACATTACAGGTACCATCTATATCAGGTAATTTGAGACATTTGTTTGCCATCATGTTGACTACGTGTGCAGTGTCTCATCCAAAACGACTTTGGGATGCACACAAAAAAAGCGTCTAGTGAACATTTCCTTCGTAGAGAACACAATCAACTTCCTGAGGTTGATATAACATTTTCAGACGACATCTTCAATATGGCTCTGGTTCATATCAAAGATATGACTTATAAAATGAGAGGTAAAACACTGACAAAATTGGGTCTTACCTCACCTCATCGATCTAATACACATCCGGTCGTTACTGCATAGACGCGTGAAATTAGTTATCAACCGCACGAGCAAGCATCAACTGTTCTGGATGGTTTTGCACAACTAAATAATGAGCAGACTTCCAACAAACACTTCCTATTGTTCCATGTGGAAGTCCCGCTGATAACATCAAGACTGTAACATTATCTACAAAAATGTGTGTGCATCACAATAGTAACCCAATTGCTGATGAGTTTCCCTCCCTACTTATAAAAAAAGGGATTTCAAGATTGCAACAATCGACCATGGCAGGATTGTTATTACTCCAGGTATTGCATCAATTGTTTCATCTCTTACAGAACTTCGTAGTAAACGGAGAGATGAATTCCAGCTTCCAAAAATGAAATACTACATGTCATTAATCAACAACTGCTTGATGAAATTAAAGCTGATAGCTGGATGCCCAATTATGTTACTCCGGAATCTTGATGCTCCAAGGCTATACTTTTTCTGATTGCTGTTTTACACTAACAATCATAAGCAGCAAATAATTCAATAGTTCAAGATTGGGCATGGCATTGCTTACGTAAATCTACTTTCCCAGGAAATGCCATGACACGGGTCAGCAAATTATTTATAAAATTTATAATCATTTCTGCAATCCAAACATATTTGGTACAAACAAACTCCAATCTATATCTGACTTACCCACCAAGTTTCAATCATGAATGCCCAACAGTCTTTGTTTTGTAACTATCCTTAAACAGTGAATAGGAATTGCGTGACTGGCGTATGAAATCGGTGAAGCTGAGTTAGTTCCAATCAAAGGGGATCTATTCAGATTATTTACTCACCAAGAATTTTGGGGAGAGTATGAATTCGCAATTCTTCCTCCAGATATAACAATTTCTATTCAAATAAGCCAATGTGCTTTGGCATCGTACTTTCCATGGAAGGTGTTAGAGTGATTCTCACTTTTTGGTTCCACTTTGTAAGAGATTCACAGCAAGAACTCGTCTTATTATCACAACGGAAAAAAGATTTTCCTTCCACCCTCTATGTGCTTATGTCAGGTGGAATTTCCATGGACCGAGCTTCTTTGTAAGGGCTTCCTGCATGTTAGACACATAATTACAGAACTGCTTCCCTGATGATTACAACCTGGTCGTCTTTAAATCCAAGGTCAACAAAATTCTTATCATAAACCGCCTTATAAGTAATCAAGCGAAGTTCATAATTTCGATCAATCTTAGTACTCCAATAGTGTTCCTTATCATTCGGTTGATAATCATTCCATCGCATTAATCTTCATCCTCGACTGGCTCGTGACCTTGATAAATGATGATCCAATAGTTAAAAAAAACAGCAGGCTTGACTTGTCGTAGAACAGACAAGCTCACCTTCAAACCTTTGTGGCCCAGTTTTTTGCCTCTTCCCTAAATTTTGCTTCTCATTCCTTGTAATATTCACATTCTCTAAATGAATAACCACGAAAGTTTTTCTTTCATTTATCACATCCATATTACATCATTTTTTTTTTGGGGGGGGGAGTGATTTGTAGCACTTTCAATTTAATCAATGGTACAACATAGTCTTTTGAAATATTGTATATATAGTAGACAGCAAAGATCCAAACACAGCTATCTGTATTCCTAATTTGCATAACCATCTTTACACAGTCTATTATAAATTAATGTTTTGTGTTATTCATTTAAAAAAAAAATTTCTACTATTATTCACCCCAAAGAAAGATATTGCCACTGAAGCGTAAAGGGGCTACTGTGATAGGAGCCAGATTTATAGGGAGCAACCCAAGTGGGGAATAGGGCAACACAATCCATGTTCACATTACATTTAAATTTGTGCATGTTGGTACAGTCGGAAAAAAAAGAAGCAGGTCCCAGAAAAAAAGGCCTTAGCGTAGAAATGTTTCCGTTATCTTGATACCTCTAAAGTGAATGGTTTTTTTTTTTGCTGCAAGTCGGTTGGGTCGGACATATTTTTGTTGTAATTTTATTGTTCTATTTTCCTATATATACGATAGTTTTGTCGATATCAACAGTAATTATTCAAAGTGATTAATAAAGAAACAGGATAAATTACTAAAACCTTGCTTAAAATAGTATGTTCATAAATTTTCAAGGGAGGTAATTCAAATGAAAACAATTAGTTTTTAAAATTACAGTAGATTTATATTAAAGATATGTAATGTTAGCTATACATTTATAAAGAATACTTAAAACGAGATTAAGAGCCGCCATATGTCGGGTAGCTTTTGCTTAAGACAAATAGAAAAAGAATTTGAGAATACCGGATGTTGTACGTAAAGTGAGGTCGTAGTGACCTTGCAAGCCGAGGACCGCTACTAATCTAAAAATACTACGAACATAAATGTTTGCTTTGATCTGCGCTGACTAAACATTGGCCGGCGATGGAAGATCGAATTCTGAATTATCTTTCCCCGTATTTTTTAATTTATTTTTCTCTTAAGCTCTTTACGAAATAAAAAAAATGATTGAATTATTCGACAGAGTTTCCGTTTTTCCCAAAGTTTTTCCTAGTTTCATTTTGAAAAAATCCATTTAGATGCGTCCATTGATCTCTATTCTGCTCGGTCCGTCAACTGGTCTGTCACACTGAATTTTGAAGTAAAATTTCCGTTTGTCTGTCACACTTAAGTTTGAAATAGTATTTTTATTGGTCTGTCACGCTTAAAGTTTGAAATATATTCGTCGCTCTGTCGAACTTAAGTTTGAAATAGCATTCTCATCCTCGTCGCCAATGTAGCGTTGCTGCTTTGTCGGTTGTTATTGTGTTTCCATTAGTGTCCGGCTCGCGGGGTAACGGCTTCACATACGTAACAATTCAAGTAGGAACACAGAAATAAATAAGAGAGACAAACAGTTGATGCGTGCGCTCCGATCGCTTCCTTCGTAAGAGGTCGATCGACACGTCAGCATTTATTTATATAGCATAAGAAATATACAAAGGAGATAACTACAGAATGACTAATGTAAGGGAGGTAATTAGGATACTACTTGTATCTCAAGTATAAACATTGTTACCGTTTCCAAATGCACGAATGGCACGACACTACAGTCTCTCACGCTTAAATTTAAAATATCATTTTCATCGGCCTGTCGCGTTTAATTTTGAAATAGCATTTTTGTTGGACTGTCACGATTAACTTCGAAATATAATTTTTCCTCGTCGATCTATCATGCTTAAGTTTAAAATAGCATTTTCATCGATCTGCCATGCATACGATATAAAAAGAGTTTTCATTTGTCAGTCACGCTTAAGTTTGAAATATCAATTCCGTCAGTCTGTCATGTTAAAGTTTGAAATAATATTTTCGACAGTCTGCCACGCCTAAATTTAGAAATATCATTTTCGTCGCGTTTCACACTTAAGTTTGAAATATAATTTTTTACAGTCTGTCACACTTAAGTTTTAAATAGCATTTAAATGTATCCACGCATCTATTTAATAGGCGCTGTTCACCTTTCGATCTATCTTGCTCAAGTTATAAACATTATATTCAGCGTTAAACGCGTAAATTGAGCAGATGCATCTAAAAATATATCTGTTTGTTTTGATGTTTTTTTTTTACTTTTTCCCCAAATTATTCACTAGATTTTATCCGGATTCGAAATCCCAAATGTTTCCAAGTTTTATTTAAACATCCATTCCGATAAAATGTGCTAATTTCCTGTAGAAACTCCTAGCATTAGAATTCCAAATGATGTTTTTGCATGACCAGATGGAAAATACGGAAAATGAGGCAATTATATCTGGCGTTTGCATGTGAATATGACTGTATGCTTGGATGTGTATGCGTGTCTGTGTGAGTGATTTTGCCCATACATATTTAAGTGCAATCATGCATATTTGGTCGTTTGCATGTTGTCTCGTTTTTGCGAGAAGCACTCAGAGAAAAAATACACATAAAAATGCGCAAATATCAAGGTAAAAGTCGCAGAAATTGAAATAGATATGGCGATACACATTTACAAAAAAAAACATGCACCGAAAAAATTGACATACACCGAAACACAAACATTAAAAACACATACATTGTAGAACAAGCATAAAAACACATTTACAGAGAAAACACACATACCAAAATACATATCCAAAAACAAAACATATACGAAAACATATAATCAGAAAACACGCAGCAAAAAATACTAAAAACATATATCAAAACGCATGATCTGAAAAACACATTAGCAGAAAAAGACAAAACTATATCCTAACGCTCCATAGCAAATATACTAAAACATATTCACAGAATAAAGCACTAATACCCAAAAGCTAATATACTAAAATACGTACTCCGAAAAACACACAAGCCAAAACTCATTCACAGAGTAACACAATAAAACACCAACACCCAGAAGTTAATATACTAAAACACGTTTTCCGAAAAACACACTAGTCAAAACTCATTCACAGAATAACACAATAAAACACCAACACCCAAAAGTTAATATACTTAAACACGTACTCTGAAAAACACACAAGCCAAAACTCATTCACAGAGTAACACAATAAAACACCAACACCCAAAAGCAAATATACTAAAACACGTACTTCGAATAAAATACCCAATAAAACATGAACCCTAAAAACTAATATACGAAGACATATTAATCTGCAAACACGCTCACCAAAACACATTCACAGAAAAATGTGCATAAGAAACACTTACTACTAAAAGACACACAGATAAAACACGCTGAGAGAGTAAACCCTTACCAAATATTTAAATAGAAACTGATAGGACGACTCCACAAATGAAACTTCACTCCTTCCTCATGACTACGCACTGGGCCGTACTAGGAGAGTAACGACGCACATTCTCCTAATGATGCCACCACAAGTAAAAACACTTGGCGGAAACACTAGCAGACCAATCCAATTTTAAATCCTGGAATTCGGGAAAACTAAGAAAAGACCACACAAAAAAAGAAACTATGATATAAGTTTTTTTTATACTGATGGGTCAACGCTTATCAAGGCCTGGGGGTCACTCAAGGATCAGATCTAAAATGATCGTTGGTTGGACGATGACGATAGCATTGAAAGCAGTTTTTTTATACGTATGGGTCAACGCTTATCAAGGCCTGGGAGTCACTCAAGGATCAGGTCTAAAATGATTGTTTGTTGGACGATGACGATAGCATTGAAAGCAGTCGGTGGAATAAACAGACGATTACATAAGAGGACTTAATTTTCCAAGAAGATTGCTCGACAAGTATTTGTTTACATTAACCTTGAAGATGACCATGCAGTAGACGGTTGAGAAGCAGACTCGTGGTATCTTGTTCCACGGATGGGATGTTCTAGGAAAGAAACTTTCTTCATGGAAATTCCTTTTGGTTTTTGATACAGAGAGAGATAGAGAGAGGGGGTAGAAAGGAATGTTCTTTGCTGTGGTTGTAGCCAAATGTGTTCTTGCAATAAATGTTTTTCAGGGTGGAGGACCAGGGATTGGGGCTCGGTCGGGCCCATACCATGAACATAACGATACAGTAGATATAGGTTAACAACATCTATTCTATGTGAAAGAGGCTGTAGGCACGAGAAGAGATCATCCCTCACTACATTGCGAAGTCGATTTTGTACTTAGTTAAGACAGGAAAGGGTGCTTCGAGCGGCACCTCCCAAGATATGACAGCAGTACCTCCCCATTTTAGGAAGAATCTGGCTCTTATACAGGTAGAGGATTGCATCGGGAGTCAGGTAGTTTCTGAAGCGGTAGAATGATCCAACCATTTTTCCAGCAACATTAGCAAAATATTTGATGTAAGTCTTGCATTCTAAGTCTAGAGTGAAAGCCAGTCCTATGAGCTTATCAAAGAAGGGTACTTCTCCGAAGAGAGGGCTATTCCTTTCAACTCGGAAGAAGTGAGGATCCGATCGTCGGTGGTGAAAAGAGAGAATCCTGATTGTAACAAGATTCAAATCGAAAAAGCAGGATAGTTAATAAGAATTATAATCTAGATGGTAACGAGTGTAGGTAGACACCCCGTTTAGAATGTGACTGTGATTGTTTTAATAATTTCAAGGTTGAGACGAATATAAAAATATAAAAATTATATTGTATGTACCTTGAGGCATGTGGATTGAGGAATGTGCTAAAAAACAATTTTCAGAATTACGTCACCGATCGAGAGAGAACCAGAAAAAAGAACAAAGAAAGACTTGCAGTCTAAGTGAGCGAATGTTCCGCCTTATGCTCCCTCCAGTAAGGGCCTGGGAGTTGACTGCATCTTGTTTCGATTCTTCATGTTTGCTGCAGCACATTTTGCATTTGCGGGCCAGTAAATAACGGGAAAATGTGACAAAGTGGTCCATTGGGAAGAAGAAAAGTATTCTACACCGCTTCACTGACATAAGACTTGAGAAATGAAGAAGAAAGAAAAACATATTATTCGAGGCTCAGAAAAAAATGACAACCTAATAATGTTGAGTGTTTAAGCAATTGGGCATCAGGTACTATTTCTTGAGTCTTTGGTATGACTCGACCGAGGATTGAACACTCCACTTCCTGCCCATTAACGAACACTCTAAACATTATGCTAGATATTAGCAGTAGCAATCATTAACCCCCCACCCCTACACAAATTCTCCAAACATGAGCTGTTTAATATGAATGTAACTCATACGGCAATTGAATATCAGACCTGACAGAATGGGGGCCCTTGACATCAGAGAACTAACTGAAGTAAAACACAGTAAAATAGACATAACAATGAAACATACTCATCAAAAACGTATATAAAAAAACATTCACTAAAAAAACACATAAAATGAAAAGAAGGAAGGAGGAAGTGGATTTCTGAGTCACGCCTTTTATATCGGTGACCACGTGGCTAGATATAGCAAAACAATAAATGTCGTCGGTGCTAAAAGTCTTAAAACTGATAGAAGGTTTAAATGTTTCTGAATTTTTTTTAGATGAGGGTCGATAATTTGTAGAATTTGGTAGATTCGGACTACTGTTCTCATCTTAGGTGTTTTCATCACAACGATTCGGCCGATGTAACCTCCGACCTTCGTCTTCTTGTGGACCCGTAGCGCAGTGGTTATATAAAACTAAGTAACATTCAGTTCTAAGTGACAAAAATCTGAAAGTTGAAAGTTCAATCCTCAGCGCGGGCGATACGAAGAATTGCGAATTACTGAAGACTTCTTCCCAGTCATGGCAGATGGAACGAGAGCATGCTACACCCCCGTGGATTTAATAAAGGTTTCTGTTCGAAATTCCGTCCAAATTCCCGAATTCGACAGTAAGATTCCCGAGTTCGACAAGGTACACCTGAAGAAGGTCGGAGGTTACATCGGCTGAAACGTTGTGATAAAAACACTCAGGATGAGAACAGTAGTCCGAATATACCAAATTCTACAGAAAGTTTAAAGTTGCAATATTAGATATTCAACTTTATCACTGCACACGTGAGGGGAATATATAAATATTCCCCACGCACCTGACAACTAAATTCGTGTCGTGACATTAATTGTTAATGAAGATTTTATTTAACTAAATATGCATAGAAAATCAAATATAGCTAGAGACAAAAAAATAGCCAATGTCTAATTGTTATAGGAGCCTATCTAAATATGGATAGTAAGACTAACTCTTATAATATTTTTGTAACAACACAGACGTCAAACGAATCGAAAACAATCCTTTTTTGTAAACAGTAAACGATATGAATTTATTTATGCTAACAACACCGTTGGGTGTAGGTTAGCGTGAGTTAGGACAATGTACGAGTGGAACAATAAATTAAGTAAGAAAGTTATTGAGCTACTGAAAGTGTACGAGCAGTTAATCTTCAAGTTAAGATAGCCGGTGCTCGGGTATGCAGTAGAGAAATAGCAGGAGAGAGGAGAGGGTCGTCCTTCTTCGTTACTTCAGGGATACTCTCTGATGACTTCTGCGATTCCCAAAATGAGGCTGATAACTCCTTCAAGGGTCGGTTGAAATTAGTACGCCATGGAAGCTGATTGGTCCCCGTGCGACCAAATCACCTCCCAGGGGCTGCTCTGCGAGAGACAAAATAAATATTAGTATTTATGACTTCTACATCATTAGCCAATCACTAATCAACCAATGACGATCTGAGTAGGAAGTCCATAATTCAAGGTGGCGTTCTCAAGTGTAGACGCCGCAATTTATGTAAACAAATACGCTAAAATATGATTTATATATTCTTTATTTCATCTCCAACGTCCAAATGTGCAATATTTTCATGCAAAGCATAGTTGGTCGCAGTTAATAGAATATTCAAGGAAATGGAAAGTTTTCGATGAGACACAAAGATAAAACGGCAAGAAATGTCTTTAATCGACAATCATCTAAAGACTGCATTAAAAGACCAAAACAATATGAACGGAATTCGATTTCCATCTTAAAATCGATGCCCATGAATTGTTTAAATAGAAATAAAATAAGCTCTGGTACTTATTAAACAAAAATATGGCAAATACAAAATTTAAATATTTATAGTAGCGTATGAATGCGTGTGTTGCCAGCAAGTAAAAAGTAAAGTGGCCGACCGTAGTTGAGGACGATCAAAAGGCTCCCATTTTATTAACTACTACACCGAGGTATCGAAGAGGGCGCCACTCCTTTACCAGGATGACTCCACTTACCCTTGATGATTGTTTTAGCAAGGGGGCATCAAGTACAATAACACTTCTACATACGAATTTAATATAACGAGCACCTTCTCTGTCTGTCTGTCTGTCTGTCTGTCTGTCTGTCTGTCCGTTTTGGAGAATTTTTGTAAACGTAAGAGAGAGGGGTGGGGCTCGAGTAATTACTATTTAATTAATACATTTGTCAAGTCCGCGTTCATAATATTTGTATACCTTTAGAATTAGGAAACTATTAATTAATTAATTTACCGTAGATAACAGTAAATAACATATAAACAAAGTAGAACGAAATTTCAAGACAAGACTGCGATTAGAACGGAAAACGTGTCAAGAATCTTACTTAAACTAATACTTTTTTCAACTTCCTTATATACTGCTACAAAAAGTCGCTCAGACACTAGACGTCGTATGTTAAATTATCCGTATTTTGGATCAATTATTCCCATAGGAATACATGTAAAACAATTTAATTCGTTCCACAGCCCAAAAACCTATCATAATTCCTTACAAAAATAGATAATTGCCCATAAAAAAAACTACAGAAAGGCATTGTAAAACATTAGACATGTAAAAAGAAATAAATTATAAAGAAATAACCAATAAAATGTTGTTTTATTGTTAATTTACCTTGGAGAGAGACGAATGCGGAGAACGGAGCTGTAGGCTTGGTAGTGCAGAGGAGAGAGGAGGAGAGGGTGGAAGGAGGTGGTTACTGAGATGCCGTAGCTTACTCTAACTTCACTACGTAAACTTAAAACTAACTTTAACTTAAAACGTACCATTTTTTTAACTCTTTGATAGGAATCGACTGAGGATTGAACCCTAGTCCACCGGCTTATTAGCGAACACTAACAATTATGTCAGATGTTGCCGGCAGCAATCATTACCTCTTTAAAATGCAATTATCGTCAGTTGGCTGTTGATACTTTTGTCCATGTAAATTTTCTTCACGTAAAGAATGCTCAAAATATGGATTTCCTTTTTAAAAATAGCTTTAAACAATTTACAATCAAAGAAAAAGGTTGCAATTGTCTGTCATTTTTCTGATTTTTGTCCTACCAAATGTTGAGTTCTTTTTCTTTTTATCCTGTTTAATGATAAGAAAATATATCCGACATCTTTCTTTTTAAATAAAAGTTGTCGGATGCAATGTTAATTGATTTCGCATGAATTCCTTCACAAATCTGTTTCCTTAAGAAAGAACTAATCTTCTGTTTCCTCTTGACTAAAGGAATGTTTTGTAAGAATTTTGGGTATGTCTATATGCTTCGTATGATACAGCCTGAATTTTGATAAATAAATTTTAATATGCTGACGAGGCGAATTCACTATTCATTGGAATTTTACTAGAATGTAATTTTGCTAATAAAGCTGATTCTCGGAAACGTGCGTACATACAGAAGATGTGTTGAGTATTTATTTCCAGAACTCGATTCGAATATTTGAAATTCGAATGAATAAGTTTTGAATTTTTCGAATGGTATCTTATTAATATATGAAAGCTCTAATTGATATAAGGTATTTATTATTGAGCTTATTTGGATTATAATTCCGAAACATAATATTGAGCCTTTATTTAACTGTGGTATTGTAACATCTCATGGGTATGAAATAATATCTATATGATTTTTTTGCAAAAGGTATATATAGGCGAGTCTTACCCAGGAAAATTCAAGAATTACTTTAGTTTATACACTGTTTTTCTAAAATATATCTATATATCTATATATTAGAGATTTATATCATTGTTACAAGTGTTTTTCTAAAATATATATCTATATATCTATATATTAGAGATGTTTTCATCGCTACAAGTGTTTTTCTAAAATATATATCTATATATCTATATATTAGATATGTTTTCATCGCTACAAATGTTTTTCTAAAATATATATCTATATATCTATATATTAGAGATGTTTTCATCGCTACAAGTGTTTTTCTAAAATATATATCTATATATCTATATATTAGAGTTTTTTCTTCATCGTTACAAGTGTTTTACTAAAATATATATCTATATATTAGAGATTTTTTCATCTTTACAAGTGTTTTTCTAAAATATATATCTATATATCTATATATTAGAGATTTTTTTCATCGTTATAAGTGTTTTTTTTAATATATATCTATATATCTATATATTAGAGATTTTTTCATCGTTACAAGTGTTATTCTAAAATATATATCTATATATCTATATATTGGAGATTTGTTCATCTTTACAAGTGTTTTTTCTAAAATATATATCTATATATCTATATATTAGAGATTTTTTTCATCGCTACAAGTGTTTTTTCTAAAATATATATATCAATATATCTATGTATTAGAGATTTTTTTCATCGTTACAAGTGTTTTTCTAAAATATATATATCAATATATCTATATATTAGAGATTTTTTTCATCGTTACAAGTGTTTTTCTAAAATATATATATCAATATATCTATATATTAGAGATTTGTTCATCGTTACAAGTGTTTTTCTAAAATATATATCTATATATCTATATATTAGAGATTTTTTTCATCGTTACAAGTGTTTTTCTAAAATATATATCTATATATCTATATATTAGAGATTTTTTCATCGTTACAAGTGTTATTCTAAAATATATATCTATATATCTATATATTAGAGATTTTTTTCATTGTTACAAGTGTTTTTCTAAAATATATATCTATATATCTATATATTAGAGATGTTTTCATTGTTACAAGTGTTTTTCTAAAATATATATCTATATATCTATATATTAGAGATTTTTTTCATTGTTACAAGTGTTTTTCTAAAATATATATCTATATATCTATATATTAGAGATTTTTTTCATCGTTACAAGTGTTTTTCTAAAATATATATCTATATATCTATATATTAGATATTTTTTTCATTGTTACAAGTGTTTTTCTAAAATATATATCTATATATCTATATATTAGAGATTTTTTTCATCGTTACAAGTGTTTTTCTAAAATATATATCTATATATCTATATATTAGAGATTTTTCATCGTTACAAGTGTTTTTCTAAAATATATATATCAATATATCTATATATTAGAGATTTTTTCATCGTTACAAGTGTTTTTCTAAAATATATATCTATATATCTATATATTAGAGATTTTTTTCATCGTTACAAGTGTTTTTCTAAAATATATATCAATATATCTATATATTAGAGATTTGTTCATCGTTACAAGTGTTTTTCTAAAATATATATCTATATATCTATATATTAGAGATTTTTTTCATCGTTACAAGTGTTTTTCTAAAATATATATCTATATATCTATATATTAGAGATTTGTTCATCGTTACAAGTGTTTTTCTAAAATATATATCTATGTATCTATATATTAGAGATTTTTTCATCGTTACAAGTGTTAGGTAATTTAAATTTGTAAGCTTGATAAGCCGAAAAACGCAGATATATACATATTTAAAAAAAAATCATTTAAAATCAACTCACCTTCGACGGTATAACGTCTTCTTCAGGATTAGAAACAGTTTGTGTTTTACCTTTTCTTTTTTCTTCCTCGTGGCATGGTGTCACTAGAAAATACGCATGACTCACAACGGTGATTTAAAAAAAAGTGTTTCAAGGGAATCGCGTCGAGATTTTATCCTCGATGCAAGCGTTGGGTAATATATCTATATCTATATAAAATTAGGTATGTGTATATGTTTACATATTTTTATGAATAGGAATCAGTCTTAAACTAATTAACAGATCACTGTGTTTATTTGCTATGCCTAAGGCGTGGTAATGAAGGCTATATTTAGTTTCATTTTGTTTTGTGCAAAGGTATGAAAAGAGGGGTATAAGCCCTTCGTTCAAAATTCAGATACTTTCGACTTTTGTGAAATTTTAACAATAGGTATTAGAAAGCTGTACACCAAGAGAAAGCGGTTGTGCTTGTTGTTTAGCTGATTTATGTGTGTACCTGTATGCCATCGAATAACATATAAAACCGCCAAAAGATTTCAAAAGTCTAATTGTTTTTGTTGAGGCTTCATTTGAAACAACGTTTGTAAAAGTGGCTATTGAGAAGAAGAAGAATTAGAAGAAGAAGAAGAAGAAGAAGAAGAAGAAGAAGAATTAGAAGAAGAAGCATTAGAAGAAGCATTAGAAGATGAAGAAGAAGAAGAAGAAGAAGAAGAAAACAGCGACGGGAAGAAGAGAATATGCAAACCGTGACTGCCACATCAACACCGAAACACGAAAATTCATACCAAAATCAGACCGGCAGCATCTATACCATTTTTGACGAGGGCCTGCTTTCTGTCGGTCTAAGGCAGGGACGGGCAACCTCCGGCCCGCGGGCCACATCTGGCTCGCGAAGGCTTAGCGTCCGGCCCGCCACCCTGCTATGCTTTATTATTGCAATCCGGCCCACGGACCTCCCAGTAAAACTCATATCATTTTGTGACATAGACGTAAAAGTAGGTTTCAATTAAGATTTACAGTGGGATAAAAATGTATGAATATCAGCGAGCAATGATGCATGTATATTTCATTTTTCTTTAACTATTAATTTCAAATCCTTGGCCTGAGATAAAAATAGAAAAAGAGAAAGAGAGAGGCAAAGAGGAAACGAGAGACGAGGAAAGGGCATAAAACAGAGAACCTATGTGAGGTGTGTCAAAACGAATGCTGGATCAACTTGCTACTTCCCCCGTCATTATTTTTTATGATTCCAAAATTACTCTTCGTCGGTGCCTTTTATAACATCACATACAGAAGTCTCTTGAGAAAAATATCAGATTTGTAGAGTGTTCAATGCGATTTTGTACAATTTATTTATGTAAACAAAATATAGTAATTCTGAGATTTCGGTTTTCACTCCGGCCCGCGATCTCCTTCCAAAAGTCTCACCTGGCCCTCACTCTGAAAAAGTTGCACGCCCCTGGTCTAAGGTATGGCGTGTGCAGTTCTATGACATTTATTTACGTTTATTTAACGTAATCGCTATGTGTCGTCCGTCTCTTCAAAACCGTTTGTTTGGTCAAACACTAGATATATTTTCACACATTCGAATCATTTGTCTACGTTGATTAAACAAGTCATAAATCTTCTTGAATTCTTTTAGGTTTGCAGTATTTCTATGCAAATGATCATTGTTTTAACCTCAAAGTGGTGACCGGATTTCCTTCCTGAAAGGTCATCATTGCATTTTAACCTCTCCAAGGATGCCCATCTATTTGCACAGCCGTCATTCAATATGGCTGCCACTCGAGCAACCCGTCTCAAGATAACACGTTTGCCTTTGTATATTTTTTTGAATAACTTTTTTTTGAATAACTACATCCACCCACACACAAACTACGATGTCTTTTATTGGCTTTACTTTATCAGTACGTGTTTTTAAAAGTTTAATGTTTGCTTCGGATGTATTTAAACAGCTTATCTAAACAAGTGTGGCACTTTACAAAGACCACCGTCTCGTCGATTATTAAATGGAAAAGTGTTACTCTATCAGTAAAAGCCTCCAGGTTGAACCATGCAAAAGCTGAAGCCACCACCCACACTACAAGAAAGGAAGATCTCAATTGTATCCTCCTCCAGAGATTTCAGGGGAGAAAGGAAAGAAATTTAGAACATTGAAAACAAAGTAAAATAATAGACATTGAATTGACATATAGTAGAGAGTGCCCCCATATATATATATATATATATATATATATATATATATATATATATATATATATATATATATATATATATATTAAATTGTTTATTTTTCAAATATGAATTGTATAACATAAAACTATTCTAATAGCTCAATAGTGTTAGGCCAGAGCTATGCTACAAATATTTTAATGTTATTTACACCACATAAAATGTGAGGAATCAGATTCACACTATTTCACTAAAAACTCATTTTTTTTATTATTACCAGCACACAATTGTTTCGGCCTACCCCCAAGATATTTATAATAATGTTCAAGCATTTATTTCTTGGTGTAGCTATCCTCAGTGCTCCCCAAAAAGGAGGTAATTGTCCAAGTAGGGAACACCTAGATTACACACACACACATATATATATATATATATATATATATATATATATATATATATATGTGTGTGTGTGTGTGTGTATAGAAAGTAGTATTAACGCAGTTAATAATGCTATCTATAGCAAGTAGTATTAACACAGCCGTCATCATGGCTTCAATGCAATGTTCCTTTCAATAGTCGAACACTTTATGACAGTTGCCTTTAAATAGGATTACTCTCTCAGTTATTTACCGAGTTTTTCACAACGGCCGCGTAGGGGAGAGACGTTGGAATTTGAGTTTAAAATATTACTCGTGTTCCGGGGTTCGAGTCCGGCGACCGGTGTGTATAATTCTTCTCTATACTGACGATTCTTGTAAGCATGAAACGTATAAATATGTAGATAACAAAATATTCACAGTTAATTATAAATATATATATATATATATATATATATATATATATATATATATATATATATATAACTTCTTTGTAATATAGCAGGAAAACTCCCAGCAGAGTGCTTGATTAATTAAGAATTAAAGTTAAAAAATAAAAAATTAAGTGCGTAATATTTATTTATTTTGGTACAGAAAAATTAGTACAACATTTATCCAGGATTTAAACACGATATTAAGTAATGTTGTTCCTTTTAAACGCCTTTTATCCTTAAACCCACTCTCTCCCTCTAATTTCTTTAGAACACACATCATCATACCCCAAAACAGTAACGGCCAAATATATGAAACTTTTAGTATTGACTCACGGGAATTATATAGAAATATTTTTTTTAATTTTTAAATTTTTAATTTTTTTATATTTTTAAAATTTTATTTTATTATTATTATTTTTATATCTTTTATATCTATTTAAACCTCATTCGGTTTAAATCTCAACTGTTACTTTAGAACCCCCCCTCTTTTTTCCAACCTTGCTTACACTAAATTTAAATTTAAATTCATACAAACATACACAACGCTCTAAGCAAATAACGCGTCCAAACGAGAGTGACACGTTACTTCATATTTCCGACACATATGACAACAGAAGCTGAAGAGAGCCGGATGGCTAAGTCCTTCCGTGTTTGAAACCGACGGTACGCATGTTGTACTAATTTTTCTGTACCAATATATATATATATATATATATATATATATATATATATATATATATATATATATATATATATATGCCATTTAATCACACAACAATCCCACTTTACTTTTAACGAGGAATTATGAAAACACAAAATTGGTTTGCCGATGGATTCTTTTCTCAACGGAGTCCTTGCCTGTCTTTTCCTGGATTTTTTTAGAACGGCCCCTTCCAATTCAGCCTACCCCAAAACTCCCACTACGTTAGATATATTGATGACACACTCCTTATCTACACACATCACATAAATCTCCGTAACATAATTTACAAACTCAGTAAAATTGAACACACAATTTGCTTCACCCCCGAACAAGAAAATAATCACGTCCTCAACTTCTTTGATACTACTTTTCCCAACACTCCGGACGGTCTAAATTTCTGAGTTTATAGAAAACCAACGAATAAAAACGATCTAATATATTTATACTCCCACCACAACAACAGAATAACAGCCGGAATGATCATAGGCTCGTTTCGCAGAGCTCTCATAATTTGCAGTCCCGCTTATCTCCGCAATAGAGAAACCTATACCGAGAGAACTTAAAAAGCTTTAAAATATCCTGAATTTTATCCAAAACGCTAAACGCAAAGCATTTAATATCGACAATAAAAAACACACCAACACTACAAAAATTTCCTCTAATAACAATATCACCAGCACAAATAACACCGACAAAACTAATAAAAAGTAATCCTATATAGTTCCCTCCAATAATCCTGTATGTATTTCCTTACAAAACAATTAAAATCTAACATAAAAATAGCGACATCAACTTTTAAAACAATAGAGGATTTACACAATACAAAACCTCGTCACGATCTACCCCATAAGGAACTTTTTTTCGTAGTTTGTATTTACAAAATAAAATATGCCTTATGCCCGATGTTTTATATCGACGAGACGGCCAGAATATAAAATCCCGAATTTACGAACATAAACAAATATCCCACAAACACACTAGTAACAAACAGGAACACTTTTACCCACAATTTTGACTTTACAAACTGCATCCTCCATAATACTGAATCCTCTCTCCCACGCCGCAATTGCATTGAAAGTGCTGTAATCCTTCTCTCATCACTATCTAATGTAAACCTTAGATTCTGATCTTATTCTTTAACAAAACATCTGGCAAAAATCGCACTCAAACAATGCAATATACGTCGCCACTGTATAACAAACTCAGATCCCGGTTAAAATACCACTAGGTTTTAATGCATTTCATCCATGTTTCCATTTGATTTTTTTTCTTTTCTTCTTTTTCTCCCTCCCCCTTTCCCAATTACCGTATTTGCCGTACGCGTCGCATATATTTTCAAATAGTAACGCGCGTGACAAAAACATTCCGTTTCGCGTCTTCTTTTTCCTTCTTTTTCAAATCTATGTTTAAATTCTTTTTTTCTTTTTTCATACATCCTGTCTCCACGGCATTTAATTTTATCGTACATCGTATATTTTATCGACACACACATCTCTCTCCCTCTCTCTCTTTCTCTCTCATTCTCTCTCTCTCTCTCTCTCTCTATATATATATATATATATATATATATATATATATATATATATATATATATATATATGCTGTTTCAGAAAATATCAATTTTAACCAAAGACAAGTTCGAATTCATATTACGTTATTACAAGTGACTTTTTTGTCGACAAAAATGTTTTATATTTTTTTCTTTCTTTCTTTTACAACTAATATTACGTTAGTAACATGATATAAAAGAAAAAAACTTCTAAAAGCCGTATTCAAATGTGACACATCTAAACATGGAATATTTCAAATTAACAGTGTCGGAATTCGTTAAATACCAAATGCAACAACAAAAAAAACTAAGGAAAACTACTGGAACAAAATTAAAAAATCGAAGAAAGACAGCTAGAATAACAATAACAACTGGAGAAGGATTTTAAAAACATCTACTGTAACAAAATAAAAAACGAAGAAAGACTATTGGAACAAAATGTAAAAAATCGAAGTATTACAACAAACAATCTGGAATAGGGGTCAAAATACCGAGAACGAACATACTTTTTTCTGAAAATGCCGTTTGGAGTGCAATTGACAATTTCATCTCGTCCCCAGACGAGAATAACACCCTCTCTTCATATTTAAGAAGGTATGAGGATCTATAAAAATAGATTGTGAAAATTGGAAAGACTTTAAAAAAGTTCGCCTACTGCTCCGAAAATTAGGGACCACCGAACATAACAAATTCGTGCATGAGTTTAATCAGAAAGGACAGCGAAAACTACTCGACTTTCGTGCCAATTGTTAATAAACACTGTGACAATTTCAAACTAGCTGAACTTAACACAAATAACTTTAAATGCCTAATATTCGTGTAAGTTCTTGTATCAATCAAAGACGCAGAAATCAGACGTAGAGTCCTAAACAAGTCGGAAAGTGAGCCATATTTAACATTAGAGAAATTAGCCGAACACTGCCAGAGATTTGTAAGTGTTAAACAAGATTTGAAAGATATTGAAGAGTCGGGTATTGCACAGATAAGAAAGATACGTCAGACACCACATTTCAACTCTCTGTCAAAAACAAGGCAAACCAAAAAAGAGAGATTATTTTCACGTCCTACCAAAACAAGCCACCCAAATAAAACACAGGGAAAATTACCGCCTAGCTCCTGTTTACGTTGTGGATTCCTTCATTGGGTTATGGATTACCCATACCTTTTTAAAACCTGTCTAACTTGTAATAAAGTAGGACACAGGAGTTCAAATTGAAGAACAAATAAAGGAAATAAAAGCCGCGTTAAATAAAATATATATATATATATAAGAAAGTACGTACACGTAAAATTCCTGAATAAAAATGTCAAATTGCAAATCGACTCTGGTTCAGACGTGTCGATAATTAACCTGCATACATGGAAAATATTGGATGAAGACAAACTATGCCAAAACCAATAAAATAGCCAGAACGGTGACTTGTGAAAAAATTAAATTCGAGGATAATAAAAATTGTGTTACTCATTTGTTAGAAAATGTATAATTGTGTTTATTACAAATAAATATAGAAGGATAATAAAAATTATTTGTTAGAAAATGTATAATTGTTTTTATTACAAATGAATATGGAAGAGAAACAAACTTTTTGTGTAATTCCTATAATTTTGGCAATTTATCTTATTTGTACAAATTAATTTTTTCTCAACCATTTTCACAAATTTATTGGGAGCTTTCAGATGAGATTTTGAAAAGAATCTGAAGATATTTGAAGTTATAAAAAATAAAGTGGTCGACCATAGTCGAGGGCAACCCAAAGGCTACCTTTTTATTAGCTACTACACTGAGATGTAGGGGAGGGCGCCACTTCTATTCCAGGATTACTCCACTTACCCTTGATCCTCACTTTATAATTCTGAGTGTTTAACAATGGTGTATCAAATACCATTTTTTTTTAGTCTTTGGTATGACTTGACCAAGTATTGAACCCCGGTTTCTAAGCCCATTAGCGAACACTCTTACAATTATCCCAAAGTTATACTGATATAATAGAAAATAAATACAAAATATAAATAAACAATTAAAAGAGTTCAGCCAGGGGGTTTTACTCCACCCAATAGATCGGTATTGTCTGGGTCTTCGGGTCTTGATTCACGCCGGTCTATCGGTTGTCCGTCCTGTGCAGTTCTAGGAGGTGCACCGTCCTAGACTTCGCCTTCTCACCCTTTGAGAAGGGGTTAGTTTATTGCTAATCGCCTGAGGCGCTTCTACCGGGGAATGCCGACGGGGCTGCCCAAGCAATTTTTAAATGACCAGAGCGCTCAAATTCTCGAGCTCTGGTTTTTCCAATTTCTACTTTCCCGACCTTGTGTCACATCTTACCGTGTGGGAGGAAGATAAATAGAATTTAAAGAGTAAAAATAAATTATAAAACAATTTTCATAATTTTTATTTACTTTAAAAACTTGTTTTTTATTATTGCTGAAATAATAGCGTGCATTTCTTTTCTTTCTACGTTGTATTTTTTGACGAGGCCAAGGTGTGTGTAAGGATGTAATTATCTCTCCAAGGTAGATAATTGGTTTTAACGCTAGAGGGCGTGTTAATCACCTAGTCCCATGGGAGATAAGTGATCGTTATTCTAAAACGAGGGTCTTCTTCTTTTACTATCAGCCCTGCTCGAGAACAGACGTTTTTTGTTCCAAGCCCGTATTCACACAAATGCTGTGTGTGAAAAAGTAAGCTTTTCCTCTGTTACACACATATAGTATTGTGTGACACAATGTGCATGTAACTCGTATTGGAATATTTACATTATACTAGCGGGACCCATGGAAAGTCCACAGTTGTATCATTCATCTACTGTATACCCCACAATATTATTGTAGACTTCACGATTTTATTGTACTACCTTGTTCAAACTGAAACATACTTATCTAAATACTATTGTTAACAGTTTCAGAATTTGTCTGTTTATATGGGTCTATTTTCGAAACCCTTGTAGGAGTTTGTGAGATATTTTCATTCTATGAACATCCGGCCCCATGATACTCACCACCTCCAAAGAAGGCAAGGGTGTAGCCCTTCGCTGGCAAAGCCATGCTCACAGTCTTCTGGGACCAGGACGCAGTAGTGATATCAGATTTCCTGGCAAAGGGTACAACAATTACAGGAGCCTATTACGCTTCTCTTTTGATGAAATTAGGAGAAGCTATACAAATCAAGAGGCGAGGCAAGATCAGCAAAGGTATCCTCCTCCTACAGGACAACGCTCCGGTCCACAACCCGCATGTCGCCAGATCAGAAGCACGAGCGTGTGGCTATGAAATCCTCCCCCATCCCCCTTACTTTTTTTCTAAATGTTTATCAGAATAAAACATGACCTGGGAATACCTTCAAGAATTCTTAAACGATCAAAGATCAAATGCGTTGATTAAACGATGTCCTTGAAATCAAATGATGATAATTCCTTAAAAATCTCATGAGATGAAGAAACATTTTTTTTCACAGAATTTTATCTGAAATTGATTGCTTGTCAGAAAATGGCGGCAACTTTATGTTCAAGCAAAAGCTTTAAAAAATGTTGATTTTTAAAGCCAGGAAACAAAATAGCAACACATATTATGTTTAAGTACGTATGTATATATATATATATATATATATATATATATATATATATATATATATATATATATAGAGAGAGAGAGAGAGAGAGAGAGAGAGAGAGAGATTTCACTTATAAAATAGATCATTCAGTGAAGACCGGGGTTGTTCCAATAAAAACAAGCTCGATGATACTCGATTACAGAGTACAGAGCATTTATATCTGATTTTATGAAGGCTTACCAAAGCATTCTTTTCAGGACACCAATGATCACCATTAAAGATATTTTTTCTTACAAATATTATTTATTCAAATTAAATGTTTTTTCCTACACGTGTTTCACTACCAAGCAGGTACTTGCTTGGCAGATCATCAGGGAAATTAAATGTCTGGAATAAGGGTTTTAACTGCCGACAATACACAATGTGGCGTTGCAATAGTTGAGGTCACTTAAGAAGAGAAGAGGAAAAAATAAAAATAAAAGTTAAAAAACAAGAAAGAACAACGCTAAAAAAGTCCTAGAAAATGTCTTAGAAAAGTAGCTTGTGCATTATTTCTGTCACCAAGCCAACAAGCAAATAATCGGTCCCAAATGCATTAAAAAAAACACCAAAAAAAAAACGGAACAATGTGCGATAATACACTTTCACGTCACGCGGCACAATGATGAAGAAATCCCCTCCCCCCAAAAAAACAAAAAGAAAACAAAAACTAAACCATTCAAGATACCGCTCACAAGTTACCATTCCAATCCAATGATAGTATGGGAATTCAAAAACTAATCCATGACAAGGAAAAGTAACATAAATGTTCGTCCGGAATTCCAGCGGTCAGACGAGCCTTATTTCAAGGGCTGACTTGTTCCCTTTCGAAATAAACACACACGAGTTGAACGTCAATCTCGCAGAAACTCTCCTTTATTTTAAGAAAAAATGTTAATTAGTAGATAGAAACTATTTATTCAAAATACTGTTTCTAAAAATATCTATTATTAAAATTATTCTTTATAGAAATTAATTATCTAGTGTTTGGGACGTCAATTTACCTTTTGGGAAAATATTCTTCATTTAATTAACTGCCGAATTTTTATTCATATATCAAAAATAAAATCTAATTATAAAAAAAGTTTTCTACAAAAATCTAGTTATTATTTTAAATAATTTAAAATATTTCCTTAACGGCTGTGTCTGTTTGCAACCCTCTGGGGAGAATATTATTCTATATTCTATAAATAAATATTACTACGGAATATCGTTATCAGAAATCTATTTTCTATTAAAAAAAACATTTTTTAATGGACGGGGTTATTTTATGCCACTTTCCGGGAAAATATCACTCTAACTCGTTAAATGACGGGAGACTTTGTTATTACTAATTTAAAAACCCTGTACAAAATACATTTTATAAATTCTAAAAATGGAAACAATTGGATTTTTATAAAAAGTATTCTGTACAGGGTTTTTAAATTAGTAATAACAACGTTTACTTCCATGCAAAAATTCACCGTCACCACCACCACTACCTTACACCGGAAAATAATCTTTATAGGATACTTTTTCTTGATAACGCCGTCATTTTTCATTTGTTTTTAACTTACTATTGACTCTTTCCAGCTCTACGTTTACGACCTAAATACGGGTCGCTCCCTTCTGTTTTGGGGGCGATTTGATTGGCTATTCCAGAGATTTTATTAATACATTCCAGAATTGACCAAATAACAGAATGACCTGATTGTTCGTTTCCGACCACATTTATTATATCGTTTCCGATCGCATACATTTTCTTACTTTTTTCCTATTCTTTCTACTCATAGAATTTCTGTAACAATATAACCACGGGATCCGCTCGGTAATTCGGTTACTTTAAAAAACATTTTTTTTTAACGTAGTTGACCCTAGACGAGGCCGGCCGCCACTGTAGACGTAAGGGGCTACCGAGACGAAAGAAAAGGGAAAAAGGTTAGGGGGGTCAACCTAAATTGGGATCTGCGCAGCGAGATGTCTGTTTACATTAGTTTTACATTTCTGCATGTCAGTACCGTCGGGGAAACGGGGAGCAGGGAGGGAGTTCCAGAGGCCAGCAGTACGAGGAAAGAAGCTATTTGAGTAGAAAGCTCTCTGTCATCTGGGGACTTCCACAGTGAATGGATGGGATTCAGTCGATTGTCGAGTTGGTCTAGTGTACTTACGTCGAGGGGGCACCAGAGCAGCCAATTCATCGGAGCACAATCCATTGAAGTATTTGTAAAACAAGCACAAGGATGCTACAAGGGACTGGAGCTTGGTTGACAGTGAGGGACCTATTAAGTTGGCGACTCTTTTTTGGACCTTGTCAAGGAGGGAGAGACTAGTAGATGATGCACCAGCCCAGATGTGGGAACAATACTCCATGCATGGGCGGATGGTGGCTTTGTAGAGATATAGGATAATGTCAGGTGTGAGGAGTTTACTAGCACGGTAGAGGGAGTCAACCTTCTTTGCGGCAGCCTTGGCAATGTCTTCAATATATTTGTTCCAATTCATGTTACTTACGTTTGTGTTTCATATATACTTTCTTATTCTAGAATACAAGAATACGATTAACGAATAGAAACATACAAATGGGTAATTCGAACATGGCGGCTACACATTTTCTTTCTTTTCCCTTCTTTTTCCCCCTTACTACTCTTTTTCTTATCTTTCACAACAGACTACACCTTTGTCTTTTAATAATATTTCTGTTACACATAAATCTATCTTTCTCAGTTACTTACGTTTGTGTTTTCATATCTCCATTTGCATTTGCTTACACTATTTCGTCGCCATACCTAATTTTCTGTTCTCAAATAATCGAATGCTATTTAAGATCAGAAACATAAACAAACACTTGTACTTCTACCATGGCGACGAATACTTTTTCGTATTTTCTTTTTCGTAAAGGTGGCCCCATATTCACGACTATTTAAAAAGTATTATTATTATTAAACAAAATCACCTGTGGAAAATAGGAAGAGCGGTGACTTACCAGAGTGTGGCTGCTGGCGACTGAGGATGTTCTCCCAACATCTAAGAAGAATTACGTTTGTCGCAGAGAATTTATATCAGTAGAGGATGGCGTTCATCATATATAAACCTTCCTCACTACTGAAGAGCGTTACTCGTCAATTTGTCACCAAACTACAGAAGTTATTAAACCCAACGAGAGGGTTGCGAAGGAAGTTTTTATTTTTTTCGCATCCTCACTCTTCAGCTAGCTTCACTCTTGGTTACCTATGATCTTTTTCGACACACCTTTAATTTAAAAAAAAAGGAAATAGACTTTGGATATTAGTCAGAAACAATTTCTTGCCTTAACTATCAATTTGTGACCTATTTGCGTCATACCTCAGACCGACAGCAACAAAAACGCTGTCGACTGGTACAAAAATGTTTAATAAACAATGCTTGCCTTTATTATCTGTTTATTATTAAAACATACTAAATAATTACTATTTAATATAAGTTACGAGCCTTTTAAGTCCGTGTTGATATCGATTCTGAGCAAAGTAGTTACTGACTTTATTATCTGTTTCTTATTAAAACATACTCTACCGTAAACCGACCGCTAGCCCTAAATCCCTGTGACAAAAAAAAAACACCTCCGAACGAACCGAGAAAGAATAAAAGAAAGTCGTTTCCACCAGGACTTACAGTTAGTGGTAGGGTTAAGAGAATATTTTCTTTTGCCTGACAAACGCTAATCTTTACTCAAAAATCTCGGATATTTGCACAAAAAATATGAAAAACAAAAACACCCTCAAATAATCAAACAACAAATTATTTGCTTACTAATCCGCAATTTTATCCACAAATTAGTGTTACCGACATAATTTTTTTAAAAGAAAATACACTTAGAACAAAGCCACTGTCGACATTTCTAATAAACAATGTTGTATTTTATTTTCGATTTCTTACAAAACATACTCCCCATTAAACCTACCACTAACCACGTGACAAAAAAAACAACCTACCAATGAACTGAGAACGGAAGAAGGCAGTTTCCACCAGAAACATACTCTCCACTAAAGCTACCCCTAACCTTAAGCCTGTGTGACAAATAACGACATAACTTTTTTTACCGAAATACACTTGGAATATAAGCCCAAAACGATTTTTTGCTTTACCTATACAATTGTGACCTATTTGCGTTAAAATAATTACTATTTAATATAAGTTACGAGCCTTTTAAGCCCGTGTTGATATCGATTCTGAGCAAAGTAGCCAGCTTTGTTTGCGTTACTGACTAAACAAACACGTCTACTTTGTTCAGAATAGGTATTTACATGCAATGCTTATAACTTCTATTACAGATGAATTTTTACTGTAAATATGTCACCACTGCATAGGTAAAGCAAAATAAATGTTTTTAAAATGATTTCACAAGTGGGTCCCTTTAAAATAATTCATGTCGGTCATAGTAATGATTACCTATACAAAAAAAATAATATTTGCAAAAATAAAAAGCATAAGAACAATTCAGACACCAAGTTTATAAGGTGCATTATTTTGCCTCGTCACCGCTTGCAAAGTCAGACTAAACTAATCGCTAAAATTTGCAAGCCATTTTTACTGTTGGAAATTGTGCATGGTGGGGGCGAATCTTATTGGTTGAGTTGGGTTTTCATGTTTGCTTTTTTCAGCCCTCTGATTGGTTGCCCTCGCCGGGGCTCTGGCTATCTACCCCGCAGCGAAATCTGAAACCGGAAGCTGCCTCTTCGGCAGAACCCCTGGAGGGGAGAACATGTGCTTTTTTTTTACTGTCTAACAAAAAGACAGCCTCGAACACTTTGGAGAATTTCCTCCTTTTACGTTTTTTAAAACGATAACTTTTAGACCTGAATAGTCTACCCTAACAGATTCTATAAGTAAATGGTTTCTGTTTTATTTCACAGGCTTCTCATAAGAGAAGCCATTTTAAACTAATAACAGACTCTTCCAGAGTCGCGAGAAGTCGGCATAGTTTTCGCAATTTCCCCTTACTGAGAAGACTGAAATTCATCTCAAGGTAGGTTTGCTTTTTCCATCGCCTTTTTCTTGCACTCTGCTGAGTTCTAAATTGTGAGGATTAAATTCCTCACATTACAGCTAGACGCTTCAAAACAGGTTATTACCTATGTTTTGTTAGTTTTATTAGTATTATTATTAGTATTAGTATTATTATTAGTAGTAGTATTAGTAGCAGTTTTTCTACACGGACGGTTATTATTATTATTATAGTAGTAGTAGTAGTAGTAGTAGTAATTTCGAAATAAAATGTATTTTTGTTTCGCTCCAAAATTTTTCAGATTGTTCACACGTTATATACTAAAAATTATTTATCGCATATCTTTTATGAGTTCTCATCTACAATAATTTACCCGTCATTCAATCTGTGAGACTCAGGCCTTTTCATAAATACCTTACTATTTTAAATACGACACGGCCAAGCGATTTCCTTTCGTCTGCCACGCTCCTGTTTAAAATAATATTTAAATCGTTAAACGCGCAAAATGAATGGACGTACTGTTACTTTTTCCATATAACTCCTCTCTCTCTCTGTCTTGACATGACCGCCAGCGATTAAATCATTTCTTGACAATTACATTTTATACAGTATGAAAATAAACTTTGAAAAATAAAAACACAAAATATACGTGTATCCAACATTAATAATATAATGCAAGCAAAACAAATTGATATAGGCATTCAACAATAGACATCATCCACAGAAACAGGCCCAACTGCTAACAATACAGAAGCAGTCCCTTCTTCCTATTCCTTGTAACAGTGGTACTATCCTGTTTCGGAATTAAATAAAACAAAACCGTTATTTAATGCATGGCTCTCACGAAAAACTGATGAAAATATAATGGAGGACTTAAAAAAATATATAAAAGACTTAAAAAATGTTTATGTTAGGATTTTTCAACCAAGAAAAAACAACGTGCCAAGACATGGAACTACTCGATAAACAGAATAGTCAAGACATAGGAAGACTAAAAATAAACAGTAACGAAAAGAACTCAAATCACAGGACAAATAATTGTCATAATCTCCCATGGTTACTGTTTAAAAAATGGTTGACCATGGTTACTGTTTAAAAAAAAAAATTCTACATGGTCAGACGAGAAAAAGTTCGACTATTGCTTAAGAAATTGAACATGAAAAGTTTGTTAATTACTTATTAAAAAAAAATTCAGGAAATATGTTTTTTTCTGTTATCAAATATTTCTGGTGAAAGAAGTTCACTTTTATACACACGTTGGCAATGTTTTAATTTGACCAAAAAGAATACAGGAAAGTATACTACATTTAACAGCATAGTAAAATAGAGAGTGTGATAAATTCCGATTCAGTGAACTTCATATTTGTACACAGGTTTCATATTCCTAAAAAGACTAAGAGCTCTTAAAGATGCTGATATGAGATCATGTCTACTATCAAAAACGGAAGAAGATTAAAAACTGACATTACAAAATATCGCTGAAGAATGTCCACGAAAATAAATTTACGCCATAATCCTTCAAAAATGAAGGAAAGAGATATTTCACTCAGACACTCAGTCGGAAAAAAGGACCACAGTAATTTTTTTCTTTCAAAATTAATCCTTGTTATAGATGCAGATAAATCTCTATATATGAAATAGTAACTGTGTGTGTGTATGTGTCCGCCTGATCTTTGTGTCTTATGTTCACCCAAACCACTGGACAGAATTGCTTGAAAATTGGCATGTGGACTACTGACCCCTCAGTGAAAGTCATAGGCTATATAAGAAATATATCACTTCAACGCTGGGGTCCCGGGCGCCCGCCCCACACACTGCAAACTGTTTTCCCTTTGATTCAAATGAAAATTAAATCATAGGTAAATCACCAAAAATTATGTCTACTCCCACAATTTCAGCAAATTTTGAAATTAAGAAGGTCCCCACCCCTACCCCACCCCACCCACTGAAAACTGCTTTTCTCTTTGATTCAAATGAAATTTAAACCATAGGTAAATGACCGAAAATGATGTCTATTCCCAAGATTTCAGCAAAATTTGATAATATTAAGAGGGTCCCCGGGAGCACAAGCCTCCCCCCCACACACACACAAAAACTGAAATTTTAACCATAGGTCCACCAAAAATTCAAATAGGTCTAATTTTAATGAAATGTATATCTTTTTTATACATATTAAATAAGGTTGATTAACATAATATATATATATATATATATATATATATATATATATATATATATATATATATATATATATATCTACACATATATATATATATATATATATATCTACACATATATATATATATATATATATATATATCTACACACATATATATATATGTGTGTGTGTGAAGCAAGAGCTAGCGGGCGAAGCCAGCTAGTATACACACACACACACACACACACACACACACACACATATATATATATATATATATATATATATATATATATATATATATATATATATATATATATATATGTTGTCATTTTAAGAATAACGGGTGTCATAATTGTGGAAATAGGGGACATAAGTATTAATATTGTAGAAAATAACACAGAAATGAAACGAATCCATAAGTTAAAAAAACAGTTTACACTACAGAAGCAGAAAATGTATAAAAAGAAAATTTATAAATGTGAAAATGGAAGAGAGAAATGTTAAATTGCAATCAGACACAACGTCTGACTTGACAATATTAATCAAATTAATGCGGATAAAATCGGTAAACCAATTCTAATTACTTAAACAAAACTGTTTGCTGAATAACTAGTAAAAAGTATTTTTTTAGATGAATGTTATGCTAATGTATAACTGTTTAACAAAAAAAATGAGACTGATAGCATTCGTCATGGATCGATCTCAAAACCAATTTGGAACAGGTTCGATAAGGGATATTTGATCTATGGGACTTGTCAATAAACACGTCTTCTAAAAGCGTAAATGCAGTGCAGAAAATAATTTTAGAAAAAAGGAAACTTAAATCAAATTTTATGACATTTTCTCTGAGGGATTAATATTGTGCGTAAAGGACAAAAGCAACATTTAAATTTAACGAATAATGCACAACCGATTTTTAGACAAAAAAAACAAGTACCCTTTGTTCCTTGGCCTTTTGGCCAAGATCAAAGTGTAATATCTGTTCCGATGGATACTACACCCTATAGATCGGTATCGTCTTGGCCTTCGGGTCTTGATTCCGCCGGTCTGTGGGTTGGTCCTGTGCAGTTCTAGGAGGTCCACCTTCCCAGGCTTTGCCTCCCCTCTTTGGAGAGGAGTAAGTTTATTGCTTAATGCCTGAGGCGCCCCTACCGGGGAATGCCGACGGGGCTGCCCAGGCAATTTTTAATGGCCAGAGTGCTCACCTTCTCGGGCGCTGGCTTTTCAAGTCCCACTTTCCCGACCCGACCTTGGGTCACATCTTATCTTGTGGGAGTAAGATAAAACTGGCCTTGTGCCTAACCTCGTGGGGAGGTAAATAAAACCCTTTGCACCTTGAGAAATAGTTGAAATAACAACTCGACCGCTTAGAAAAAAGTAAACTTTTCCTTTTGGCTAGGAGAAAAATGTAGCATCTTTTCTGATACTACACTTCATATTTTAGGTGAAGGAGAAATTCTTCTAGACTGAGGCAATTTTTTTATTGTTGTCCTAACCCAGAATGACCTTTTCAGGGGAGCTGGATTTCCCCTACATTATAAACTGACCTTTGTCTTATTCTGCCCTCGTTGGGAGGCAAGTAAATAGGGACCATAATGCTTGAACAAGTCGCACAGTTTACGTAAAAATATAAGAATTGCAAAATTCAGTTGATGTAGATTACACGACTAGACTAAACGATTGTTAAAAACCTAGAACTACCCACTATCTAGCCCTGAAGGGATATTTTAAAGACATATTTGTGAGGGTCTATCTCAATTTTCAAATTATAAATACAATAAAGTAGAGTTGCCTAGCACAAATGGAGATTCACAATATTATTATTCCATATTTGATCAAAATGAAATATACTCACCCAAATGTCCGAAGTAATGTAGTTTCAGAATATATATTGTTATGCAGGTCTATCTCCAAAATCGTAGGGGGAATTCGTGAACAGACAGGACCTATAACTTGATTAAGTTGTCGCCACATATTTTCTCTCTCTTTATTCGGAATATGAGATCTCTCTCGCACCTCGACATGTATGCTTTTTTCTTATTCATTTTATCTTTTGTTTTTTTCCTCTTGCTAAACGGATCTATTCTTGTAATTTTAACTTTTTTGTGGACATTGAACAGTTGTGGACATTGTTCAGTTGATTCTCTGGGTACTTACAAAAATTCTGCTCTGAAGAGATTCCATGTTCTAAAAAAATATATTTCATTATATAAACATTTGAATAAACATAGCCTTGAAACAGCTGTAAACAACTTTAATATCTGTGTCTATATTCTTTTTTGGAATATGATTTGAACATGATTTAAATCGTTAAAATACGTATATAATAATACATAGATAGATATATAGATAAGCAACCTAACTGGCACAACTTGAGTAGGAGTTGTTCATACTACTTCTGGGATACGTCTTCGACAATCAGTCCAAATGTGGCTTTGTTACTGTCGGGCTGATGTATGGTTCTATTCAGTAAAAAAAGCTCCACTCTCCCATACTTTACCTTGTCTCTGAGAAGGTGTTCATTTATTGCTATCAGCACAAGGCGCCCGTTCCAGGGAATGTCGACAGGGCTGCTCAGGCATTTTTATATGCAAGAGTGCACTTCACTTAGTGCGGCAGCTTTTGAAAGCCCCGAATGACCTTGTGTCTAACTTCCTAAAGAGGAGGCAAACCAAGTAAACTTTTAGTAGTTGCTATTCATTTGTAGTCTTCAAAATCCCCTGCAAATTAAATCTCGTGTTATTCCATCTCGGAGTCAAAAAAAGAGAAAAGAAAGAAGATGAGCAGAGGAATAAATACAATGAAAAGAAATAAAGGTCTACACTTGAACCTGCTTTCTCTTGTGACTGAGCTCAGAGGAGATTAAGCGTTCCAAAAAAAAATGAGCAAAGTCGCTTCAAAGATTTTAAGATTACAGGGAAAATAAAACGCTACGTGCTTTTAATTATAAAAATAAGAATATCGCAATATTGTACATTAATAAGAGTGGATAAATAAAGGAATTATATCGATCTATTTATTCATGTCAGTACGTTCGTATCTATTTAACTTTATTGATCTCTATATTTCTCTCCCTCTCTGTTTATACTCTCTCTATCTCTCTCTCTCTCTCTCTCTCTATATATATATATATATATATATACATGGAGAGAGAGAGAGAGAGAGAGAGAGAGAGAAAGAGAGAGGGATACAGATATATAGATAGGTGGATATATATATATATATAGAGAGAGAGAGAGATAGAGATAGAAAGAGAGATAGAGGGGGGATATTGCAATGATGAAAATAAGTGAAGTTAGATACTTTACAAATTTATTTAAACGAGGAATATAATAAAATTACCTTTAATCCATGGATTTTTCAAAGAATTACTCTCCTCCTCAGAAAGGAAAATAAATAAATTCCTGATTATTGGTAAGTATTATTTTGAAAATTTGCAACAGAAATTTAAGATATACTTAAAGCAAAAACTGATTCATCCGCCTGAAGTCGACCGATGTCGGTCGAAAACGTTCGCCAAAAATATGGGGATTTCTTACACACCATGGATAATAACACCAAATCGGTCGTTCGACGACTGGAAAAAAAAGGATCAGAAAATGAATAAACAGAAGCTAGCACTCCTGTTCAATCAAACGTATATATATATATATATATATATATATATATATGTATATATATATGTATATATATATATATGTATATACAGGGTGGGCCAAAATAAGGGCCCTATCTTTAAATTTGAATAACTTGAATTTGAATAACTTCCACAAAATAAAAGTTAAACTCACCAAACTTTATGTGTGTGTAGACTGACCCTTCCGGGATTTTTTGAAATAAACAAAACAAATTTTAGCCGAAAAACACTTCTTAAAACTTACAAAAACTAAAGTATTGTTTTTTACACTGTTTTGAGTTTTTTAAGCAAAAATAATGTTTTCTAAATGAGGGTACGTTCCTTAGGGCTAATACGGCTCATGCTTGCTTCGGAAGGGGTCCTTTACTTATTCTAAAAAAAAATAAAAAATCAATAAATAAAAAAGTTATGAATTTTTAAAAATAGGACCCTTATTTTTGCCCACCCTGTATATTCTCCAATAATTCGCAATTCCCATAATCGCCCGTACTGGGGATTGAACATTCACCCTGCAGACGACTGCACTTAGAACTGAACTTTACTTCATACTTTATCCATTAGGTCACGCGGACAACTTTAAAACCTTAAGCCTATTATTGTATTGTATATGTGCAATCTTATTTATCACGATAGATCATTACTTATTACTACATATTACTATACATTACTATCTCTCACTCTCTCATATATATATATATATATATATATATATATATATATATATATATATATATATATATATATATATATATATATATGGGAAATGAAAAAGGAAAAACCATTCATCAACGTTTCGTCTTTATTTGTAAGACTTCCTCATGATAAAGACGAAACGTTGATGAATACATAAAAAACACATCTTTTGGTTTTACCTTTTTCATTTCCCATTACGTCGGATTACTCTCATCTTTCCTTTCTCATATATATATATATATATATATATATATATATATATATATATATATATGTACGATCGTTTCTGAGACCATGTACTTTAATTATTACTATCAGATACATCGTCAGCACATTGTTTTGACACGAAATTAAAAATATATTAACAGCATCAGTGGAATAGATACTAACATCCTGAATTACACAAAAATATAAACAATGACAGAAGTTGATGAATGTAGACTTCGAATCATAGTAGATATATATACTCGCACACATACAACCATCTATAGAGAATTTTATTCATTATCATCCTATCTTTTGTCTGTCATTCTATTTCCAATCCTACTCATACGTCATCAATGGAAATTGAACTTTTTCACATATTGTTAGAGGCTTTCTTTCTGGGTATATAAGAGATGCCATTCTGATGAGATTCCATGTTTGAAAAAAAATGCATGTTGCATTGTATGACTATATATATATATATATATATATATATATATATACATGGACGGCGGCACCGGAGGGGGGTGGCAGAGGGGGCGCAAGCCCCCCCCCCACACACTTTTTGACTTACCCCCCCCACACACTTTACGGTCATCAATAATGAAGTTATATATGCATATGTTTAAACGACCCCCCCCCACTTTTTAGGAAAGCCCCCCCCCCCCAATTTTATAACTGTGCCGCCGGTCCTGATATATATATATATATATATATATATATATATATATATATATACATATATATATACGCACACAATGTATTTTCTTTTCAAAAGAAAGCTCTTAATAAATTCCATCGTTGTCGGATTCACTGCAAACCGAGAATTCTCGATTCTTTTTTCTTTTCTTTTTTCTCTCCTTTTCATTATTTCCAGAGTTTTCTGTGTCGCGTGCATTTTCAATATAATAGCGCAAATTAATACAGAGTTTCAGGCAGAAGTCCTTGAGGTATTCTTCCATAATTTCCTAGATTTAATGAGTTTCAAAATTGCCTGATAATGGAAGAATCCCAAACGGCATTCTCTCCAAGCCAGGATCCAGGCGGTGGACAAGGGTAAGTTGGACAACACACTGTCCATTGAATGTCTTTGTCATTTACCGTATTTCTTTCTGCTTCTTTACAGTCACTTGCTAAAAGTGTTCTCGGTTATTGTTAATTTGGTTTTCCCCAGTTGTAGACTCTAGTTGCATGGCTGCGTGGCCTGTCATAGGTATCGCCTTAGCTAAGAGTGAAACTTTAACAGACGTTTTGTACATTGAATGGGGAGGGGAAAGGAGGTGACGCAACTAGCATACTTCAGAGAGAGCAGATTTATGAGTGTCGACCGGGTTGGTGTAAGTTTGGGTTAATATGAATGTCGATTTGATACCACCTACTCCATCCTCCATAGATAAAAAAGCAGTTATCCTAAACTCCTCTTAAGTAATCTTCTTCCCTATCTCACCCATCTGTTTCCGATCCCCTTGGGGAGCCGAGAAGAGGCAATTATAGTCCAACTGACGATATATTTAACTCTTCTTCTCGAGTGGACCTGTGACTAAATAATTGGTGACGCATAAAAAAAAAACACTGCTCTCCTTTGCAGTTCATGAACAAGAGAAAGATTTTATCAGCTTATCCGCTACGTGTCATTGAAGACTTCCTGAATGTAATGCAACATACTGAACACGTAGTTCTAATTCTAATTATTAACTTCTATTGGAATTTTCTGCTTTGATACTTGATATAACATTATGTAGAAAATTCGATTTGTAACACTATTTGAACACACTCACATCCGATTTCGCATGGTGAACATTCATTTTTAAATAAATTGTTTTAAACGTTTTGATTTCCAATATTAAAAAAAAGACGTGAATAATGGGGTAAGACATCTGGTGAGTTTCAATAACAAACAAGTATTTTTTTATTATTTAACTTTTATTCATAACGTTTTTAGAACATAGTATGTTTGTTTGTTAACAATATAATAAGGTTCTTTGATCAAAAGCATCATTTATTAAACTTTCTCTGATTTTCTTTGTCTTTACTGACATCCAAACTTATTACAAATTTTTATTTTGTCTATTTCTTTTTTCGTATTTAACCGATTATTAGACATATTCTTCTCTGATGAAAGTATCCCCTCCAAAACAAAAACAAACTGATCAACACACAATCCACAAGTTAGCGTTCCAAGCCACTGATAGTGTGGGCATTCCGCATTTATTCCATAAAAAAAGACAGTATTAACGTCCGTTAGCAATGTATGTGGTCATACGAACCGTTTTTCTATGGCTGACCTGCTTCCACTCCAGTGGAGTGGGAGTGGGAGTGGGAGCAGGTCAGCCATAGAAAAATGGTTCGTACGACCACAGACATTGCTAACGGATGTTGATACTGTCTACAAGGAACTCCCCGATGACTGCACCACACTATATCAGTCGGAACTCGAGATACTCACTAACCTTCTTAGTAACCACAATAAAATCCACATTGAAACTCTCACTCCTTCGAACCCTAAACCCGGAGGATTTTAGACAATCCCTAAATTCCACCAACTCTCTAAATCAATTTACGACAAACTCACCCACAACAAACCCGACAGCACAGGTATTTGAATTTAAAAAATGTTATCCTAATCCAGAGTGATCCTTTATGGAAACTGGATTTTTCATACATTTTTCATACATTAAAAGTCGATCTTGTAGCTAACTCAGTCCTCGTCAAGTAAATAGAGACTGCTATATAGGTAGAGGCTTGCATCAGGAGTTGGGTACTTTCTGGAGCGGTAGAATGATCCAATCCTGTTTACCTCATTATAAAGAAGCCCCTATTTTTTCTAATGCAAAAATCATAGTTCGTTTGAAATTCTAGCCGTCCAGAAAATTATTTCCTTAATCCTCTCAATCAAATTTTTCTTTTTAATTTCTTCTTTCTTTTATTTTCGTTTTAAAACCATCAAATTAATGCTGTGAATCTCATATGATTAAAACCGTTCTTGTTATCTTTTTGGTCCCGTATTCAAAACAAATCCCGAAGAAAAGTAAATAATTAAATTAAGAAGAAAAAAAACAAGATAAAAGCAAATAAGGAGATTAAAAAACACTTAAACTTAAAGAAAATAACTCAATTATTGACATTCAATCTTTATTAATTTCATGTCTAAAATTAGGATCGCAGGTTGAGGTATTAATTACTTCCCCTTTGCTGCTACTCTTTCATGTGCCGTGTTAATGGCTTCCATAATTATTTCCACTTCATTATAACTTATAATGTGCTTCACAGTATATATATATATATATATATATATATATATATACATATATATATATACATATATATATATATATATACATATATATATATACATATATATATATACATATATATATATACATATATATACATATATATATATATATATATATATATATATATATATATATATATATATATATATATATATATATATATATATATATAAAGAAGAGAACTAAAAGCGAACTTTTGGGAAAGGAAAACCTATTATGAAAAGTATACAGCTCAATATACCAGATAGAGCAGATAGATAGATAGAAGGATGAAAAGGAATTAGAAAAGCGACGGAGGCAGATCTTTTTCAATTCAGTTGCTCTATGCAAGGTATATTTCGTAAAAAAAGCAATTAATTTAATTAATTTTCTTTTTAAGCCAGGTTTTTCAAAGATCAAAATCTTATCATCAGAGGAAATTGTTGGGATAGATAAGTTGTCGAAGAGCCAAGATTTAAAATCTGAAAAAGTAAAACAAAGATTGTGGGGGAAAAAACAAGGCAAAAAGCTGCCCGAATGCAAGCAAGTGTCCGATTGTAAAAAAATCCGGTGTCAAAAAGACTATCTATATATATATATATATATATATATATATATATATATATATATATATATATATATATATAAATACTAGTGTAGTACACCCTCCGTCAAAATTGACGGAAACAATTATGCTTCTCCAGTGTTTGCGCCTATATTTATCTCGATATATTAGTAAAATATTCATATAAAATCATACAATTACGCATGTAATTTAATTATCCATATGCAAATTATTATTATCATTTTAGATGAACTAAACGAAAAAAAACACCCACAGTTGACTTTTTATTATAGACTGAGAGATATTTTTCGGAATTAATTTCAGGCAACAGGGTACGTCTAAAATGGTCGTCTGACTTGCTATTTCCTTTTTCGCTTCCCCTCAACACTTGAAAAGGTTTCGTTTGGGGGCTAGGACAAAATACTAACTTTTGCATGACAAGATGGAAGTACATATACATATATATATATATATATATATATATATATATATATATATATATATATATATATATATACACACACACAAATAAATACACAAGGCTTGGTCTCATATTTTTGCTACTATACCACTACCCCACCTCTTAAATAGGAGAAGATAATCCCTGGCAGAATGGTACTATGGCCACAGAACAGACATTACACTAACTACCTCCAAAAAAAACGTAAGAGGTCATGCCTGGGAGGATGGTATCATGACGAACGGACATATACTACACTACCCACCTCTCAAAGGAGGAGATAATACCTGGGTGTGTGGTATCATTACAACAGAAAATATACTACCCCCTCCCCCCGAATTGAATATTTAAAGATCGTACAATAGTATATTAATAAAAGTAATATGATGGTATCATATGAACGAACATATACTACACTGCCTCCTCTCAAAGGAGGAAGGAAAGACCTGAGAAGATGGTCTCGTGAGAACATAAAAGATACTACACTACCTCCTTTCCTCTCAAAAAAAGGATGTAATGTATGGGATGGTGATATCATGACACCAGAACATATACTATACGCCCCCTCTCGAATTGAGCATTTAAAGGTCATACGTTAGTCTGAAATAGCATAGAAATTTAATTGAGCATTAAAAGATACGCAATAGTATATTAGTAGAACTAATAGTATTGTTTCGGCTTCAGACAGATCGATACCAAATCTCCATTAGTAATACTTTATTTTCGGCAGCCACGTAACTTTCGCTTCCCTTATTTTGCCCTTTAGTCCTCATATTTAATAAGCAATGTTTCTGACAAAGGGGGAAGAATTGCTGTTTTCTGTGTCTAAATCTATCCATCTAACACTCATCGTTGACTAGTTTTTGACCTTGAAGTAATTTTTTTAGCTCCTTACGTCAAGTGGCTTCATGCCTTGTCTGGAGCGATTTCCATTTAAAAAAAAATAGAAATGTATTTATCTTATTTTTTTCTAAATTCATATTAGTGTTCTTCCAAAGTTAACATTCGTTTAGTGGTTCATGAAGTTAAAAAGGTTGGCGACCGCTAGCCCAGTGGATGCCTTGTACCATAGATTGTGGAGAGGTGGGGCATAAATTTCTTGCACTGATACAGTTCGAAGCATTGCATTCAAAAAGAAAACACTCACCTTACTGGATCAAGTCAACGCTGAAGAATATACAGAAGTCAACAATGACGTAAGGAAGTGAAACCTGACTACTGAGGATTGAGGACATGCGTTGCATGGAGAGAAATTATATGATGGATTTGTAATGTGAGTACTAAAGACAGACTTAGATCTGACAAACTTAGAAGAAGATTTAATCTGGACAGTATAGAGAGATGTGTGCAGAACAGGAGACTTTGATGGTATGGCCACGTTGAAAGAATGGATGAGATTTCTTAAGTTAGTAGATGTAGAAGAGTTGAGGTAGCAGGATCAGTTCACAACAGAGGGAAAGCAAGGGAAAATACGGGAGGAACTGATAAGGATAGATTTGAGAGAAAGAAGGATATACAAAAACCTGGTTAGAGATAAGTTAGTTTGTAAGTCAATTTCTAAAAGCCGTCCAACACATGCCAACATGTAAAACGGACGTTAAACCAAATATGATGATGATGATGAACGTTCTGTTAATATAACTCAGTACAGTACATACCACCGTATTGGCTCAACTTTCAAAATAAGATTGCTAGATTAACAAAACTGAGTTAAAAACAAAATAGAAATACATAAATAGAAATACACTAAAAATCTATTATAATAAATACTTGAATCAATTAATATGTTAATCAAAACATAGCACAGAACATCTAAACGTATTTCATCGGACTAAATCTGGATTACATTCTAAAGCCTGCGTATAATAAAATGCTTTTTTGATGTATTAATGTGTCACCGCTTATCAAGACCCTAAGGTAACTCGAGGATTAGGGTTAATGAGTTTTACAGGCGGACGGTGAAACTACACCGTGAAGAATAGTACAGATAGTTGAAACTGGTCAGAATTGGATTATTTAAGAGGACGGCTCAACAAAAATCTGTTAACATTGGACTTGAAAACGACCATATGGCAGTCAGCTTGGAAGTAGCTCCGAGGAATTGTCCTATAGACGAGTAGTTCTTGGAAATAAACTTTGCTCATGGAATTTCTGTTTAGTTTTAGGAACACAGAGGAAGAAAAGAAAATTATTTACAGTGGTTGTAGCTAGACGAGTTTTTGTTGTGAACGTTTTACATTGCTACTAAATAACAATAGAGTAGATAAAGATTAGCAACGTCTCTTCAGTGAGAAAGAGACTGTAGGGAAGAGAAGAGCACCCCCCACTAGATTTAGAAGTTGTTTTTGTACTTTGTCTAAGCAGGAAAGAAGGCTCTGGGTGGCACCTCCCCAGATGTGGCAACCGTATTCCATCTTAGGACGTATTTCACTGTTATGCAAATAAAGGATTGCGTCGGGAGTGAGATACTTTCTGGAGCAGTAGAATCATCAAGCGATAGAACGATGCTTATTGTGTTGTAGAATTAAATAACTCAAAATAGGTTGATGTGCCACAGCACTGACAAACCAAACAAAATAAATTAAAACCATCATAATGGTGTGATGGTATATGCCACAGGTCTGTGGAATGTGTAAAGTGGTGTTGCTGTGTAGATGTGCTTACCACCTACACTTTTCATCCTATCCCCCAGATAGTACTTGGACGAAAAGGAAGCCGAGTGCGTAAGTCTTCCCTGCTGGTATATAACCTCTCCACTAACAAGACTCTGGCCAAACCTCCCTGTGGTACACCATGGATACTGGGCGCCTTGCAGTCACAGGCTAATTGGCTAGGGATCTCAGAGTAGATTAAGGCTCTAGAGGTGCAGTGTGCAAGGCCCACTTGTATGTGGACACGTCCCAGCACTCACCAATACAATCCTCGTCCACGGGGCTTGTGGCAAATGCTATCTTTGGATCGCCCGTCTCAACTTGGGTGGCAGTAGTGAATGAGGCAACTCACAAGTAATATGTGACATTCGTGCATCCTCAAGTGGAAACCACATCAGCCCTAGTTAGATGGTAACGGTGGAGGTCTTAAGTTGGTGAAGAATAGGCATCCAGCCGTAAAGCTACCTTAAAAACCATGTGTAGTCGAAATACGACTAGACAATCAGGCCCACTCCTCATCAGAGGATTAATTGTGGCCTGATTCAACAAATAAACCGGATGATGATGATGATGATGATGATGATGATGATGATGATGATGATGATGATGATGATGGTGGTGGTGGTGGTGGTGGTGGTGGTGGTGGTCTTAAGCAAACCTAGTGAAATCATTGCAATCAAATCGTACTTAGTCAAAATATGCCAAACAAACCACAGTAAAACGTCGGTTTTCTTGACATGAAATAAGTGCGTATGTCTGAGTGTTCCTTTCGCCTCCCCCTGCAAAGGACGGGGGGGGGAGGGAGGGAGTATACTTATCTGGTCTTCTTCTGATGTCTGCCGGCCTGGATCTGATTTAGTTAATCCAGTCCCCTGTTTTTCTGAATTTTTTTTTTTTTTTAATTTGCATAGGCTTGCTAACTCCATATCCTAAAACGAGCTGGAATCATTTTCATTAGCCGAAAATGATAAGTTAGCGGTCGCATGTGAAGACTCTTACTTGGAAGTGAAAAAGAAAAGGGTATCTAAACGAAAGGGGGAAAGAAAGAGTGTCTATTCAAACGAGTAGGTTTCTAGCGTCTGTTCGAATCACATTACCGTCTCACCACAATCTAACTGGGTTTCCTTGACATGGTTTGACTCGGTTTGATTAAAATTACATGCTTTGAAACAAAGTCAAATCATGTCAAGCAAACTTAGTCGAACCATACCAGCATAGCAGTCAAAGATGCAAGCTAAAACGTTGACAACAAAACCGGGTCAAACCATGAAAATCAAACCGAGACAAACCATAATAGTTAAAGCATAGATCAAGTCAAATCAAGTCAAACTATCGTAACCGAATCAATATAAAATCACAGAACCCAAACTAAGTCAACACATGCCAAGCAACCAACGTCAGAACATCCTAACCAAACCGACTCAAACCAATTTAACCAAATTTAGTCAACATATATGTCAACAAGACTAATTCAAACAATGTGGAATTACTGGTGCTGCCAGATCAGGCTGTCTTAAGATACTGGTTTCCTGACTTGAAATTTACCAAAAATTGATTTTATTTAGTTTTCGTTCCCTTTCCCTTTGCACAACTCAATCATGTTCTGCAAAGCTAAAAACAAAAGCAACATTTTTCTCCTACAAAACAACCAAACTAAACCAAACACCACGAATAAATATTTGAAGATATATAATACTTGAAGCATAAAAACTTTGACCAAAATATCCGGATTCGACATTAAATAACACGAAAAGGGTTGATATACGGTAAAACAAAACAACCGAACCAAACCATGTGGAATTAGGTCAAGAAATATAACAAATAGCTATATTATTTATAAACACACTAGAATTTTACTCAGTCGATTACACACCTCAGTCAAATTCTAACAGCAATAATACAACTTGTTAAGCTAGAAAGTAAAAATGAACTAATATTAACAAGCCGTGCGCGCGAGGTCCCCCTCTGTATGTGACTCGATGTGAAGAGTGTAAAATGCAATAAATTTGGGAAATTTGAGCATTTTTGACCCCCCCCCCCTTTGACCCCCTGGGGGCGCGAACCAGAAATTTTCTGAGGTCAAGGATGCTCATTTTATATCCAGAACAATTACATCTACAGTTTGGCCAAGTTTCAGAAAAATTGAATGGATGGATCAAACGTTATGGGAGAAAAGGGTATTTTTTTGCAATTTTGGGGGCTTTTGACCCTCTAGGGGCGCGAACCAGATTTTTTCTAAGGTCAGCGATACTTATTTTCTATTAGGAACAATTGCCTCCACATTTTGGCCAAGTTTCGGAGAAATTGAATGGATGGATGAAAAGTTATGGGGCAAAAAATGTCATTTTTGCCATTTCGGGACCTTTTGACCCCCTGAGGGTCTAACCAGATTTTTTTTCAAAAATCGGAGAATGTCACTTTCTAACCTGACCAAAGTTACAACTTCATGCAAAATTTCAGAGAAATTCAATGGATGGTTGCGGAGAAAAATCCGGACGGACGGACGGACGAACGAACGGACGGACGGACGAACGGACGGACGGACGGACATGCTTCAAAACATAAGTCCCCCGATTTTATAAATCGGGGGACTAATAAAACAAACATGTTATAATAATTATTTAATTAATTAATACATTAAGTAAAACCTTCAATCTATCTATTATTGAATAACTTATTCTCAGCTTTTTCTTACCTATCTATCTATCTATCTATCTATCTATGATTGGATAAATATTACAGTGGATTAACAGAAAGTTTATCCAGCTTTACTTTTGACAATGCTTGATAAAAGTTCAACCCAACAGCCAATCCTCTCTTCTTCTATACACTGAGAGTTAATTGCGCCTCAGCTGACCTCCGGGGATGAGACGGGATTCAAAAGACGCTTCGGCCTAAGAGGACATTCGCAAAGAGCTCTTGGAATTTATGTTCTGAATTTTGTAATTAATATTTCCCGCTGAGACCGGACAGGTGTAAAGATTGAATTTATCAGCTTCTTGAGAGAATGACAAAGGGATGAGCGGAGGTGGAAAGACCTGAAGATAAACATGAAGAATGGCAACAAAAGAAACGTTTAAAAGAGGAAGCAATTTGTTTCACAGATATTTGGTTTTCCTTAAATACAAAAGAATACAAGATGGTAATTACAACTTGTGGTTTGTATATAAATGATATTAATTTAATGTCATTAACAGAATATGATATATATATATATATATATATATATATATATATATATATATATATATATATATATATATATATAAATTATTAAAGATAATATATGTACTATCATATATCATCAGATCCTTTTACTTTGTAGTCTCCTTTGAAGATTCAGCTCAATGTTTGTCAATTATTGAAAACAGAGCAAAATATAGAACAGTTTTTTATTATATTCCAATAATCATGGTTTGTTTTATTACTTTTATTTTTATATTTTTCACATTTCCAAAAATTCCAAGTTTCTGTGAGATATATTTAACGGTCCGTTTCATTTGTCTTGTGCCAAACAACATTTGTATGTCAATATCGTCTCTGCAACACTACACAATCATCAGAAAAAATCACAAATAATAAGAGTTTTTAGATTAGAGTGTCTTGAAAAACATCCACATCATACATCAGTTTCATTTTAAGGTGAAAATAAACAAAAAAACAAACAACATTTTTTTAGAGCAAAAACTCACACGTGTGCGATCAAACTAATCAGCCATTTTGATTTTTTTTTCGTTCAAAGCTAGTATCTCCCAAAAGAATTAGTGCGATCAGTTTAAAAAACTTTAATTCGGTAATATTTGCTAAAATATTTTATATGTACTATAATTTATTAATAAAGTTCCAGTTTATTTTAAGATAATTTATTATTTATTAAAGTTACCTGAATGTTTATGGTGCGAAACTCATTTAACCAGATCATTATAGAGCTAGTCTCATTGTGTCAAACCGTCCATTCAATCAACTATTAAAAAAGTTTCTTCTACATAAGTGTTTATATGGAATTTATATAGTATTTATTATTAAACCCTTTCTAACAATATTGAGACAAGCTTACCTTCCCAGAAATTCATCACTCAAGTAGTAAGTCATTAGTGAAAATGCGAAACTAAGGGGGTTATATTCACGGCGAAATATATCCTCCATATTTAGCGACCATGAAAACACATTCGATAACAAAAAAAAACGAATAAAAACAGCACTAGCTACCCATTACTGGAAGCTCAAAGATAGTGGACGCTCGCCAATAATCGAGTAGAAAAATAGTACGACAGGCCAGTACATGTAGAACTTTGGACATCCCATGTAGACTACGCTGGAATGAAAATTTGAAATTCTAAACTTTAAAGACACCCAAAACCTATTAAACTGTAGAAGGGAAATAGCAAACAACTGTATACACAGAGTAAACTTTACTTTAAGACTACAATACATGAGAAAAATAAAATACAATAATTAAATAAAAAGGGAGTATTTGTAGGGGGAATACAGAAATCCAAACCATGGGAAAGAATGCTAAGTTCAAGTGGGGACAACTGAGTGGAAGAAATATTAAAGACGTTCTGACTAGAACTCGCGTTATAATTATAGTTTCAAGGATAACTTGAGGGATTGTATCCAAGGATATCATATAAAGCCCTAATACGGTAGTGGATGCTCAATATTGTAGATCGAGTATTAATAAATACAGTTGGGGAATACATGAAATATATATATATATATATATATATATATATATATAAAAGAAACAAAGATATTATTCAAACTCTCTCTATCTCTCTCTATCGCTCTCTCTCTCTCTCTTTATATATATATATATATATATATATATATATATATATATATATAAAGTTGTGTTTGAAGGCTATGGCAATGCAGTTTGGTAGAACAACACCATTGGATACGAAACAAGGTAGACAGAATAAAAAACAATATTGAAGGTTTTAATAATTTTCGATAATTAATTTTCATTTACCAAAGTGGTGCGTAGAATCAGTATGGAATCAGTGGTGTTATGTTCTTTAAATTTCAGAAAGAGAAGAAAAAAACATGCGTAAAAACTCGATTGAGGTGTGTTTTTGCCAGGACGCTGGAAGTTAATGGATAACTGTTGCAGGAAATTTGCAGAAAATAGTTAATTATTCTCGCAGAAAATAGATAAGTCATTGCCATCTTAAATATATTTGGCGGTTTTTACAAATTCTAGTCATGCTACCAAATTTACTTGTATTTACCTTTTGTTTTTTTAATTTAATTTTGAGTTTCAATTGACCTATTTTTCTCCGTAGCCTTCATTGTATAAATAGTTAACTAGTTTTTTTCAGTTGTTATCCTACTGGCTGTCTATCTCTTATCTGTACTAACTTGTGAGAGAGAAACATATCTTCAAATTTCTGTTCCTTCTGATAAGTGTACAGTGAACTTATATATATATATATATATATATATATATATATATATATATATATATATATATATATATATATATATATATATAGGAAGAGAAGGATGAAAGTAATCCGACGTGATGGGAAAATGAAAAAGGAAAACCAAAAAATGGATGTTTTTTATGTGTACATCAACGTTTCGTCTTTATTTATAAGACTTCATCAGGATGATAAAATAGAGAAAAAATGTTATGCAAGCACAGATACATGTAGGGTAGACATATTGGGAAAAATAGAATGAAATAGTGGCCAACTGCTGGGTGGACGTCCGTATTTGTTGGAGAAATAGAAATGAATGTAGAAAAGAATGAGTGGGGAAAAACATTCATTTCTATTTCTCCAACAAATACGGACGTCCACCCAGCAGTTGGCCACTATTTCATTCTATTTTTCCCAATATGTCTACCCTACATGTATCTGTGCTTGCATGACATTTTTTCTCTATTTTATCATCCTGATGAAGTCTTATAAATAAAGACGAAACGTTGATGTACACATAAAAAACATCCATTTTTTGGTTTTCCTTTTTCATTTTCCCATATATATATATATATATATATATATATATATATATATATAATGTTCATATGTGGATCGAAATTCTTTTTTTTACCTGCAGTGGCTCGGAAATATCCGACTAGTACACGGACGCAGGCTATCCTCTCTCAAAGTGTTGGACCCGTAGACCTTATCAGGTCATTCCTCTAAGAGCAGGAAAACTCTGATAATAAAACCTTGCTACTAATCACTTAAACCTTGACAACAAACTGTTGGGGAGAGAGGCTTCTGTAGTCTTGATCGACAACTTTCCGATAGCTGGAATCTCGAACAAAGTATTCGGTTTGCAAACCTATAGTTGCTTAAGGAGTAGATGGGCTCTGTCTATCGCCCGGCCTTCGCACTCCTTCTCTGTCTATTAGCTAGGCTGCCTCTTGTTTCATTACTAGGGTAATGAACGCCGTATCTCTTTCTCTCTATCTGGGAAACTTGGTGAAAGTTTTTTCATCACTAAGTCCTTCATAACTAGTCTGGGTCGCTCTTGTTCCAACAGGTTAAGGGTACAAGTTAGACAGTTTGTCTGGCTGCTGTTTTTGACTGGTAGTTCGGCGCCCTTACTCTTAGTACTTTAACATGATTGATTACCCTCCACTCTACCGTAAGGACCCTGACAAACATATGCACGGGCTAGAAGTGTATGTTCGGAACACCCTCCTATTGACTAGAGAACATAGATTAGAATCAGATAACCAAGCTTACACGTGCTTTAGATTGACCTTACATACCAGAGTTAGTTAGTTATATTTCTTATACCGTTCTCCTTCGACCCAGGACTGTACCCAATTTACTCTCTGAAAGCTTAGATAGAGCACTCTCACTCGACTCGAATGCCCAAATATATGTATTTTAGGATTTTAATGCACACCACCGTGACTGGTTGGGATTCTCCAGCTTTACTGATGCAGCTGGGAATTCTATGTTTAATTTCTCTTCAGCTCACGACCTCTCACAGACTGACCAGCAAGCCTCACTTCTCGACCTGTTCTTGACCTCACTATCCGAGGCTTGTGTGGCGAATGTTCATTTCCCACTCGGAAACTCGGAAAGGTATGGCATGAAGGGCTTCTCCTAAAACTGCACTCATATGGTATTACTGGACGAATATTTAATATATTTAAATCCTTCCTAACAAAAAGAAAGATTCAGGTTGTCCTCGATGGCCGTTCATCAAGGCAACATAACATAAATGCTGGTGTACCCCAGGGATCTATCGTTTGGCCTCTACTGTTCCTGATTTTCATGAATTACCTTCCTGATGTCATTGAAGCTGAGATAAGAATATTTGCTGACGTCACCATGCTCTACTCTCGTCATGTGGGCAAAACCGACACACACATATCTGAGGCAATGGCTGAATCTTTAGATAATGACCTCCAGTCTGTAGTTTATTGGGGTAAAAAATGGATGGTAACTTTTAATGCCGCAAAGACAAAGCTATTTTCCTTCAATAACTACCAGAAACCTCTCCAACCACCGATTGTCATGGCAAATAACGCCTTATCTGTGATTTCATCAATCAAACTTCTCGGTCTAACTTTCACAGAAAACATAAATTGGAATAAATACATTGAAGACATTGCCAGGGCTGCCGCAAAGAAGGTGGGCTTCCTCTACCGTGCTAGTAAACTTCTCACACTTGACATTATCCTATATCTCTACAAAGCCACCATCCACCCATGCATGGAGAATTGTTGCCGCATCTGGGCTGGTACATCATCCACTAGCCTCTCACTCTTTGACAAGGTCTGAAAAAGAGTCGCCAACTTAATAGGTCCATCACTATCCACAAAGCTCCAGCCCCTGTCCCATCAGATCAATGTTGCTTCCTTGTGCCTGTTTTACAAGTACTTCAATGGATTGTGCTCTGATGAACTTGCTGCTCTGGTGCCCCCATGACGTAAATTCACTAGACCAACCCGACAATCTGCCAAATCCCATCCATTCACTGTGTTAAAGAGCTTTCTACTTCAAAAGCTTTCTTCCTCGATCTACTGGATTCTGGAACTCCGTCCCTTGATGGCTACTACTTCTTCCCATCAACCCATCATGTAAACCCAATATTTTCATGTACTTGCATGACATTTTTCTTAATAGTATCATCCTGAAGTAGTCTTAAAAATAAAGACGAAACGTTGATGAATATATAAAGAAAACATCCTTTTTGGTTTTTCCTTTTTCATTTCCCATATATATATATATATATATATATATATATATATATATATATATATATATGTGTGTGTGTGTGTGTGTGTGTGTGTGTGTGTGAAAAATGACAAACGGAAAACAGGTTAAAGTGCAGGAGAAAAACAAAAACAAGAGATCTGACAAATCGATTTGATTCAGTACATACTATAATATAGCCCGGAATTTCCTCCGGTAATGTACACATCCAGACATACACCGGTAATTTCTGTTTGTTACAAATACACAACATTGCAAATGGCTAGACAAATTTTCATCGCTATATAAGTACTTAATTCGTTCTCCGAAATACATTTTTTCTGTTGCACTCCCTTCACTTCGGATTTTTGTTTTTATAAATATGCAATTTCCAAACTAACAAATCATCTCTATTTTGAGGGTGGATAATTTGTATTATGTGAATTATTCAGACTACTATTCTCATATTGGATTTTATTCTCATAATGTAACGACCGGTGAAACCTCCGACTTTCTTCAGCTGCGTCTTGTCGAACTCAGACATCTGTACGAAATTTCCAACCAGACTCTTTATTTAATCCATGAAGTTAGATTGCTTTTGTTCCGTCTGCTATGACCGGGTAGAAGTCTTCAGTAATTGCTTTTGTTCCGTCTGCTATGACCGGGTAGAAGTCTTCAGTAATTGCTTTTGTTCCGTCTGCTATGATCGGGTAGAAGTCTTCAGTAATTGCTTTCGTTCCGTCTGCTATGACCGGGTAGAAGTCTTCAGTAATTGCTTTTGTTCCGTCTGCTATGACCGGGTAGAAGTCTTCAGTAATTGCTTTTGTTCCGTCTGCTATGACCGGGTATAAGTCTTCAGTAATTGCTTTTGTTCCGTCTGCTATGACCGGGTATAAGTCTTCAGTAATTGCTTTTGTTCCGTCTGCTATGACCGGGTAGAAGTCTTCAGTAATTGCTTTTGTTCCGTCTGCTATGACCGGGTATAAGTCTTCAGTAATTGCTTTTGTCCCGTCTGCTATGACCGGGTAGAAGTCTTCAGTAATTGCTTTCGTTCCGTCTGCTATGACCGGGTAGAAGTCTTCAGTAATTGCTTTTGTTCCGTCTGCTATGACCGGGTAGAAGTCTTCAGTAATTGCTTTTGTTCCGTCTGCTATGACCGGGTAGAAGTCTTCAGTAATTGCTTTTGTTCCGTCTGCTATGACCGGGTAGAAGTCTTCAGTAATTACTTTTGTTCCGTCTGCTATGACCGGGTAGAAGTCTTCAGTAATTGCTTTTGTTCCGTCTGCTATGACCGGGTAGAAGTCTTCAGTAATTACTTTTGTTCCGTCTGCTATGACCGGGTAGAAGTCTTCAGTAATTGCTTTTGTTCCGTCTGCTATGACCGGGTAGAAGTCTTCAGTAATTGCTTTTGTTCCGTCTGCTATGACCGGGTAGAAGTCTTCAGTAATTGCTTTTGTTCCGTCTGCTATGACCGGGTAGAAGTCTTCAGTAATTGCTTTTGTTCCGTCTGCTATGACCGGGTAGAAGTCTTCAGTAATTGCTTTTGTTCCGTCTGCTATGACCGGATAGAAGTCTTCAGTAATTGCTTTTGTTCCGTCTGCTATGACCGGGTAGAAGTCTTCAGTAATTGCTTTTGTTCCGTCTGCTATGACCGGGTAGAAGTCTTCAGTAATTACTTTTGTTCCGTCTGCTATGACCGGGTAGAAGTCTTCAGTAATTGCTTTTGTTCCGTCTGCTATGACCGGGTAGAAGTCTTCAGTAATTGCTTTTGTTCCGTCTGCTATGACCGGGTAGAAGTCTTCAGTAATTGCTTTTGTTCCGTCTGCTATGACCGGGTAGAAGTCTTCAGTAATTGCTTTTGTTCCGTCTGCTATGACCGGGTAGAAGTCTTCAGTAATTGCTTTTGTTCCGTCTGCTATGACCGGGTAGAAGTCTTCAGTAATTGCTTTTGTTCCGTCTGCTATGACCGGGTAGAAGTCTTCAGTAATTGCTTTTGTTCCGTCTGCTATGACCGGGTAGAAGTCTTCAGTAATTGCTTTTGTTCCGTCTGCTATGACCGGGTAGAAGTCTTCAGTAATTGCTTTTGTTCCGTCTGCTATGACCGGGTAGAAGTCTTCAGTAATTGCTTTTGTTCCGTCTGCTATGACCGGGTAGAAGTCTTCAGTAATTGCTTTTGTTCCGTCTGCTATGACCGGGTAGAAGTCTTCAGTAATTCTTAACTATATTCTTAGTATCGTCGCTATCGACGACTGTACCATCAATCTATATAAGACTGTCACTTAGAACTGATTATTACTTGGCATTTTCTCCGTTGCGCCACAGATTCAGTAGTCCGAATAATCCATATAATACAATGGTTTTTCCCCTTTCTTCTCCGATATTTTTCTTTTCATTTTTCTCCACTCGAATTTTAAAGGTCAATTTTCATTCTTTCAATTAAACGTACTTTAATGAAGACGTCCGGGATTTATTTAAACCATTCTATTTTTATTTATTAACTTTATAGTTGAAAGTAAGGGGTTTTTGAATGTATTGTTTTTTAAATATAAAAAACGCCTAGTCAGATCAGCTAGTATCCAGCTATACTTAATTCCATTTGTTACATAATGAAAGCAGTTGTTTGAATGGAAAAGCTTCAGTAACACATAGGGGTCTAAAGTGACCCCAGAGCGGAAGTTGCCGAAATCATGTGACTTCCTGGCAGTGGTAATTCTGGCCCTTACTGGGGATACTTCAAGCAGAGGAAAGATGCCATCCCTGATGGAAGGTCGGGCGCGCATAATGTAGTTAGTACTTTCCTCCCTCTCGCTGCACGAAGGTGTGACACAAGGTCGGAAGTTGAGTATTAAAAAGCGCCCAAGATGCAGATCACTCTGGCCTACAAAAATGCCTGAGCCGCCTAACTGGAACTCCCCGGTAGATGCGCCCCAGGCGATTAGTAATAAACCGACCCCTTTCGAAAGGCGCTAGAAGGTAAAGACTGTAAATGTGGACCTCCTACAACTGCACAGAATCATACCTCAGCCGGACAAAGAAAATGCCCCCTAGCCATAAGGCCCAGACTGGGTCAGACTGATTGTCGAGAACGTATACTCGATTTGATATGAAAAACACCACCACGTGTAAGGTCAGTTGACCTCTGGCGGGTAGAAACGAAACAATCTATCTGTCTGTCTGTCTGTGTTTCTCCCTTGTCCACGTTCACGCAAGTAACAGTTTCTCTTATTATTTCTGTTTCTGTTCTTCTCTGATTATTAAACCTTTATTAAAACTAAACATCGGCGTCTGAGTGATTGTATCCACAGATGATCAGCAACCTGTGTTCACAACGACAACAGGGGGTGTATAAAAGTTGATACACGCATCATATCAATCTGTCGTTTTGTAAGTCTTGCTCACAGTTTAACTATATACTATTAAATAGTTATGGTTTCTTGCAGTTTGTTTGTCTGTACACAAATAGAAACATTCGATTAGCTGATTAAAAAGGAATAGGCAGAGCACGCATTAATAAGGCAGTAGTTTTATGATGTTAATACCCAAGTTCGAATATTACATTAATCTAAAGGATTGTTTTTTTAACTGTATATATGTTTTATTAATTAAAAGACATTAAAATAACGTACTAACATAAACAACATTACATAAATAAAGGTGATTCATAGAAGGCAATACAAGACATAACAGTGAAAATGAGTTCTGTGATTTCACCTTTTTTATTAAAACAATGTGTATATATACATATATATATATATATATATATATATATATATATATATATATGTATAACATTTTATTAGTACCTATTTACATTATATTATGTTCTATCTGCATCAGCATGGCCTGATGGAAGCTCCGCACAGTATGATATTTCGGGAACACTTCCCTTCGTCAGATGTATGAACCTCTTACTAGATAAATATTTTTTATTTAACTAAGTAACCTTTTTCTTAGAATCTGAAAAAAGTAGACATAAAGGGTATTCAGCGAATTAATTTTACTGAAAAACATAATTTTAATGTTTTTTTGCCAATATAAAACAATACGTAATTAATTTTACTGAAAAACATAATTTCTAATGTTTTTTTGCCAATATAAAACAATACGTAAATACATTCATTGTAGTTACTTACTCTCTTCTGCAAATACTAAATAACATTTTTTTCTATAAAATTTCACAAATATTTTTCTTTGTACTAGCCATAACGTGGGAGAAGCTAGGTAAAGATGGAAATTGACATACCCAGGTACTGTACCAACACCGCTCAAGGAACGGGTATACACTAGTATCTATTTATATATTTGATATCTGGCTTATAAAAATCAATAGTAACATACGTTATTAACACATTAAACATATGAAAGAAAGGTGCAAAACTCCTGTTTACGTTTTAGATTTCAATCAAACATATGAAACACTTTGTTTTAACAACACTGTAAAATCATTCTTGTAATTTTATCGTTTTTATAATTAAAGATGCATATTTTAAAAATTTAATTAGTTTGTTTGTTTTCCTTTTTCTGCGTTTTTTTTTTCTGTGTGTATTTTTGAATTTGATGTTATCAAACAGCAGTTTACACGAAAAGAAGAAAACACAAAAACTATGTGAGATGTAAAATGCGAACAAACGATGAACATTCTTTTTTCTTGAAAACAACATGAAACACAAAACGCATAAAGAATTTATTTTTGTTTTTCCATAATTACTTTTGATTGGAGCGAATAGCGAATTAAATAAACTGCAAGCAAAGGTGGGAAATATTCCCGTGGAGTTTCGAAATGGAATTCATCACATTTTCTTTCTTTGCTGTTGCCAAGGATTTCTTGTTACCAAAAACATTTGCAGATACAATTGGGGAAAATACAAGAAATAAAACGTCTTTTTTGTTTTCTTTTTTATTCATCATCATCAAACGTTTTCTCCGCATCCTTCCACCATTCCTTCTTGACATACTGCAGAATATCATATATTAATTGTCTCCAAGACGTCATGTCTCTCACTACATTATTTAGCTGGTTGATTAATCTGGAAGTCTAAGAACATATTTTATCATGTAATCTTTTCCATAGTTTACCTCTTTTTCTGCACCCTTCTACCATTCCTTCAAGACATACTGCAGAATACGATATATCATGTGTTAACTGTTTCCTTCTCTCTATAACTATTTTCTTAGCTGACTGATTGATCTGAAGTCCAGGAACATACGTTATCACACTTCTCCGTGGTGTATCTCCTTTTCTGTATCCTTCTACCATTCCGTCTTAACATACCTTGATCACTCCGACTGTTTGTGTACACAGACAGTCCTAATACTTTCCATTTAAATAAAGCGGATATGGGGGTTTTGTCGTTACTAAAAGATTGCTTATTTTAATTTGATCCGTTAACTTCATTGAACACATTGCTTTCTTCAAATTAGGGGTACATAAGGGTTAGCTATATGATTCACTACTATTCTTTCCGTGTGCCCATACAATCTTAACATTTTCTATTGAACTACAGATGATATGGATGCAACATTCATCTCCAAGACGTCACCACATTATTCAGCTGATTGATTGATCTGGAAATTTAGGAACATATTTTATCATGTTATCTTCTCGGTGGTTTACCTCTTGCTCTGCACCCTTCCACTATTCCTTCTAAACATACCTTGCTGACTCCGACTGTTCTTGTGCCCATACAGCCCTAACACTTTCCATTTATCTACAGAGGATATGCGCACGAGTTTCGTCTTTACTAAAAGATCGCTTATTTTAACTTGATCCATTAACTTCACTGCACGAATTGCTTTCTTCAAATTAGAGGATTAGTCTTATGATTCACTACTATTCTTTCCATGTAATAACGATTGCAGTATATTGTTATTTGTGACGTCATCATCATGCACCCTTCCACCATTCTTGCTAAACATACTTTGCTCACATCGACTGTTAATCTTTTCGTGTGTACATACAATCCTAACATTTTCTATTTTAACTACAGACGATATGGATGCAACTTTCGTCTCCAAGATGTCACCACATTATTCAGCTGACTGATTTACCTGGAAATCTAGGAACATATTTTATCATGTTATCTTCTCGGTGGTTTACCTCGTTTTCTGCACCCTTCTACCATTCCTTTTAGACATATTGCAGAATACGATCTATCATGTATTAAGTGTCTCCAAGTTCTTCTCTTTCTCACTCCTTTGTTTAGCTGACTGATTGATCTAGAAGTCCAGGAACATACGTTATCACACCATCTCATTTAGGACATCTCTTTTATTTGCACTCTTCCACTATCTCTTCTAAACATACCTTGCTCACTCCGACTGTTTTTTTTTGCGTATCATTACAGTCCTAACATTTTGCATTTAACTGCAGAGGATATGGATGCAGGTTTTGTCTTCACTAAAACATCATTTATTCTAATCTGATCGTTAACTTCACTCTGCACTTTGCTATTATTATGTTATTTTGAAAGACAGTGAGTTTTGTCTGTCATTTTAACACACTAAGGACTATTAGTTTTTCTATTACAAGATCTTAAAAGAAGAGAAAGATAATATGAATGTGTGTTAGGTGGTGAGACGCGAGTGGTATGTACTATTGTACCCGCTGTCGTCGTCGGGAATGCCGGTTTTTGATCGTCTGTATACAAATCACTCGGACGCTGATATTATTTTATAAGAAAGGTTTATTAATCAGTAACGAACAGTAACAGAGAAAAAATAGAGAGAGAAGCCAACAGTTTAAAGTGAGGGGTTACTTGCATGCGCACAAGAGAGAAAAAGACAGATAGACAGACAGATTGATAAGCAGATAGATAACTTGTTTATTTACACCTATCTAAATTGTGCATGATCGGGGACGACACTTTTAACGGGAGTCATGTGATTTAGCTGACTTCCGTTCTTTTGAAGCCACCCATGACCCCTAGGTGTTTATTTATTTCCCTCGGTAGATGGATTAGACACAAGGTCGAGTAAGTGTGATTTAAAAAGCCATCTTTCTAGAGGAAGAGCACTCTAGCTGGCCCCGAAATGGTTAGGCAGGCCTGTCGGCATTCCTTGATAGAGGCTCCTCAGGCGATTAGCATAAACTAACCTATTTTCAAAGGAATAGGGGGTAAGGCCTGGGAGGGTTGACCTCCTAGAACTGCACAGGACTATACCTCAGTCCAACAGAGAACAAGGCCATCTCAGCACAGAATGACTAAGATTCTGTCGGTCTAAATTTGATATCTAATAGTCACCCTGGAAGGCAGAGCTTGTGTAATGTAACACTACTCCCAACCTGTCGATCAAGGAGAGAAGGGCCGACCCTTTTATCAACATTTACTTATTTTCTTCTTATGTTACATTGTCAATTTTTTTTAAATACACATAGAAATATAACGCATTGGTAAAACGATTGTTTTGTTTTTTTGGAATAAGAATGCTTTACTCTACAAGATCGCATGTTTTATTTTTTTAAATTTCATTGATTGTGTATTTTTGTTTTCTTTTCTTTTACTAATGAGTAACCACTCCATCCATCCATCCATCCATCCCCCATAACGCCCAAGAATCATGTAGATATTTTATCTGTCATAACTTTTCAGTGGGCATGATACAATCTGGTGAAGGCCATGTCCTTTCCAGGCCACATACAGCAGCACGTGGTATTCTCATATGGTCACCCATTTAGTGTATCAACGTGATTATGCCATAAACACTCAGCAAGGTTAAAACATACTCGATGGATTAATGAGATGGATTGATTGTAAGTTGAGTGGTGAAGAATATTATGAGACGATTGAAAATAATGAATGAAATTTAAAAAATTAACAGAGTCTTTGCTAAAAAGCCATACAATAAGTCTGATCAATTGAAAGTGCCCGTGTACATTCGGCGCTGCTTATATGTGCCCCATAAAACACTAAAACAATAAAACATGTTGTTTTCAAAATTCTGCCACAAAGGAAACTTATCGCCATTTTGAGGACACAGGCGAAGGAATTATTATTGGAAACAGCAGCATCCAACAATGTCCAAAAGCATATCGTTTGTATTATTCTGACTATTATTCTTATCTTTTTCTTTTACTCATGGGTCGTCGCTTATCAAGGCCAAGACCCACTCGAGGATATAGGTTAATGAGGTGAAAATGATTGTCTAACTTCTTTCATCTTTTATTCTTAGTCGTATTCAAAAATTTACAAAGAAATTTTAAATCTCCGTGTTTCTCTGTCTTCCATTTCCCTATTCTCCCTCTCCCGTGTTCTTTATCTCTTATGTCTATGTTTTTGTTTATAGAAGTCGCTCCAGACAAGGCATAAAGCCACTGGATGTAAGGAGCTAAAATAAAAAGAAAAAAATGACCACTTCAATGTTGTTTTAAACAGTAAGTGTTAGATGGATAGATTCCGACCCAGAAAACAGCAATTCTCCCCCCATTTGTCAAAAACATAACTCATGGAATGTGAGGACTAAGGGACAAAATAAGGAGAGGCGAGAGTTACGAGGCTGCCGTAAACTGCTTTTAAATTAAAAAAATAACATTTTGTGATCCAATCTTTCTATTCGTCGAACGATAGATCTTGTACTAGTAACCATGGAGTGTAGGAAATCTCCATATTTGACGCAAACGTTTTCGACCATCATTGGTCGTCTTCAGGCGGATGATTGATCAATGCAAAATAAAATTGGTGAATTTATTAAGATGACGTTTCCATGTGATTAAAAACATTAAAAACATTCAACAGCATTTCAACACACCTTCGCACCCCTCATACCGAGCATGGTTGATTTTGGGCTTTTTTAATTGAATGAACAATGCTTCCATTATGGGGTGGCGAATACCGCAAAATAACACAGCAAGGATGGATGTACTCCCGGTTAATATATTTCTAAAATTATCTTTAGAGATGTTATGTGCTGTAAAGTGTTTGTAAATGGAGCTTTGAGGGGAGGTCAGGTGGCAAGTTAATCGACGTGAAATATTGGTTCTAGTCATGCCAATATACGTGCTGTTGGCAGAGACACATTCTCCGATAGGACATTTGAACACGTATATGGCATTATTAGTTTTTAGTAAGCGATTATCGGTAGGATTATTTTTTATTAGTAAATTGCTAGTTTTACACCTTTTGTAGGTTTAAAACTAGCAATTTACTGATCAATCATCCGCCTGAAGACGACCAATGATGGTCGAAAACGTTTGCGTTAAATATGGAGATTTCCTACACTCCATGGTTAATAGTACAAGATCTATCGTTCGACGAATAGAAAGATTGGATCACAAAAGGAATAAACAGAAGTTGGCACTCCTGTTCAACCAGATATGTATAAAAGAAGGAATGTTGCCTAATTATACAATATATATATATATATATTCGATTTGTTCAGTAACTCTCAGAATTTTTACTTTACATATATATATATATTCTTTTACGTATACATGCGACTGCGGACTGCTTGTGAATTTAATATTTCCTAGAACCCTTGAAAGATGAAACCGGCTTAACCAACCACACCGAGACAGGACCAAAATCGATTCGTTTTTGGTAAAGCTCTTTCTTTACTAAATCATAACAACTTTAAACCGCAAACAAAGACGCAAACATTTGTCGCCATTTTTTGTATTCTTTTTTGCTTTGTGATGCCGAACGTTGATCCTGCAAGTATTGTTCAGTCGAGAATGCCAGGTAAGAAAGGGTGTGGGGGGGGGGGAGATGGGAGTGGTCGAATTGAAGGACATTTATTTTAATGGTCACCTTCGCATTAGCCACTGGCTATTATGGAAACACTAGCCGCAGCCAATTCAAATAAGGGCGGCACACGCATTGACGAAAGAAGCTGTCAGTGTCAGACGGATTTATTGACAATGGCCGGTTGCCTTCCACCGACAAACGAAACAATTGGAACAAACCACACGATTTGTAATGACCACTGCATAATGTTTGATCAAGCTGACACGGATAAATTGCACTTGCATCACACACACACACACACACACACACACATATAATATATATATATATATATATATATATATATATATATATATATATATATATATATATATATAAATGAAGGAGAATGGAAAGAATTAGAGAAAGCAAAAGCCAAATCAAAATTCAATTCAAAAGTTCAAAGCAAGGTATATTCCGCAAAAAGGCAATTTATTCAAGTTAAATTTTCCTTAAGCCAGGCTTTTCAAAGATCAAAATCTTATCATCAGAGGAAGTCGCTGGGATAGATAAGTTGGCAATGGCCAAGATTTAAAATTTGAAAAAATGAAATAAAATAAAAGTTGTAGGGAAAGAAACGTAGGGCAAAACTGTGCCAGGGTGCAAATGTCCGATTGCCAAAAAGTCCGGTGTCGAAGAGTCCAGCGGAGAGAATAAGATGTAGATAGGTAGGTCGTTAGAGGCACGAGAAGTAATGAGAGAGGTTTCAAAGTTAAATTCCAAGAAGCCACAACTTCCCTTTCCTAAAAGTTCGCTCTTAGTACACCTCTTTATATATATATATATATATATATATATATATATATATATATATATATATATATATATATATATGATGTCGATTTTAGAAAAGCTGCTAGAAAACCCACACGAATGATTTGATTTGAGTGGTGAAGGCTTGTGTAGGACCATCCACACTCTTTGGAATTGTTGATTACACAAGATCGGTGCAAATGAGTGCCACAGAAAAAGTCAGCAACATCTCTCAGGTTATACATCAGAGTTTTCCATCTCCTAGACACCTGCCTTAACAAACGCTTAGGGGGCATCTCTCCTAGTGGGTTAAACGCGCCCCCAGATACCAAACTGGAAATTTCCCTGATCCGGCGCCATATACATATACATATACATATACATATATACACATATACCCACATATATATATATATATACAGAGAGAGAGAGAGAGAGAGAGAGAGAGAGAGAGAGAGAGGTTGAGACAGACCACTACCCAGTGGCAGGGGGTTAGATTGGTGAGTGCCGGGACGTATCTGCATGCCAGCAGGCCCTGCACACTGCACCTCTGGGGTTCTATATATATATTTTTGATATATTTTAAAAAAATTATTTTACTCTATTATACTTCTTTTTTATTTTATATTTTTTATTTTCATTTTTATTTTTTATATTATTTTTATATATTTTTTATTTTGTTACATTTTTATTTTTTATTTTATTTTTTATTTTTATTTTTAATTTGTTATCCTTTTATTTTATGTTCTTTTATATATTCTATTATTATTTTTTATATTTTATATTATTTTTTATATTGTATATTATATTTTATTTTTATTTTTGCTCTTATTTTTATTTTCATTTTTCATTTTATCTTTTTGATAATGTTTATAATGTTTTATTATTATTATCAGTTTATCTTTATATTTTTTAAATTTTATATTTGTAACTTATTTTTTTTTCTAATATTTGTCTCTGTGTCCCCTCCTGTCAATAGACGTTCCTCGACTACGAGCTTGTTATTTTTTCCTTGAATTTCTGTAAGATGTGATGCTAAAGGCGCTGATGAAGGACGTTTTGGAGTGGCTTTGTTAATTTTTTAAAAAATTAAAAAATTAAAAATTAAAAAATAAAGTATTTCCAGAATGTTTTAGAAACGACCGTACGCCATACTAGACTTGTTGTTCTAATTGTTTGAACAATTGAAATGTTCTAATTCATTAAATCCTCTTTTATATATATATATACATATATATATACATATATATATATATATATATATATATATATATATATATTAAATTGAATGACATAATAAACTGAGAAATTAATCAGGTTTTATTAAAGTTCAAAAACAAGGAGAGATACTGCATCCTTAACTCATTAGTTTTCAAAGAAAATCTTCTCCTCAGAGGACCATTACCTCAATGATATTACTACAGGTAATAAAAATTAAGCTTTGAAAATATATAAAAAATATATTTAAAAAATACATGAAGATACATATAAAACATCAAATATATTGGCCAAAAACACACTTTTTTGTTAAACTTATACAGTTCATCAAAGTCATAAAGTTTAAAACAATTTAGAGAAAAATTTCAAAGAAGTCGATTAAAAAACAGTCCAGGTGATGATTGGTAGTCCAAAATGAAAAAGTTATCCAGGCGGGAAATTTGCTTGCTATCGATGCAGTAGATGACAGTGAAGAGTGTATTCAGGGTGTATGCAAATTAATAATAAAACCATAAAAAAAGCAAAATCACACAAAACGTTTAGAAGACTTACTCGGTGTTAAATATTATGACGTCAAATTAAGGGTTCTTAGAGGCTGAGGGTAGGCGTGTTGCAAACCATAACTTCCTGGTCTGACGTATATATAGAAAAAATGTGATAGAGTAGAAATATGCAGTAAGGCCCGATCCAAAAACAATAATTAACAAAATAAGGATTGGAAAATGAAAAATATAATATTTAATGTTCGGCTTAAATTTAAAATTAGCAGGAGCATAAAACGAAAACTTAAATGTATTGTTTCCTTTCTCTCAACTTATTTAAAGTTAACTTTCTGTCTTTCTTTAATATGCAACCTTACAACCCTGCACCCTTCTTCTTTTGACACTGTCTTATATCTTATATCCTCTCCGCCTTTCTCTTAGAATGTTGCCATTCCCCCGAACCTCCCCTACCTAAAATACATTTAAGTTTTCGTTTTAAAAAAAAGAAAGCTTTGGCTTTGGAACAGTGTGCTTATTTTTAAAACATTTTTTTTAGTAAACAAAGGGTCGTGTGTGTGAGGGGGTGTCAGCCAGCGTATTGGTGTTTCCTTGGCCGTGACTCTAGCTGAGCATGTCGGTCCAGATATTCAATAAATTCTGAGACGAATTTATAGCATGCGATTTCTTCATGTCATTAACGAATTTTGGCATTGTTCATCGCCTCCTGATCCAGATAAGTTAGTGAACTGTGATCGGTGAAGATCACGAAAGGGCAGCTGTGCAAGAAGTAATCGAATTTGGATACAGGACATTTTATCGCATATTCCTAACGTTCAGTCGTGGACAAGTTTTATTCTTTGATGCTAAACGTATGACTGCTATGATCTTTCTTCCGTTATCATCTTCTGGGTGCTATAAACTGAAAAATGTGCCCGATCTGATATGCTCCTGTGTATGTGTCTCAAGGAATTACCATATCCATACTAGACGGACTATGTTGTTAGGCATTTAATTTCTATGATAGCACAGACAGCCTCAGGGTCGGACTCAAATTCCTTACAATGCGACTGAGAAATCTTGCGATAAGAGCGGTAAAAAGTGTCTCCATTGCAAGTATGTACCTTTGTAATGTTTTAGTGTGAACTAGGTTGTCGTCAATGTATGAGGATATGTTGGCATGAGATGTAACAGTGGCCAACGATTCGTCTATGCACCGGTAGAAGATCTGTCCGACACATGTAAGGCCAGCCACGTATATTGTTAGCATTTGTTCGTCCATGTGAATGCAGTTTAGTGATTATCACGTTCGTCGATGACGATTTGCCAATAACCGTTGTGGAGATTGAGGAACGTGAAATATTTGTTTCCTTCACAAATTCATCGGAACAAGTGGTCAATTGTTGGCATGGGATAGGGGTTGAGATCGACTAGAACCTTATTGTTGGTTCTTTAGAAATTGGCAACTACCTGGATTGTTCTTTTCGTCTTTGAATACAGAGCTATTAAAGCACTTGAAATCACTTTATGTTTTGATCACCCCCCCCCCCTAGTGGTCATGCATGTGATTTGAATATCGTTATCGGCCTCAAGGACCTGGGCGATTAGGTGTTCCTTCTAACAATGGAACTGACCATTCGTCGGTATTCGAACAGGTCAAATGAAGGCATCCTTCACCGTTTTCGATACTGAGGATATCGGCGAAACAAATGAGTAGATCGGCTGTGGCTTCCAGTTCGTCATGGTTCGGATGGTTGGGTAGTGATAATTCCATATTTGTCTTTAGCCAGTTTGGTTGTCTATTTAGTGTCTGGACGCTGGGCTGTGTTATCCTAACGTGTTGCTCGTTGATGTGAACTCCAAATGTAGTGTCATCAGCTGGTATCTTGCGTGTAGGAGCTGGCAACGTTGCTACTGTGTGGGTTGTCTGACCCGATATGAGTGTAACTCTAAATTCGATCATTATGTCTTGATTGTTTACTAAATATGAATAACATGTGCTGTCACCCAGGATATTTTAAATGAGTAGGATCAGCACACTGATCCCCTAAAAAAATTGGGTAATCATGTTGGCCAATGGTGATATCACAGTTTAGCCCATTAAGGACGGTCATGTTCCTGTTTCTTTTTGTTTTTAATTGAAATCGCTCCAGATAAGGTATGAAGCCACTTTATGTAAGGAGCTAACAAGAACGAAATATGATGATTGCAAAGACAGGAAATGCCTATTGGCCTTAGTCTTGAAATGACTAAGGCTATAGATAGGAGGAAAACAGTCAGCAGGAAGATAGTTCCAGAAGCCTGCAATTCTTGAAAAGAAGCTTGTGGAATAACAAGCTGTATTACAATGAGGTATCAAAACAGCGAATTGATGTAGACCACTAGATCAACGAGTCAAACAAGCTGGGAAAAAAAGAAGCCGGGAATAGATCACACAATTCCGAAGAACACATGACATAATAGTACTTATAGAAAAGATTGAAACTAGCGACATCACGTCTGTGAGGGAGATGGTGTAGAGAAGAAGATTGAATGGGGCCAATCAAATTACAGATACGTTTCTGCACCTTATCAAGAATCACCAAATAAGACAAAGATTCACCAGCACAAATATGACAATAGTACTCCATTTATTTTTTTATGAATGCGTCAGAAAGAAGAATGTGTTCTTTCGCTTTTTCTGGCGACAGAGAGACTGGCATAGTGGTACAGCAAAAATCTAGCATTGCTATGCTGCAGAAGGTCGTGTCTTAGACGGTAAAAGTAGTTCTGACGAATGGATAATGTCTCTTAGAATGTTTTTGGTCAGGGAACAGGTGATGGTGAAAGTGCTGGACCGAGTGATAAGTCATCACGCCTCGTCTGGTCTGTACTGAAAATCTGGATTGATGATGAGAGAGGTACTGATGGTGGGTATTTTATTTTGCATGGTTGCGATCCATACGCACACGATTCCATTGCTCCACTTCTCTGGATCATGAATGTAAAGTAGTCTGTGTAAAATTTCTTTATTCTTGCATCTTTTTTATATATTTTCGACATCTCGTTAATATCCCGGCCATCATGCTTCTGATTTAATCCATTTTTGTGTGGCCGCTATTCCATAGTGTATATCATCATGCACACTTTTTATCATTATTTTTGCGTGTGTTTCTGGAGGAATTATCAGATCCCCATAACAAATCAGTCTATTTTCTATCGTTAATTTATATCTTATTTCTTTGTAGGGTCTTCCTGCTTGAAACAATTCCCCCATATATTTTTTTTCTTATTCTAGATGTTATCCTACCTAGAACTGGATCATGTCTAGTTTTCACAACCATTCTATCTAAAGACCAAAACATCAGTCTTTACCCAATGTAAGAAGGCATCTTTAAATTATTCTTCAGTTTTATCTTTTGACGCTTTATAACAGGGGCGGGCAAGCTCCGGCCCGCGGGCCACATCCGGCCTGCGATGGCTTAGCGTCCGGTCCGCCACCCTTCTATGCTTTATTATTGCAATCCGGCCCGCGGACCTCCCAGTAAAACTCATATCATTTTGTGACATAGACGTAAAAGTCGGTTTCGATTAAGATTTACAGTGGGATGAAAATGTATAAATATCAGCGAGCGATGATGCATGTATATTTCATTTTTCTTTAACTATTAATTTTAAATCCTTGGCCTGAGATAAAAAATAGAAAAAGAGAAAGAGATAGGCAAAGAGAAAACATAGAATCCATGTGAGGTGTGTCAAAACGAATACTGGATCAACTTGCTACTACCCCCGTCATTATTTTTTATGATTCCAAAATGGCTCTTCGTCGGAGACATACAGAAGTCTCCTGAGAAAAAATATCAGATTTGTAGAGTGTTCAATGCAATTTTTGTACAATTTATTCATGTGAACAAAATATAGTAATTCTGAGATTTCGTTTTTCACTCCGGCCCGCGATCTCCTTCCAAAAGACTCATCCGGCCGTCACTCTGAAAAGGTTGCCCACCCCTGCTTTATAACATCTACGTGTGCAATTAAATTTCCTTTCACATGTTCTATATCAAAGTCAAATACCATTAATCTGATTGATCATCTTAGTATTATCGATGTCGTGACTGGGTAATTCTTTTCTCGGAGTGAATATAAACTCTAATGGTATATGTTGGCATAAGATTTAAAAATATTTTTTTCTTAATTAAAAATTGTCGAGCTCTCGTCGTCCACACAATAGCAAACGCTTCCTTCTCTATATTTGCATAATTATATTCAGTGTTCGTTAAATATATTATTGGATGCCCTTCTTGTGATAATATTCCTGATATTGAATGTTCGATTTCATCTGTAGTTAACGTAATGTCCTTTGTGGGATAAAACCTTTTTTTCACTATTGGTTGCTTTGTCATAATAAATTTCAATCTATCAAAGGTTTTTTGTTGTTCATCTAACTAGATTGATTCAACATTCTTTTTTCTTAACTTTGCAAACGGTTCAGTCAGGTCCGTATATTTTGGTAAATATCGCCTTGTTTGGTGATATACCTTCTTTTGAAATGGAATAACCTAAAGATTATATTTTACTACTTTTAATCTATCAAAAGCTTTTTGTTGTTCATCTAACTAGATTGATTCAACATTCTTTTTTTCTTAAATTTGCAAACGGTTCAGTCAGGTCTGTATATTTTGGTAAATTTCACTTGTAGAAATTTACCAATCCTCAAAAAGATTCAATTTCATTTTTATTTGTAAGCATAGATATTTTTAGTATTTTTTCTATGACGGCTTAGTCTTGTGATATACCTTCTTTTGAAATGAAATAACCTAAAAATGATATTTATCTACTGATGATTACACATTTCTTTTTATTTATTGCCATTCCTGCGTTTCTTACTTCATTCAGTCAGGTCCGTATATTTTGGTAAATATCGCTTTGTTTGGTGCTATACCTTCTTTTGAAATGGAATAAACTAAAAATGATATTTTACTACTGTTGTTTCGACATTTCTTTTCATTTGTTGTCATTCCAGCGTTTCTTAATTTATTCAGTCAGGTCTGTATATTTTGGTAAATATAACTTGTAGAAATTTACCAATTCTCAAAAAGATTCAATTTCATTTTTACTTGTAAGCATAGATATTTTTAGTATTTTTTCTATTTTATTGCCATTCCTGTATTTCTTAATTCATTTAGTCAGGTCCGTATATTTTGGTAAATATCGCCTTGTTTGGTGATATACCTTCTTTTGAAATGGAATAACCTAAAAATGATATTTATCTACTGTTGTTTAGACATTTCTTTTAATTTGTTGTCATTTCAGCGTTTCTTAATTTATTTAAGATGATATTGATTTTCTTTTTTAATTCTATTTTCATTAGTAACTTTTATGCAAATATAATCTTGTTAACAGACAATATTTTTCATATCTTCTCCTAAAACTTGTTAGGTCGCCATTTTAAATATGGTGTTAGTTGTTTTTATTCCATATGGCATCCTTTTCCATTTTAATAAATCTAATGGTGCATTTATTGTCCTTACTTCTTTGAAGTTATTGCCCATTGGTATTTGATTGTATGCCATTTTCAAATCTTCAAAGATTCAAGTTCATTTTTATTCGTAGGTATAGATATTTTTAGTATTTTTTCTATTAAGGCTTCGTCTGGTGATATACCTTCTTTTGAAGTGGAATAACTTAAAAATTATATTTTACTACTGTTGTTTAGACATTTCTTTTCATTTGTTGTCATTCCAGCGTTTCTTAATTTATTCAAGATGATATTGGTTTTCTTTTTTAATTATATTTTCATTAGTAGCTCTTATGCAAATTTAATCTTGTTAACAGACAATATTTTTCATATCTTCTAAAACTGTTTTCTTAATGTTATTCTCCTGGTGCTATCTATCAGTCCGTTTTCGAAATCATCAGGTTGTTGGTTATGCCTAGTTTTCAAATAGGTTTGAAGATAACTTTCTTTCTATCTTCTTTTGTTCGCTGTATGAATTTATGAGTAGTATCATTAGAAGAACTTCTGGGTGATATGCACCATCGTCGATGTTTAGTTTGTTTGATATTTGAAGATTTATATCATAGTGGAAGGCTTTCCATCTTACATTTGCCAGGAATGTATTTAAAGAATTGACGAATTTCTGAATGAATACCTCCTCGCATGGTATGAGTATATTTTTGGCAAAAAAGTAGAAGGAATCCTTTGTTAAATATATCACAATAGGCAGATAAGCTTTATCTCTTCGGAACTTCAACATTTTTTCAAGTAGTATATTCGATACAGGTATGCTCAGTATTTAGGGATAGAGCATTATTATAGAGATAGTCATAATAAAAAATGTAAAATTACGTAAATTTCATGATTGAAGGCTACTCGAATATGACATCAAAACCCGACCCTCATGATCGCCATGAACATGGTATTTGTGCCTACATTAGAGATAGCTTTCCATGTGGTAGGAATATTTCCTAAGAGGACTCTAAATCTCCCTACATGGTGTTTCTTGTAGTACTTACATACAGCACCGCATTAATCTTTGCTCTCTATCGTCTGCACAATCGTATAGTGTATCGATACTCGATGGCTGACTGGGACAGCCTCGAATCTTTCATATCAGAAATTCCTCTGCACTCCATTTTTTAAAAGAATGCGTCCTGTATCACATCCGATATAAATGTTTGGTTAATTGTTGGTATTGAGAGCTTCATACTTTCAAAAAAATTTCAACATAAACCAAACAGTCAGCCTTGGTGCACGCCTGACTGTGATGCTGTCATTGCTCACAGAAATCACTATTTCAATTGCTTTCAAAGAAATAAATGCTCTATTTCAATGGCTTTCCATGCGGTAGGAATATTTCCAAAGAAGACTCTAAATTTCCCTACATGTGTTTCCTTGTAGCACTTACTTACAGAACCACATTCATCTTTGCCCTCTATTGCCTGCACAATGATGGAGTTATAATATTTGAGAGTATTGATTTACTCCTCTCCAGGAGTTAGGCACAAGGCCAGTTTTTATCTTACTCCCACAAGTAAGATGTAACCCAAGGTCGGGTCGGGAAAGTGGGGTTTAAAAATTGCCTGGGCAGCCCCATCGGCATTCCCCGGTAGGGGCGCCTCAGACAGTAAGCAATAAACTTACTCCTCCCCAAAGAGGGGAGGCGAAGCCTGGGAGGGTGGACCTCCTAGAACTGCACAGGACAGACCCATAGACCGGCATAAATCAAGCCCCGAAGGCCAAGACCATACCAGTCTCTGGGGTGCAGTATCCATCGGAACAGATACTACACTTTGATCTTAGCCAAAAGGCTTGTCTGTTTTCCCTTTTGCCTGCATTATGTTCGTGGTGATTCTAATGTTCACAATGTTGAATGGCTAGTTTACTCAAACAAGACCGATGATGTAGAGAGGTTTTGTATTAACAAGGCCGATGATGAATGGGGATTTTGTCACGATTTTTCCCTTGCTTATGATCTAACACAGATTGTTGACAAACCTACTTGTGTACTGGATGCTGGCGATCATTTTAAAAGTCTTCTTCATCTTTTCCTGACAACTTGGCCTGAACAGTGCTTATCTACTGTTCTATTTCAACTGGGATCTGACTACATTCCAATCATAGTGCTTAAGAAGCTAGCACTGGAACTAGCTCCTATTCTTACAAAGCTGTTCAATCGTTGCTTAAAGGAGAAATGCTTCCAATCAGTATCCTCTGCGTCATGAGTAAGTTGTTTGAATCTGTGATAAAAAAATTGTAAACCATCTCAGCAAAAACAATGTACTCAATGACAAGCAATATGGATTTCATATTGTAAGATCAACTGCTGATTTTCTGATTGTAATATCACACACGATTAGTGAATCTGTTGATGGAGGCTTCATTTCTAGAGAAATAGCTCTTCATATATCAAAGGCTTTTGATAGGGTTTTGTACAAAGGTTTGCTTCACAAGCTAGCTAGCTATGGAATATCTGAAAATGTCTTCTCAACCCTCAAATCCATTCTCTCTGATAGGTTTATAGAAGTAGTTGTTGATGAGCAGAAGCACATCCTATAAATGCCAGTGTATCTCAGAGATCTATTCTTGGCCCAACCCTCGTCCTGATCTTTATCAATGATCCCACACATCACATTCTAAGTTCATTCGTTGACATTTATGCAGATGACAAAACTATCTATGGCAACACTTTGAAGAGTATTAATGATCAAGTCTCTCTATTTCTCTCTCTCTCTCTCTCTTTTTCTCTCTCTCTCTCTCTTTCTCTCTTCCGACCTGGAGCACGTAGTGCAATGGGGGAAGTTGTCTCGTTACTTTTAATACATCTAAACCAAGCTTCTCTCCTTTTACCACCAACGCTCGGATCATCACTTTGCTCTAATTAAAATGAATAACTCTCTCTTTAAGAAAGCCTCCTGGTTTGATAAGCTTTTAGGATTGACCTTCACTCCAGACCTCAAATGGAAGATTTACATAAAATCTGTTGTTACGGTCGCTGGTAAAATAATTGGATCATTCTACTGCTCTAGAAAGTATCTCACTCCTGATGCAATCCTCTACCTGTATAAGTGTCAAATATGTCCTAAGATGGGGAGGTACTGTTGCCACATCTGGGGAGGTGCCTCAGAGCAACCATTGTTATCCCTCCTCGGTATATTTGGAGGGCAAAGCTATTGAGGTTGTCAAGAAGATTTGTTACTTTGGTGATACAAGTGTATACCACTGGAGCACAGTGTGAAGCATGTGCTAGTGTGATTGCAAGAGTTTAGAGTGGAACTTCTGCCATTACTAACCAACAGAGCGTTACCACTTCCGACCAAAACAAGAGTCTATCAGACATGTGTACGCAGTGTGATGATGTATGGAAGTAAAACCTGGCTATTGAGGGTTGAGGACATGTGTTGCATGGAGAGAAATGATATGAGAATGATACGATGGACATGTTATTTGAGTGTTAAAAACAGTGTAGTGACGGCACGGGAGAAAACAGTCGTCACACGCAGGCGCAGAATCCACTCCGATTAAATTACGGGAAGCGATATCCGCATCACGAGAGGGTTGCATTATGCAAATTAGGTGCGGTTAGCAGCGAAGAAGGGTAAATAAAAGGAGGGTTTTTTGATCGACGATGTTAGTTTTGTGGTGAACATCGCGTTGTTCACATGCGTGTCAATAGAGAGGAAAGGAAAGAAAAGAAAAAAACGGTATTTTCAAGCAACGAAGGAGCAATTTGGCGTCATTTTATCACACTCGGCGGTTCTTTGATACGATAGAGGCGCGTTCAAACAGGCTTAATTCTGATGAGCTCAGAAAAAGATTACATCTGGAGAGTGCAGAACGGGAGACTTCAGTGCTATGACGACTTTTGAAAGAATAGATGAAAGTTATTGGTTCAGTGGATGTAGAATAATAAACATAGCAGGTCCAGTTCACAATGGAAGGTCAAGGAAAACTGCCATTAGCTGTAAGGCATAGCTCATTGGGTAAAACTAATTCGAGCTTCCGGCACTTGACAATGTTTACATTGAGATATCACTTACAATCAGTCGGTGTTGTATGATAGCGCCGACTGTCAGCTGGATGGTTGAGTTTCAATCCTGGCTTGAGGCACTAACTGGCCTAGTCGCACTGAAGAGCTGTGATACAGCGAAACAGTCTGTATGTGGATGACTATATGTATATAAGGGAGTAAATATGAAATCAAAATTTAGACAAAATGTGTAAATGGTTCAGGAAAAGTGCACAAACAGAGTAACATTCTGTGATAATAAAGACACAAACGCATCATTAAAGTTGGACCAAAGTATTACGGTCCATATTTATTTGGTAATATGGTGTATTACTAATACTTATAACGTGCGGCCAGAGCACACACACAACTTGTGGACATTATCACACAACGAGCTTCGTTAACATCTGAAGCACAAGATCAAGCGTTTAAAAAAAATAAAAAAGGAAGAAAAAAAATTGTCTGTTATCCTGATGAAGATGCCTGTGTGAATCGAAAATTTGAATTTGAATAAGTAATATGTTTTTTTTTTAAAAAAGAAGTCTTTGCATTTTACTGGTTTCAAAAAAAAAATTATATATATATATATATATATATATATATATATATATATATATATCAGTGGCGATTTGTGATCGGGGTTCGCACCCACCGACCGTTGAGAATTAGTTCCTACACTGAAGATTGTGTTAGCATGAAACATCGATGTCTGTAGGTATTAACATAATTAATAAATATTTATTTATAAATATTATTATTTATCAGCCCCCTCCAACAAAGGCCGGGCACTCTTGAGTAACTTTAATAACAAGCAGTGCAAATAGCTACATGCACAATCCGAACGCCGTTCGTAGATCAATCTAAGCTGCTTGGCATCAAGCCGCCGACTCGCTATTTACATTTAAAATTCCTCTCTATTAACTAACTAATTCGCTATGGCCGATCGGATAAGACTCTCGACTACGAATCAGTGGCGATTTGTGATCGGGGTTCGCGCTCACAGACCGTTGAGAATTAGTTCCTACACTGAAGATTGTGTTAGCATGAACCATCGATGTCTGTAGGTATTAAAATAATTAATAAATATTTATTTATAAATATTATTATATATATATATATATATATATATATTTGGCTACACGTTTGCAGACTTGTTTCTGTCTATATACATAGACTCCTGTGTATATATGTGAGAAATCTGTTGAGTTTTATTTTTAATAAACCATATCACTAAATGAATCTTACGAATCTTACGACCGAAATATATTTGTCCAACTTTAATGATGCGTTTGCGTCCTTAATCTTCACTTAATGTTACTCTGTTCACTATATATATATATATATATATATATATATTTGTGTTATAATGGAATAATTCCAGGAGGATATCCGGGTATGAGAGCTCAATGTGGTAAACAGAGCTAGAATAACATGGAGAAAAAACCGCAAGGTTGAAATAAATTATTGCATCGACAATTATGTAATTTCGTGTTATTATACTTTATGTTATATATATATATATATATATATATATATATATATATATATATATATATATATATATATATATATATATATATATATATATATATATATAAGAAAGTTTTGGGACCCAGACAACGCGTAAATATATATATTTTTTAAATAAATATTTATTTATTTAAATTCAACTTAATTTCGACTGTAACAAGTCTTCCTCAGGGAATAGTATCACATTTTTTTTCTTTTCTTTGTTTTTTGTCACATTTTGTCACTAGAAATATCTGTAGTGTTTTTTTAAATATCTTAGCCACAAGGTGAGAGGTCGGGCGGGCGGCCACGCGTGTAATGGATCAGAAGTTGTTCCTCTCTGAAAGCGTTGGGTATTATTAATAAGTAAGTTTTAAATATATATTAGGCTCAAAAACATTTTATTCATACTAACATTTTTAGGCTACACATTTGCAGACATATTTCGGTCTATATACATAGACTCCTGTGTATATATGTGAGAAATCTATTACCCCAGTGTTTATTTCACACGTTGTAAAATTGTTTGTATGTTTGTTTTCACACACGTGTGCGTGAGAGCTCAGCAGACAGAGTGAGCAAGAGAGAGAGAGAGAGAGAGAGAGAGAGACAGACAGACAGACAGACAGACAGACAGATAGACAGACAGACAGACAGACAGACAGACAGACAGAAATAGAGTTCGTGTACTTTCAAAATTTTCGAGACATTGCAGATTATTATTCTTTGAATTAGAATGTTAATAAAGTCAGAGCTTAGCATTTGTATAGAAATACTTTTATCGTCCAGTATAGATTTTAGTACAGTTTTTCACATAGTATTCTAACCAAAGTAATCTTTGTGTAGGCTCTTCTTTACACACATATCTATCATAAGTTTCATTTAAAGAAGAAATATATGAGGAAAGAAAACATTACAGAAACTGAAATAGATTATAATTCTTTCATTTTGTAGAAGTAAGATTGGAGAAAAAAATAAATAAATTCATTTTAAAACCTAAAACTCTTTAATGTATACTATTAGAGTGGGGAATTTATTTCCGAATTCATTTCAGACGGCGGTGGTTGTCTGACTTGCTATTTGCTTTCTCGCTTCCCGTTAACACTCGAAATGCACGTTTTTTTTAGCCACGTGACGGGATTGAAATACATATACTTGCGTGACGGAATTGAAATACATATACTTGCGTGACGCGATGGGCGTACATATACTTGCGTGACGGAATTGAAATACATATACTTGCGTGACGCGATGGACGTACATATACTTGTGTGACGCGATGGACGTACATTTACTTGCGTGACGGGATGGAAGTACATATATACAAATAAATACACATTGGTCTTTATTATAGAGTGAATGATTATTGGGTGTAAATAGCTTCCCAAACGGTCAATCTTTTAGTGAGGATTTGCTAAGAATGTTAAAGCTAGTTTAAATGACTTCCTCTTCAGCAATTTACATGCATCCAAATTCCTCTCCAATTTCGAAAGGGTCACGAAGTAATTAACTCTTTTTTTTCAACTATCAACAAAAGATTAAAATGGCTGACTTCTTTACAAAGAAACCGAAATGCATTAAGAAGAAATTTAATTCAGTAATTAAATTATTTCATTTAAATAAGAATTTAGCTTTGTTTTATTCTATTATATTTTCGATTTCAATAAATATTTGATTAATAATAAATATATAAATAAATAAAATTAATTGAATGTGTAAATTACATAATGGCGAGAAAAACACACACATGCAAACGCAGACACGCGAGAAGTTGTCTCGTAATTTGATTAATATAGAGATAAGTAATTGGCATTAGAGGCCCTTCTTTGTAAAAACCCATTCACGTGAAACATTATTGATTACATGTGAGTTGGCGTGCCGGTTGTCATGTTGGAGAAACAGAGAGATGCATCGAGTTCTTGCTGGATTAGAATAATTCAAGGTTGTAGCGAGATGATTGAAAAGAAAATCGAATCTATCAAATAAGATGAGACACAGGAAACGGCAAAGAAAAAGAGAAGAACTCCAACGGAAAGGTAAAAATGTGTGTTTTTTTTTGGTTATTTAAACATAAACGAAAAAAATACGAATCCTATAGTTCTGCTGGTTAAGGAAAGAATCAAATTTAGTAAAATTTGATTCTTGGAGTTTCTATAAAAATAAACAAGAATGGACATTTTTTAAAGATGCATCCATTGTATCTGTTTGAAATTTAAAGTGTGACAGACCAACGGACGGACAGAGACTCTTACACGTGACAAACAAAAAATGTTGGTAGAAACTTAAGCGTGACAAACCCTACCGATAGATGGAAACGCTTATAGAAAAATTTGGATGCAGTCAAAATAAAATATCCCTGTTCAATGTGAGCATTTAGCGACGAAAATGTGAATTATAACTTCAGCATGACAGACCGACGAAAAGGCTATTTGAACGTAAGCATGGCAGACCGACAAAAATGCGATTCCAAACTTCAGCATGTCAGACTGACAAAATTGCCATTTCAAAACTACAGCATGACAGACCGTGACGAAAATGCTATTTAAACTTTAAAATGACAGACCGACGAAAATGCTATTTAAACTTAAAAATGACAGAACAACGAAAATGCGATCTAAAACTTCAGCATTACAGACTGACGAAAATGCTATTTAAACTTAAACATGACAGACCGACAGAAATGCTATTTAAACTAAAACATTACAAACCGACGAAAATCCTATTTAAACTTAAAGATGACAGACCGACGAAAATGCTATTTCCAACTTCAGCATTACAGACTGACGAAAATGCTATTTAAACTTAAACATGACAGACCGACGAAAATCCTATTTCCAACTTCAGCATTACAGACTGACGAAAATGCTATTTAAACTTAAACATGACATACCGACGAAAATGCTATTTCCAACTTCAGCATTACAGACTGACGAAAATGCTATTTAAACTTAAACATGACAGACCGACGAAAATGCTATCTAAATTTAAACATTACAAACCAACGAAAATCCTATTTAAACTTAAACATGACAGACCGACGAAAATGCTATTTAATCTTAAAAATGACAGAACGACGAAAATGCGATCTAAAACTTCAGCATAACAGACTGACGAAAATGCTATTTAAACTTAAACATGACAGACCGACAGAAATGCTATTTAAACTTAAACATTACAAACCGACGAAAATCCAATTTAAACTTAAAGATGACAGACCGACGAAAATGCTATTTCCAACTTCAGCATTACAGACTGACGAAAATGCTATTTAAACTTAAACATGACAGACCGACGAAAATGCTATCTAAATTTAAACATTACAAACCAACGAAAATCCTATTTAAACTTAAACATGACAGACCGACGAAAATGCTATTTCCAACTTCAGCATTACAGACTCACGAAAATGCTATTTAAACTTAAACATGACAGACCGACGAAAATCCTATTTCCAACTTCAGCATTACAGACTCACGAAAATGCTATTTAAACTTAAACATGACAGACCGACGAAAATCCTATTTCCAACTTCAGCATTACAGACTCACGAAAATGCTATTTAAACTTAAACATGACACACCGACGAAAATGCTATTTAAACTTAAACATGACAGATCGACGAAAATGCTATTTCCAATTTCAGCATGACAGAACAACGAAAATGCTATTTAAACTTAAAAATGACAGACCGACGAAAATGCTATCTAAATTTAAACATTACAAACCGACGAAAATCCTATTTAAACTTAAAGATGACCGACCGACGAAAATCCTGTTTTAACTAAAGCATTACAGACTGACGAAAATGCATTGAAACTTAAACATGACAGACCGACGAAAATGCTATTTAAACATAAACATTACAGACTGACGAAAATGCTATTTAAACTTAAACATGACAGACCGACGAAAATGCTATTTCCAACTTCAGCATTACAGACTGACGAAAATGCTATTTATACTTAAACATGACAGACCGACGAAAATGCTATTTCCAACTTCAGCATTACAGACTCACGAAAATGCTATTTAAACTTAAACATGACAGACCGACGAAAATGCTATTTAAACTTAAAGATGACAGACCGACGAAAATGCGATCTAAAACTTCAGCATTACAGACTGACGAAAATGCTATTTAAACTTAAACATGACCGACCGACGAAAATCCTATTTTAACTTCAGCATTACAGACTGAAGAAAATGCATTGAAACTTAAACATGACAGACCGACGAAAATGCTATTTAAACATAAACATTACAGACTGACGAAAATGCTATTCAAACTTAAATATGACAGACCGACGAAAATGCTATTTCCAACTTCAGCATGACAAACTGACGAAAATGCGATTTCAAACTTCAGCATGACAGAACAATGAAAATGCTATTTAAGTCTAAGCATGACAGACCAGTGAAACTGCTATTTCAAAGTTAAACATGACAGTCAGACGAAAATACTCTTATTAACAGACAGAAAATGCTATTTGTAACTTAAGCTAGGCAGACTGATAAAAATATTATTTTAAACTTAAGCTTGACAGACATACAAAAATGCTATTTAAAACTAAAAAGTAAGAATTTGCCGAAAGTGCTATTCCGAACGTATGTAAAATGCTATATCATATTTAAGCTTAACAGACTGACAAATGGACAGACAGACCGACCGACCGACCGACCGACCGACCGACCGACCGACAGGTCCTTTTATAGGGATGCTTTGATACATCTAAAAGAAATCATGAACTCCAAAGAAAAGAAAGACTTTTTTATTGGGGGGGGGGTATTCTCCCCTCCTCCAAATTATTTTGTAGTTTTGTTGGTTAGAAAAAAATCCAATTTGGTCAAATTTGATTCTTGTAGTTTCTACAGAAAGAAAGAAAATAAATAAAAAGCGTATCCAACTGGAATTTTTGTTGCACAAAAGAGTCTTTTTTGAACCATTGCACTTGGTGAAGAGGAGTTAACGTGGCTAAACCTTATTATTTGTGCCAACATAGGAGCTGTGTTTTTCTTTTATTTAACAGCGCAATCGAAGATGGTTGTGGCGAAGTGGATAGTGGTGCGGCCTGATGACCTGGATGTGCACAGTTCGAATCCAGTCGGTTCCGTAGCACCACTTTCATTATGGATTTTGGCAACCTTCATTTGGTCCCTCTTTTAAGTACGCGATTCTAGAAAGAATCGAGGCAAACCAATACAATGCCAACAACAGAATCAAGCGGATCAAAGAAATCGTACTATTTCAGATTATACAAATTTTTTTTAGTTGTTCTGACTAATATTGTCATCAAGGTGCATCCATCGCAAATTCATCGCAAATCTACAGAACCATAGACCCTGAGAAACCAGGAGTCGGAATTGGAAGCAATTCTCAAGTTTTAGGAGTCGGAACTTTTTTTTATTTATCGGCACTTCTGAAAATGATAGTGATGAAAAGCTTCAGATATTGTGTGCTTTAGGAAATATATAATAAGTGCATCACATTATAATGATGATGTTGTGTCTGTCTTTGTAGCCAAAACCTAGAATGAATATTATAATTGAGCTTTTCTCTTTCTATTGGTCACTTATAGGCTTCAAAACTACTTGTCAGAACTGCACTACAATTTGCACGAAGCATCCTTGAAATGCCAGCTTTCACAGAAGAGCAGTGAACATGTTACTGATGTTATCATTACAAAGGTGACTTGGATGTACCAAGTTCGAATCCAGTCGGTTTCAGAGCACAACTTTCACTTATGGATGTTGGTAACCTTTACGTGGTCCCTTCTATAAGTACCCGAAATAATTAGAGAAACAACTGCCGACAACAGGATCGAGCCAGTCAAAAAAAGGCGTACCATGCTGATTCCTACGGATCTTCTTTTTTTACGGTACAATGTCTGATACATTCATTGAAGAAAATTAGACTTTCATAGTTATGAATGGCTCAAACAGCATGTCTTTCCTGAAGAGTAGCCCAGTTTAATACTAATTCCTATAAGCATTGAATAGTTGAACTAAAGCTTTCATATTTATAGATGGACTCAACAACCAATAATGTTTCTTTATCTGGTTACATAATGAGGGTCGTGTTTGAATTAAAAAAATTGTGTGACACCTAAAGGTAAGAGGTTATTCCAGAAAGAGGTCATGAAATCGCAGGATTTCGAGGTGGAGATTTTCGGTTGGTTGGCTATGAGATTTCAAGTACGAAGACGTATTCAGGGTTCCGGGGTGGGCGTGCACAATGTAACTAGGTGTAGCTGGATGAGCTATCCATCCATTCATCTGTTTGGCTGTCTTCATCTCTTGCATGTGCGTTTGAAAGTGACACGTCCATCTGATTTTTTTTTTGTGACTGTTCTTTTCTTTGTAATAAACCTTCTTTTCACAAACATCAGCGTCCGAGTTGTTTTGTATTCACAGGCAAGCAAGAACCTGGGTTCAACGACGATACGGGTGTATATGTGTTTATACACACACCGTAAAGTGAACACTTAAAAATCTCTCGTGAACACTGTTTTGGAGTTAGACTCCCTTAAACTTATTAAAGGACCTTTTAGATCTCCATATGATTGTAGCCAAATGTGGTAATAAGCGACCGTGTAACATTGTGTCAGGCGTTCTTCGATACCCATTATCAACTACATGTCGGTGTTGTGTTGAGGACAGAAAACATCTGTTAGTCTCTTTCGTTAACATGTAGTAGTTGACTCACTGAATAGCGACGTCCTAATCCGTGATGCTGCAACAGCCATAAAGAGGTTGTAGCTTTCATCTTTGTCCTCTTAGTGGCTGGAATATCATCATCATCATCATCATCATCATCATCATCATCATCATCATCATCGGTTTAACGTCAGTTTTACATGCTGGCATTTAAGAAATTGACTTCCAAACCAACCTATTTCTGGTCCAGTATTTATCTATCCAACTTTCTCTCAAGTCCATCTTTATTACCCCACCCCATGTTTTTCCAGCAAGCGCTGTAACCATTATGTCTGTCAATCTATCTATTCATATCTATCTATCTATCTATCTATCTATCTATCTATCTATCTATCTATCTCGGCTTATTTCTATTTATCTCTTTGTTTATCACAGCCCGTTCTTATCTGTGTATATATTTATTCAAACCACTGAACCACCTTCCTCCCATGAAGCAGTTATCTACCACATCTCCACCGTTGTGGTTGAAGCGGGATGTCTCAAGTTTTGACAAATCCTTCAGATGAAAGAAGATGTAAACAGACATTTTGTCAAATTCTATAAAATGAAGTATCTATCAGCAGGCCATTATTGGGCCAGTGTCACTGGTCGGCTTTAATGTCAGACGTCTATCTGGGAAGAAGAAAGTGATTGATCCGATACCCCCATCCTCTGTAGATATCACGTTGGAGATAAACCATAACACCGATTCAGCGGACTGGGATATAGCAGATAATTTTGTCGATTATATAAAGATGTTTATCTGTAGAGAAAAGTTAGAAAAAGGTTTAGTTTTAAAAAAAGAAAATAGTAACACAAGATCTTATGAGGACGTCACAGACGAAACGTAGCTGACAAAAGTTGCTCTCTTGTACAGACAGACATATAAAAGTAATGGTTCTATGAAACTGCCCTCTAGGTTTGGGGGTACGTTGGATACAAATAAACTGGCAGTTTTTAACTGATGGTTCACGAAAGAAAGTCCCTGGCCAGAGCATAAACAAAGAAATCATTTTGTTGTTGTTTGTTGTTGTTGTTGTTAATATCTATTTTAGCCGATGAGCACCTGGTGGCATATAAGATCGGCATCCTGATGAGCAGTGTAATAATATGACACAAACAAGAGACAGCTTAGTTTAGAAACGAGAACGAAGTTATCTCAACTCGAAGTCACAGGATGAAAATTATAATAATAATCAATAATAAAGAAAATTGACAACATCTTTGAAGCACGTATGAGAATGTATTTAAGTGAAATATTTTGAAAATCAACAATCGTGCAATTTAAATGAAAATTCATTTATTCAGTTTTTTTTTTTTTGCAAGCTTTCGTTGTAGAACAACTTTGTCAGGCGAGACTGTCTTATAGTCTTTTCTTCTTTTCTTCCTCCTCATTTTGATGGTATTAACCCCGAGGGGTCGAATCACCAACGAGCAGAAAGAGACGTCAAATTCTAAAAGACGTTAGGATAAGACTTATTCTAAAGTCTTTTAGAACTTGACGTCTCTTTCTACTCATATCGTGATTCGACCCCTCGGGGTTAATACCATCAAAATGTGAAGCAAGAAAAGAAGAAAAAAAACTATAAGACAGTCTCGCTTGACAAAGTTGTTCTACAACGAAAGTTTGCAAAAAAAAATTGAATAAATGAACTTTTCTTTTAAATTGCAATGGAGAGGAATTGGAATCACAACATTCCTTTGTATCTTACCTGCAGCCTCTTTTTCACAAAAGAGATATTGACTCACACTTACTCTTTGTCATATTTACCGTGGAAGTCACTCAGTGTTGTATTCTGTGTGACACGACCCTAAATGTGATGTGGGTGCGTCGTGGAAGTAATGCTGCATTAAGTGTAATCCGATGCTATAAGAACACATGCATTCTGGCTGGTTGCTCTGTCAATCTATGTCAATGCTGTTTCTTAAAAAATCCGCAGAACTTTGATGTTACAGTAGATATACCGTGTACTTGGTCGACAATTCCTCTCGTGTTTGGTTCAAAAAAGCTTTGTTGTACTCTGTAGGTATGTTATATTACCCGTTCTTTCTGGCTACTCGGTAAGATCCAACAAGAATGACAAAGAACAGAATGTATATGAAAAAAAATTGGTTTTCTTTATTTCCCATCACCGGATGGTTTACGCCGGCTACGCACACACATATAAAAAAATCTTTTGACATAATTTTGTCTCATGAAAGTCTTTTTCTTGTTGAGATCACAGACTTGGTTTCCACTAGAGACTCGTTCATGTATACATCCGATTGAAAAGCAATTTGCTCTGCATTGTCTATCTGAGCGTGAACTGAAGCAATTGTTCCACAAGCACTTCCAATTGTCTGTTTGATGAAATACAAGTCAGGGGATTACTTCACAGTAGTAACTTTCTTATCAGTCGCATTTTTAGTCAGCAAACACGAAAGCCTAAGAGCAAGACGGGCTTGGGTACCATAGCTAATAAAGCTTCATTGGTGCCTTAAACATCAGTAAACTCCCATTGTTTCGGTACTTCGATAATCCGATCACCAAGCGCTCCGGCTCTTCACGTTTCTGAAACCGCCGCCTTTCAAGTCTCACTTGCACTGCGGAACCTTCTCCTTTTTAACAGTTATCAAGTCGCTTTCTTTCTTTCTCGACGTCCCATCCACAATGGACTCGTCCACGATTCATTTTTGCCACTTTTCATTATCTTACAAGTAGGCTTCTGCATTGTGATGGGTTTTACAGGTTGTAAGCAAGCCAGCAAGGTGGAGTAAATGTTTGCATAATATATATATATATATATATATATATATATATATATATATATATATATATATATATATATATATATATATATTAAGTTCGTTTAATCATTTAGATTGTCTGGTGTTGACTGCCCGCTGTATTTAGCGATAAATATAACTTAATAGCGGGAAAGTGTGCGGAGTCTGGGTTGTATCTGTTAACCGGGTTCGCACTGTCTGAAATTGTCGCTTCCCTTTATTAATCTGTATTAATAAGAGCATAAGCTTGAAACGACATCGTATGTAGGTAAACAATAATTGATATATATATATATATATATATATATATATATATATATATATATATATATATATGTCTATATATATATATATATATGTCTATATATATATATATATATATATATATATATATATATATATATATATATATATATATTAATTTTAAATAAATAATATTACATTTTTTTAACTTACCTTACATACGCTAGCGTTTTGAGTGCAGGGATTATAATCTCGGACGGTCGCACGGTTCGTACCTCTGCCATAGAGTCAAACTAGACTCCGCAAGCAAGCGCTGTAACCATTATGCCAGGGGACATTATCACATTCAAGAAAGGAATTTAATTTCTATTCATAAGAAGGGCGTATATATATATATATATATATATATATATATATATATATATATATATATATATCCATATATACATATATATATATATATATATATATATATATATATATATATATATATATATATATAAATATATGTATATTATTTTACACTGTTATATTTGTAGATTTATTTTTACGAAATCTGCCTTAGCTTAATGATACACTTATAAATTTAATTGAATTAGTTAACACACTAATAAGTTTAATTAACTTTGGGGAAAAAAGGCATTGTCTAGTTTTTAAATCAGTTGAACTAAATTACCTCCCTTGCATTAGTGCAATTTAACTCTAATTAACCTTGCTCAGTTATCTCCTCTTTTTGGATGATTTTGGTGACTTGCTTTAGCATAGGTATGAAAGCGATACTCAAACAATATTTGCTTTTGTATTTTTTTTCTGCCTCATGAATGTTTTTGATCTGTAAAGCATGTTTTCGCGACTATTACCACATCTTCTAGATTTATGAGTCTGCTATGTTTTCGGATCTTATTGCACCCAGTTGATGAACCTCAATTTTCTCTGTTTACATTTTGTTCCGGAATTCTGATGATAACAATCTGTTGTTTTTTTTTTATAGTATACTACCTGGATTTTCTGTTTACTACGCAACTTTTTTAAGCAAAGGTATATCCGATGACTTGCTTTGGGTATGAATTATTATAAAATGAAATAATAATAAATATTGAAATAAATATACATACTTTATTATAACTTTACTTACACTGTGGATTCATTTTCTAACTACGATATCAGATAGACTTGGAGCCTCGAATTTTTACATCCTTCTGCGTTCCCTTCCAGCTCGCTAGCAACTTTCCATCTCATAACATCCCTTATACAAAAACAAAAACCGCTCCCTACGTCACATGACTAATCAAACAAACTATACACTTTGTATTGACTGACACTTACTCTTTCAAAAGTTCATATATTAAAAACAACCCTTCAACACTGTAACAGCAAGCAAACTGAAGCAAAAATTTCGGACACGAATTATACTGATGAATATGTATTTATTTGCGCACACGTGGCCAACGCTGAACTATAACATCTTTTCACCGTAAAACTCTATTTTTGCCAAGCTACTTGTCCCAGAGCCAACATCCATCACAAGCGGAACAAACGTTCGACTCCCATGTTGACTGATTCGAAAAGACCACCTCTGGGCAAGCAGGCGGTGTAGAGGCACGACAGTTACCCCGTGCGCATGTCTTCTGGAAGAGGACGGTGCTGAATACAAAATGTCCCCTTCCTGAATTATGACCGGCCAACATGTGAAACTCCTACGTTTACAAACACTGGGTTGTTCTTTGACAACTCAACACTGGCCATTCAAAACGTGCAGGTGTGACCTTTCCCCTGTGCACACGAGATGACATCTCAAAGCATCTTAAACAAAACCCGTGTTGTCGGTAAGCGTTTGATACCAATCATGGTGTTATAGAGGAACATTTGTTACTTCTGGCCGAGACGCATATGCTAACTAGTATAACATAAGCATTGAGTTGATTTTCGTTATGTCCAATTATTATGCGAGGTTTGCTAAAGTTTTATCGCAGGGAATGGAATTCGAAAATGGCCTCAGTTCTATTCCAGTGAATATAAAAATCTAAATGAGTAAAAGTACTTATGAGTATTGATGTGGATGTAATGGCCACCGGGAAGGTATTAATTGATCATGGTTTCGTACCCAGTGGGTATTTACCAAGCAAATTGGCCTTTTATGCTATTGTTATTGTTCAATGGTGTTTCCAGAAACTTTCTTTGTTTTCTTTTGTTCAGTTTTATTCCTTTTTTCATGTTCCTTTCGTTTATTTTTCTTTCTTTTTTTCTTGCTTTGTGTGTTTTATTCTTTCTTTCATTCATTCTTTCTTTTCTTTCATTTTTCTTCTTTTTTTCCTCTTTATTCGTTTCATTGATTTCTTTCTTTTTTTGTATATTTTATTCTCTGTTTTACTCATTCATTATTTTCTCTTTTCTTTCTCATTTGCTCTTTCGTTTTGTCTTCACTCATTTTTCTTTCAGAATTGTGTCCTTCTTTCTTTCTTTCATTCATTATTTCTTTTCTTTCTTTCCTTTCATTTTTCTTCTTTTTTCTTCTTTATTCGTTTCATTGCTTTCTTTCTTTTTTGTATATGTTATTCTCTGTTTTACTCATTCATTATTTTCTCTTTTCTTTCTCATTTTTCTTTCATTTATTTTTTTCCTTCTTTCTTCTTTCCTTGCTTTTTTCTTAATTCGTTTTTTTCCTTTTCTCTTCCTCCATTGCTTTATTTATTCTTTCATTTTTTCTTTTTTCATTTTTCCTTTTTTTTTCTTTCTATCTATATTTTATTCTTTCTTTCTTTCATTCATTCATTATTTCTTTCTATCGTTTTTTTTTCTTTCTTGCTTTCTTTCTTCTATGGAATGGTTATTTGGATTATTTGGATTATTTGGGCTACTGTCCTCATGTTGGATATTATTCTCAACTTGTTTTGGCTGAAGTAACCCCAGACCTTCTTGATGGGCGTCTTGTCAAACTCGGGAATCTTGACGGAATTTCGAACGAAACCCTTTATTTTGACAGAAAGATTCCCGAGTTTGACAAGATAGAGCTGAAGAAGGTCGGAGATTACATCAACCGAAACCTTGTGAGAATGACACCCAAGATGAGAACAGTAGTCCGAATAACACAAATAATACAAATTATCAATCCTCATCTAAAAAATTGCTTATTTGTTTCCTTATGAATTCACTTTTAGTTCCGATTCTTTTTTATTCTTACGTTTATTAATGTTTTTCTTCTTTCAGTCATTAATTCTTTCTTTCTTCGTATTTTTTTTTCATTCTTTAATTCTTTTTCTTTATTTCATTCATTCATTTCTTTTATGCATCTGTTATTGTTACAAATTGTTTCTCTAAAATTTCTTAGAGAGATAAAAAAAAAAAATGAATAAAAGTAGGAAAGAAATACAAAACAGGATGAAAGAAAGAATTTGAAAGAGAAAAGAAGGAAATATGAGAAATCAGAAGAGGTAAGGTATTACATCTCCTGATTTCTCATATTTCTTATTTTTCTTTCCTTTTTTCTTTCATGTTCTCATTCTTTTTTCTTTCTTTCTTTCTTTCTCCATTTCTTTTTTTATCTGTGCCTTTCATGCATTCATTCATTATTTACCTTTTCATTTCCTTTTCTTTCATACTTTTCCTTTTTTCTTCTTTCTTTCTTTCTTTATTCTTTTTTCTCTTTCGTTCATTTATTCTTTCTTAAATTAACTGAAAAAATATCACAACATATTAAGAATGACACGAGAACTATGAACACCAAGCCTGAGGAATAGCATGGAACTGTCTACTCCCAGAGGTCCAATAAAGGGCTGCTTTCAAAATTCCATGCCGTTTTCCGGGTTCGACACAAATCACTTGAAAAGAGCTGGAAAGCAAAACGACCGAAATATTCTGATAAAGAAGACAAATATAAATAATAATGTGATTGATTCATCCAAAAAATGCAGACAAATTTTCTGCTTAATTATTTGACATATATATATGTATATAAAATTTAGGGTTCATATTTTTTTAAGCATCTAATTGAAATTTAATAAAGAATAAGGTAAAATAAATACCTTTGAAGCATTTTAAGATGCGATATCAATTTTAAAAGAAAAATAAATCGAAACCGATTTTTTTTCTTTTTATAAACTTCCATTTTTTCTTTAGTTTATAGTGATACAAATAATTTCGCCAATTGAAAACTTGGCCTCTTCAGTGTGTCTATACATCCCGATCCCATTGGATTTGGATTTTTCCCGGCTTCTGTTGGTGTAAACGGGCTTAGTGGATGCTGTTGTTTTCCACTTTCAAATATGAGATCGTGAATGCACACGAGATAGGTATAAAATTTAAGGCTCATATTTTTTTAAGCATCTAATTGAAATTTAATAAGGAATAAGGTAAAATAAATACATTTGAAGCATTTAAAGATGCGATATCAATTTTAAAAGAAAAATAAATCGAAACCGATTTTTTTTTCTTTTCACTATAAACTAAGAAAAAATGGAAGTTTATAAAAAGAAAGAAAAATCGGTTTCGATTTATTTTTCTTTTAAAATTGATATCGCATCTTTAAATGCTTCAAAGGTATTTATTTTACCTTATTCTTTATTATATATATATATATATATATATATATATATATATATATATATATATATATATATATATATAGTTTTCAGGTTCGATTATTTTCGATAGGATTCCGAATTAGAGAGCTCTATGTCCGTTCAAACAGAGCATGAATACGTTATGAGGTTTGAAAAGACTAAATATACATTCGGATTGTACACATTATAAGTTATTTCGACCTTAACTAGGTCTCCTCGGATGTGTTTCCAATCACGATTCAAACCCAAATGGAAGAATTTTTTTTTTTTTTTTTTTTTACATGGTTCACCCCAAACAAGGCAGGACGCCACTGTAAACGTAAGGGGCTACTGAGAAAAAAGGAAAAGGGGGGGAAGGATTGGTGGTTCAGCTTAAATTGGGATCTGAGCAGCGAGGTGTCTGTTTACATTAGTTTTAAATTTCTGCATGTCAGTACTGTCGGGGAAACAGGGGGCAGGGAGGGAGTTCCAGAGGCCAGCAGCACGAGGAAAGAAGCTATTTGAGTAGAATGCTCTCCGGCATCTGGGGACCACCACATATCTTTTAAAACAAAGTAAAAAGTAATAAATTAGGTTGGTGGCATTAACGGAGTATAAAAATATGTAAAATCAAAGTGCAAAAAAAATAAAAATTATTAATTAACATAATCACCCCTTCCCATCCCTTCTATATTATAGAGACCAATCAATAAATAGAATATCGTTGAAATTCTTTCTATTTTTCTACTTTTTATTTTTTATTTTATTCTATATTTTTACTTTGTTTTAAAAGATATAAAGGTGTTAACATTCTTCCATTTGGGTTTGAATCGTGATTGGAAACCCATCCGAGGAGACCTAGTTATGGTCGAAATAACTTATAATGTGTACAATCCGAATGTATATTTAGTCTATTTAAACCTCATAACGTATATATATATATATATATATATATATATATATATATATATATATATATATATATATATTATATGTGTGCATTTAGGTATCATTCTTTCGTTTAAGCAAACATTGTTTAAACAAAACAAAACTCAACTGCTTGATTATACTATGTTTTATTTTTTACAAGTTTTCAAATAATCTTTTTTGTCAAAATCAAAAAAAAATTAATGTATGTTCAATATGTATCACTACGTTTTTGATTCTTCGTCAAGTGATCTTTAGCTGACAAAAAAAAATGAACAAAAGGCTGGTGCAAAGAAGAGAATTTCAAAAAACAGCCGAGAACAGCACACGTGAAGTTAGTTAAACGCCAAACGAACAAACTAGTGCAGTCCCAAGTGAAACGTTAACAATTTAAAATCCGAGATTATGGTTAGTAGATGGAATTAGTGGATAAGCATGTAAATAAAATAGTTAAAATAATGATACAGGCACATCTCTAACGTCACCGACATTTCGGTTGTGAAACCTTTCTACCATAGATTAAGGTTTGATTCATGCCAAAAATATCAAATATCGGTAGCTTTAGAGATGTATATGTGTCATTATTTTAACTACTTTGTTTACATGCTTATTCACTAATTCCATATATATATATATATATATATATATATATATATATATATAGGGTGATTCATAAGTCACTTAGCTATTTAAAATGATTACCATATGAAGCACAAACATACTATGAACTTTTGATAATAGTTATCTTACTCTCTAATTACTGCTATTTGTTATTTTAACTTTGTTCGCTCATATATTTGTTTCTATATATATTTATTTTTATTTATTCAAATTTGTGTAAATCATCATATGTGCTTTTTTCTAGGCAGTATGTCATTTATAATTGAAGAGCGAATTTTTATTGTTATTCATATGGCCAAATTTGATGAATCTCCCACACATGTTGAAAGGCAATGACGACCTCAAATCAAAAACCACTGCCGAGTTTGTTAAAATTAATCAATCAAATATGCTACAAAGAGTCGTAAATTCCTTGCAAAAAAGAATGGAGCTATGCATGCAGAACGAATATAGAAATTTTGAAAATTATATGTAATTTAAAACTCCCATAAATGAATTTGTTGAATAAACTTACTTTTTTGGATTACCGTATTTTTCAACTTTCAAAAATGAATAGCTAAGTGACTTATGAATCACCCTATATATATATATATATATATATATATATATATATATATATATATATATATATATAATAGACTAAATGACTCTAACAACATGCTGTTGATGCTACATAACAGTTCTGACAAGAATTGCTGCAGGTCATTTAAGTCCTCCTATTCGCGTAAGCAATTGGTATTCTATTAGAATAATCCCTATGAAGTCCTTATGCATATCTAATTTGCACATACATACTATTGGAAAAGGTATGAATGCACAATTTAATAGCAATTCCAAGAGTTGTTCTAAGCATTAAATAACCCTCCAAAAGGGTTGATATGCCATAAAACAGACAAACTAAACAAAACTACATATACTACAAATAGGTATAATAGATGTGGATTTTTTTCAAACATGTACTGATATAATAGATTAATGTAGTTTGCTTGAAGCATTGTTTAGTGTGTATATAAAGGCAATTTATAGAAAGCAACACAATGCAGAGGTGTAACGGATAAACACGAACTGAAGCAAATTAAGACATATAACGGTGGAATGAGTTTTGAAGTTTCCACCCTTTTATTAATATAATTTTTTTTCATATTACAATCTTAATTGCCGTCAGTGTGGTTCGATGGAGGTTCCATATAACATAATATTTCTGGAAAAAATTTCCCTTCCTCAGATGTGTGTTCTAACCTTAATTCAAACGGGCATAACGTTGACGGCAATTACGATTTTAAAATTATATTTTTTTAATTGTAGAAACGATTTTAATGAGAAAATTTTCATTTTACCATCAGGACCTCTTTTTTTGTAAGAGTAAAATTATCCCTTACAACTAGCACATGTAGGGTATAATTCATACCAAATTTCAAGTTCTTAGGTCTGATAACATACAAGTAATTAGCGACAACACAGACAAATTTCGAAATATTTAGATATCTATATAATAATACACTAAGCCACTTCAGGTTCGTACATACGTTATCACCTTTCACACATATGAAATAAATGAGATCGTCCGATTCGTAAAGATGGTGATGTTGATTAATCTGATGGCGCTAAGGTAAACAATTCTGACTTTATCCATGAATTGTTTCAAAATCAAATTATGTCGTCCCGTGGACTAAAACAGTACAATTTTAAATAAATACATTTTAAAAAGTGACATTCGCTTTTTCAATTTGAAGAATATTTAGCTGGCAATTATTTTTACCTTAAGGGAGAGAATATTTGTTTTAAAAAGAGTAAAATTGCCACAATTTTTAATAGATAAAAAAGAAACATATTCGTTTTATTTATTTAAAGAAAATTTAACTAACAATGACAATTATTTTTCCGAAAAAAGAACAATTTTTTTTGTCTTAATAGTATTGACCCTGACAGACATTTATTATTTTAAAAATAATATTATTATAAACAGTAAATTATACAGATTAATCTAGAAAGAACCGTGGAATTTCACTTGGGTCCCGCCAGTATGCAATATATGCTGTACCTACCTGGCGTTGCTCGGGATTCAGTCAAGTGATTTGGTTTCTTAATTTTTATTTATTTATTTATTTATTTTTAACATAGTTCACCCCAAACAAGGCAGGCCGCCACTGTAGACGTAAGGGGCAACTGAGAAAAAAGAAAAGGGGAGAAGGTTGGGGGGTCAACCTAAACTGGGATCTGCACAGCGAGATGTCTGTTTACATTAGTTTTAAATTTCTGCATGTCAGTACTGTCGGGGAAACAGAGGACAGGGAGGGAGTTCCAGAGGCACGAGGAAAGAAGCTATTTGAGTAGAAGGCTCTCCAGCATCTGGGGACCTCCACAGTGAATGAATGGGATTTAGTTGATTGTCGAGTTGGTCTAGTGAATTTACGTCGAGGGGGCACCAGAGTAGCCAATTCATCGGAGCATAATCCATTGAAGTATTTGTAAAACAAACATAAGGATGCTACATTGCGGCAATGGGACACGGACTGGAGCTTGGTTGACAATGAGGGACCTATTAGTTTGGCGACTCTTTTTTGGACCTTGTCAAGGAGGGAGAGACTAGTAGATGATGCACCAGACCAGATGTGGCAACAATACTCCATGCATGGGCGGATGGTGGCTTTGCAGAGATACAGGATAATGTCAGGTGTGAGGAGTTTACTAGCACGGTATAGGGAGCCAACGTTCTTCGCGGCATTCTTCAATTTAAAATGAGGTATTGCCCTTGCTAATTTTTATTATTTTAGCTGATTATTAAAAAAATGTTTCATATTCAAATTAGATTAATTAATTGTTTAAATAAATTTTGGAGAAGTACGTTATTATGTTGCCAATAAGATGATATAATATGAGCGATGTTTCTGACAAAGGGGGAGGAATTGCTATCTTCTGGGTCGGAATCTATTCATATACCACTTATCGTTGGCTAGTTTTTGACATTGAAGTTGCATTTTTTAGTTCCTTACATCAATATGAATATCTTGTCTGGAGCGATTTCCATTAAAAATTTAAAAAAAAATTGGCTAGTCAGAAGCAAAGGTGGATTTGTCAACTTAAATGCTATCTGGGTCTGACTTTAAAAACTCGACGAGATAACTTCATATGTTAGATGGTTATTAAATAAAGAGATTGGGTAGCATTTGTTCATTCGGTGAGTGTGTGTATATTTGATCGTTTGATCATTGTTTCCAAAGTTTTTACAACTTAAGTATGTTATAGCGTTAAATATCTCTCTGTGTGTCTCATTCTTTCTCTCTTTCCCTTTCTCTCTTTCTCTCTCTCTTTCTCTCTATCTCACTCTCTCTCTCTGTCTGTATATATATATATTTATATATATATATATATATATATATATATATATATATATATATATATATATATATATATATATATACTGTAAAATATCTCTGTGTGTCTCTCCTTCTTTCTCTCTCTCTCCCTTTCTCCCTTTCTCTCTCTCTCTATCTCTACTCTCTCTCTCTGTCTATATATATATATATATATATATATATATATATATATATATATACTGTAAAATATCTCTCTGTGTTTCTTCTTCTTTCTCTCTCTCTCTTTCTTTCTCTTTCTCTCTCTCTCTCTCTCTGTCTCTCTCTCTCTCTCTCTCTCTCTATATATATATATATATATATATATATATATATATATATATATATATACTGTAAAATATCTCTGTGTGTCGCTCCTTCTTTCTCTCTGTCTCTCTCTCTGTCTCTCTCTCTGTCTCTCTCTCTCTCTCTCTCTCTATATATATATATATATATATCGTGATCCCTTGATCTTCCCCTTTGGTGCCTTCATTGTACATTTCTTTTCGGTCATCACCCTCCCGCGGGCACCTTACCCCTTACTGCGGGAAGCAGCAGCTGCAAAAACAATACTCTCGCAGAAACAACAAGACACTTTTTTTCTTTCGTTCCAATATATTGGTTCCGCTCGTAAAAGTCTGACAATGCCTAATCAATTCATTCCACCAATATCCACCACCCTCAAAGACGTTTTGCCATTCTCTCCATGCCATATTGATCCCATGCTTTCCGAAGCTGATATTCGGTTCGACCAGTCGATGGAAGTACAATGGAATCGAACGCTTTTTGGATGAGGAAGGGGAGGGGGGAGGAAGACGAGTGAAATGTAACAGGTGATGCGTCGTAGGATTTTGCTAAAAGGTGTGAAGGTTCCTTTCTTTCTTTCTTGTTTTTTGATTTTATTATTTTTTGTTCTTTAATTTATATTATTTATCTAATGCTACTCTGATAGTGTAAAATAAGATATCGTCTTTTTCTTTCATTTTCTTTTCTTTTTTGATATCATTAATTCCACATATTGCTTTTCACACCTGTTTTTACACAATATTCCAGAACCCTCCCCAGTATCATGTCAGTATTTCTTTGTTACCTAACTGACGAAACCGTCACTTTGGCTCTTTGGCCCGGATCAAAGTGTAGTATCTGTTCCGATGGATACTGCACCCCATACTGGTATTGTCTGGATCTTCGGGTCTGGATTTACGCCGGTCAATGGGTCTGTCCTGTGCAGTTCTGGGAAGTGGCGCTCCCAGGCTTTGCCTCCCCTCTTTGGGGAGGATTGAGTTTAGTGCTTAATGTCTGAGGCACTCTGCCCAGGCAATTTTTAAAAAGCCCCTAGCACTCCTCCTCTGGAGTGCATTCCCACTTTCCGACCTTGTGTCACATTCTACTGTGTGGGACGTAGATAAATAGGTGCTCTTTGCCCCGGATCAAAGTGTAGTATCTGTTCCGATGGATACTGCACCCCATAGACTGGTATCGTCTTGTGCTTTGGGGCTTGATTAACGCCGGTATATGGGTCTGTCCTGTGCAGTTCTAGGAGGTCCACCCTCCCAGGCTTCGCCTCCCCTCTTTGTGGAGGAGTAAGTTTATTGCTTACTGCCTGAGGCGCCCCTACCGGGGAGAGCCGACGGGGCTGCCCAGGCAATTTTTAATGGCCAGAGTGCTCACCTTCTCGGGCGCTGGCTTTTCAAGCCCCACTTTACCGACCCGACCTTGGGTCACATCTTACCTTGTGGGAGTAAGATAAAAATGGCCTTGTGCCTAACCTCCCGAAGAGGAGGTAAATAATACGACCAGAGTGGAGTACAAAGTCTACGAGCAATTGTCATGTTAACTGTTTTATATGGAGTGGAAACCTGGAATTATGTTTTTTTACTATTTGAGTCACCACTCATTAAGGCCAAGAGCCACTCAAGAATAATAGTTAATGAGATAGGAATTATTGCCAGCTAAAAGATTAAGGTAAATGATGAGTTCGAAAGGTTAAGCAGTTTCTCCATAGGCGATCATATATATATTTTTAAAGATTATGATATTAAGAACGTTTTAGAGTTAAAATCAATTTAGTATTACGTAGTAAGAGGGAAAAATGACATTTAAAATGTTTTTGTCTTCAGCGATACAAAAAAAAAATGGCGGCATCCCGTAAGATTCCATTTTGTGAAAATCACGCTTCTTGTAGCATATTTACACATTTCCAACGTGTTTCTCTTCAGATTACATATGTTGTACTAAATAGATTTTAAGTCGAAATTGTTCCTCATTAAATATTGTTTTAAAAAAAACCTACATAAAACCATTTTTATCGCCTATACACATTTTTTCATCGCATTAATTTAACCCCTTCAAACTCATCATTTACCACCTATGTGTATATGTCTACGTTCTTATGTTTGTTAAATTTATTGTTGCCCGGGAATGGAGGCCACTATAAAACCAAAGCTTACAGGCGAAATTTTAAAAAAGCTAAGTTTCTTTATTTTTTTATTTCTGAACTGTCTCTGTCTTAAATAATCCATGTATTAACGTTGCGATGACTACTCCTTGGTTTAACAATATTTTTTCCAGTTTTTTTTCTTCTCTTGCCTGTGCACAATTCTTTATTTGTCTGTACCTTTTTCTTGCTAATATTCTGCGAGATCAAGTTTATAGGGGTCAACACGTCCGAGATTGAAAGAGAAAAAAAAGGGGGGAAAAAAATGTTGTCGCTCTGCGCAAATATCACTGTTTGCTGACAAATCAGGTGCCATCAAGGCGTCAGTGTCAGCAGGAGTTTCCTCCTAAAGTTCAAGCCATCTTCACTGTGGTACAATTAGTGGCAAGGTGGTAGTTTCAATGTTACCTTTATAACACGGGTCTAGTGACAATCTATGTTTAGTTTACATCAGGACACGTCGTCTTCTAGTTGTCTCTGCATCTGTCTGTTTGTGGCAAGATGATAATATTTAATGCGACTAAGACGAAGCTCCTTTCCTTCAACAATTGTAACAGACATTTTCAACCACCGATTACCATGGCTAATAACACTCTACGTGAGAGTTCATCATTTAAACAAATCGGCCTTACATTCACAGGTAACATGAGTTGGAACAAATACATAGAAGGCATTGCCAAAGCTGCTGCAAAAAAGGTAGGCTCCCTCTACCATGCTAGAAAACTACTCACACCCGACAGTATCCTATATCTCTACAAAGCCACGATCCGCTGATGCATGGAGTATTCTTGCCACATCTAGGCTGGTACATTTACCACTAGTCTCTCCCTCTTAGACAGAGTCCAAGAAAGAGTCTCCAATCTAATAGGCCTCGCACTGTCAACTAAGCTCCAACTCCTGTCACATCACCGCAATGTTGCATCATTGTGTTTGTTTTACAAGTACTTTACTGCAATGTTATCTGATGAACTTGCAGCACGTATGCCCCTATCGACGTAAATACTCCTGACTAACTCGACAAGCAGCAAAATCCCACCCCTTCACTGTAGAGGTCTCTAGATGCCTGAAAGCTTTCTACTCTAATAGTTTCTTCCATCGAACTGTTAGAATTTGGAATTCCCTCCCTGTTTCCTGCTTCTCATACTGTACTTACATGCAGAAATTTAAATGTAATGCGAACAGACATCTGACTGCTCAACTCCCTACTTAGAGTGTCTGTATGCATGGTCCCTAATAGTAGCCCCTTACGTCCTAGTGACAATGTGTCTTGTTTGGGGGGAATCAGAATTACAAAAGAAAACGAATGTTAATAATTTTCGTCATAAAATTAATGAGTACTAATAAATGCATAACTGTTAAAATAATAATAATACTAATACTAAACTCGGCCTAACATTCACAGATAACATGAGTTGGAACAAATACATAGAAGGCATTGCCAAGGCTGCTGCAAAAAAGGTGGGCTCCCTCTACCGAGCTAGAAAACTACTCACACCTGCTAGTATCCTATATTTTTACAAAGCCACAATTCGCCCATGCATGAAGTATTGTTGTCACATCTGGGCTGGTGCACCAACCACTAGCCTCTTCCCCTGGACAGTCCAAAATAGAGTCTCTAATCTAATAGGTCCTACACTATCTAACAAGATCCAGCCTCTGTCCCATTACGTTAATTTTGCATCCATGTGCTTGTTTTACAAGTAATTTAATGGAATTTGCTCAGACGAGTGTGCTGTACTGGTGCCCTCTTTTACGTAAATAGTCCTGATCAACCCATCAGTTACCAAAGTCTTACCTCTTCACTGTTGAGGTTACTAGATGTCAGAGGGCTTTCTACTTTAATGGCTTATATCATCGAACTGCTAACCTTTGTAATTCCCTTCCTGCTTCCTGTTTCCCTGACTGTACTAAAGTTCAGAAGTTTAAATGTAATGTGAACAAGCATCTCTTTGCATAACTTCTCACTTAGGATGCCCCTAATTCTCAGTAGCCCCTTACGTCTCAGTGGCATTATGCCTTATTTGGGGTGAATGTAAGTATAAAAAAGTAAGGACCAGTCAGGTGCAGAACTGCAAATCTATAAATAGAGGCGATAACAACGTTGTTTCTGTGCATGTACAACCACAATTTTCTTGGTGTATTCTGAGGCAAACATTCCCCGACTTCGTATGCAACCACTAAGTCTTGCTGCTCTTGGTGTTGGGGGTGAACCTGCAATCTTGCAGGTCTAACAAATAGTTGCAACCAACGAGGATGACTTTATGAAAACCAGACAATCCCGAGTCTGGCCGGCCTACAAAAGAAACAGCCAGCAGAAGCAGCTGGTTAGCTGCCCTCTACGACTAACAGCAACTCCTGATCCTGCCCACAGCAATATTATCATCTACTCCAAGCAGCTCTTTCATGATAATTTTACTGAATTCTGTACTGCTGGGAAAAGACTATTTTATTTCTCTGAAATAAATGCTGAATTTTATATTTTTTACACATGAGTCTATTTTTCCTTTTGTGGTTGTCATTTTCATTTTTTTATTGTCTGCAGGCGTTGTGGAATACTAGACAACCAGCCATTGTGTATCTCTTCCATGCCACGGCTCATACTGCAATATTATCATTTAAGAAATTTACGAACAACTTGGTATTAATACAATTAGGAATTTGTCCAGAGAAAGTCCTGGTATGATTATGATGTGTGACTTTTTAATGAAGACAATATTCAGTGATTTAAATTTACTGCAACATCCAAGTAATTCATCCTTTTCTAATTTGTCAATTTCTATTTCGAAATTAACCTTTTTGAATATATTTATCAGATCTTTCCTCAATTTAGCATTCTTTCTCACTATGCTATTTTCCATAAAAAAATAGTACAACCCTGTATAGTGCATCACATAATATATATTACCACCTTCACCTGACTCGTTAAGAGAAGGTCTACAAACTTGCAGATCTCTGCACTGTCAAATGAACCCATGATAACATCGAAGTTGTTCTGAAGCGGGCACTTCAGCTTTTGATAATAAACTCTTATACAGTGGCTTATAGAGATCTGCATAGAGATATCATTTTTATAATTCTAAATTTAATCCATGACCCATTGGTACCTCCACTAGTTTTAAATACTTTTATATTTCTTATGTGTTTTTCTAGGTGACAAATAACACACATGGATAAAATCTTTATCTGCCTGGAATATCTTACCAATTCATCAAATCATAGGTGTGCATCAATATTTTATGATTATTCAATCTCAAAAATCAATATTTTAGCAATATTTTTATTGAAGTAATTATCAATAAATATTGATAATTACTTCAATAAAAATATTGAAAGAAAGAATAGAAGATTTGCAAGAAAAATATTACAAAACAAATTATTTTCTATTTAAAGAAATCAATTTTGATATCTTACAAAAATCAAAGTTGAGCAATTTTAAAGTGATAATATTGATTACAATATTCAAAACGGAAACAAAACAGTGCTATACATATAAGTATATATCTATCTTTTTATCTCTCTCTCTCTCTTTCTCTCTCTCTCTCTCTCTCTCTCTCTCTCTATATATATATATATATATATATATATATATATATATATATAATCTATCTATATATATATATAATCTATCTATATATATATATAATCTATCTATATATATATATAATCTATCTATATATATATATAGAATCTATATATATATATATATATATAATCTATCTATCTATATATATATATAATCTATCTCTCTATATATATATATAATCTATCTATATATATATATATATATAATCTATCTATATATATATATATATAATCTATCTATATATATATATATAATCTATCTATCTATATATATATAATCTATCTATCTATATATATATATATATATAATCTATCTATCTATCTATCTATCTATATATATATATATATAATCTATCTATCTATATATATATATATATATATATATATATATATAATCTATCTATCTATATATATATATATCTATATACATATATATATATATTTTTTTGATTTTATTCCATTAGTTGCGACAAAACAAGTTTTGTTTCATTGGTGCAAATAGCGACCAACTCATCGGGCTGGCGATGGAATTCAAATGGCATAAGTTTTAACTTCACCTTAACGGGAGATTGAAAATTGAAAATACATTGGAGGGGGAGGGGGACAGAGTTGGGGCTTTGTCTATAACGGTGACATGGGACATGAGAGGGGAGGGGGGAGGACCCCAACAAGTCGTGTTTCAAATTATTGCGTGGAAGGTTTTCACGTGTTTGTGCTGTGATGATCTCAATTTCGGCCGGGGTGGGAGGAAGGGAGATGGGGCGACGGCCAGAGTGAGTTAAATTTAAAATGAGAATAAAATTATGATTATAACCGTCATTCCTATTTTATTTTAATTCTAATAAGTAATTATCATGTGGATAAAAATGTTTGATAATTTTAATTTAGGGTATTAATTGCTACTTTTGCATTTTATTTATTTTATTTTAATGTTTTGTTTATTATTTGTAGTGAATTTTGTTGTGATTATATTTTTTTTTAAATTGTGATTATATTATACCGAGATCAATACTAGTGGAATCATTTTATAAGAGAAGTTTCATGGTGTTACCAGTTTTAGCATTAACAAAACCGATTATGATAACAATGATAACGCCTATATATATATATATATATATATATATGTTGTGTTTGTATAAATGTGTATACAATATCAAGTTATCAGTGAATTGAAAAATTATTTTTTAAATTAATGAAATGATATTTATTTAAAACATTTATGTTGAAGTGATCAATGCATTTTTTTTAAAATATAAACTTTAAGAATTCTATAATTCGGTAGATAATAAAATTCATGACATAACTAATCAAAATTTGAATATTACAATCAAGCTCAGAAAACAAAAACTCAACAATGCTTATTCACATGTACACGTATTTCAGAAAACCATTTAACATTATTACATCAGCATAACGCTTGCAAATTTATATAATATTCCTTATAAGCATATAAACTTTATTATTACAATTCAGAAGAAATGAATTGGATATATCTGCCACCAGCTTGAAAACCAAACAATGTCAAAATAGAGGGACTAAATAAAACATTTCTTTCCAATAATGGGAGCATGTAAAACATGAAAATCATAAACACTTTCCACGATGGGATCAAGATCAAGTTTACAATCGATCTTTTCTTTTTTATCATAAACAAAATTTAATCTAAAAATATTTGTAGTTATAAAGTTGTATGATTTGATGAATTTGTAAGATATTCTAGGCAAATATAGATTTTATTCATGTGTGTTATTTGTCACCCGAAAGACGTCCTAAGAAATATAAAAATTAGTGGAGATACCCATGAGTCATGGATTAAATTTAGAATTATAAAAGTGATACATCTAAACAGATCTTTATAAACCAATGTATAAGTTGGAGTGTCGGCTTCAGAACAACTTCGATGTTATCATGGGTTTGTTGGACAGTGCAGACATCTGCAAGCTTGTAGACCTCCTCTTGAGTAAGGTAAAGGTTGTAAGATATCGTCTGTAACCAGATGAAAAATCAATCCATAAGCGTACCTTTCATCTGATCTGATTATGTCTTCATCTTCATATGTTGTCGAACAACCACAATCAAACCTTACCTCTGTAGTTTCAATCTTTTTACTTTAATATATCATCGAATACCTGTAATTGCCCTTTGTCACACCAACGAACAACACATAGTTGTAAGTATATTTAAACTGTATATTTTATCTTTTAATTTTTCATGTTCATTTTTTCCTACACGTGTTTCCAAATTCAATGCTTTTATTATTTCCTACACGCGTTTCGTACCAGAAATAAAGAGGAGTCTTCCTCCAAACCATGTTGCTCATCAGAAAAAAATGTTCATTTATTATCAACAGAAAAACGGATAAAAAAGTTCAAAATAAGCTCCTGACAAACATAATGGCAAGTCAAATTACATGAAAAAATCCGTGAAAAAAAATCACATGATAAGTTGTGAAAACTCCAGCGAGAAAAAGAAAACATAATTCCAAAACCTTGACACTATACTTTAAAATATGGTTTCATATATATATATATATATATATATATATATATATATATATATATATATATATATATATATATATATTTGATCCCCACCTTTCGTAGATTGAGCTCTCTGGTAAGCTCATTGTACCCGAATAGAGAATAAATAGCCGATAATGCGAATATATAAAGTATTATAGATTTACCATGCACGTGGCGGTTACTAATAATATATTGATAACAGTTCCTGACTACTATTAAGTTTAAAGCACCAGCCCGTTTCTAGACACACTGAAGAGCCGTGATATAGCGAAACAGCTGTCTGTGGATGTAGAAATATATATATATATATATATATATATATATATATATATATATGTATAGTGTGTATCTTGTGTTAGCAAAAAGGCGGAAGTAATTTGCCTAGGCCGTTTTCCACCAGCTCATCCACGCAAACTTATGTCTCAATCTGAGTTAGTGTAACCCGGAATTTTTCCTAATTCTTAGATTACCAGACAGACGAAACATGGGTATCTCCAGCGGATGCCGTAATGTATAGTATTTAAATGAAATAAAATAATATATATGTATATCTATATATATGTATATATCTATATATAAATTTTGGTGTATGGGTGGCTATATGTGTTTGCATATAAACGATGACACAAAATTTCAAAATGCACTTGATAACCCTGTGAAATCCTCTAACTTTTCGTACTTATCTCTGAAAAAAAGTTATTTTCTCTCCCTAACCCTAACCCTAACCCTAACCCGACTCATCTGAAGATTAATTTTTTAAACCATTTTTTAAAGCGCACGTTTTGTTTTTAAATAGAAAATTGGACTGATATAGTTTTCGTTCAAAGACTCATCGGTCCAGGAATTAATGAAAATGATTCTGTGGTACCCTCGACCAACTGCGTTTTTAATTAGTGCTCATGACACTAGTATGCTCCTTTCGCCTTTCGTACAGAAAGTAAATTCGTATGATACGGCATGGTTCGACTTCTGTCCAGATTGATGCACTTGTCGGCATTGGTTTCTTTAGTTATTTCTAGAACTAGGTACTTACAGGAAGAACCAGGTGAAGGTTGCCAACATCCATAAGTGAAAGTAATGCTATAGAACCGATAGGATTCGAACCTGACACACCCGGGTCGTCAGTCGACGTCTGTATCCACCTCACAACGGCCGCCTCACATTCGTCAAATTATTAAATATAAAATTATTAAACATAAAATAGTTTTAGAATATGCGTTTTTGTAACTGTTCTTCCAACAAGCTCCCCCTTCCCCCGCCACCGTAGAGAAGCAAACAGATTAAACTCAAATAGTGAAGATAGAGTTAGACACAGGGTCGGCTTTTATGTGGGGGGAAATCCAGCTCCCCCAAAAAAGAGACGCATAGATTAGGACAAAAATTTTAAAAATCCTTAGTCTAAAAAGATTTCTCCTTCGCTGACTGAGTACAGAAAAGATGAAGTGTAGTACCAGAACAGATACTACATTTTGCTCTTAGCCAAAATGATGTGTCAGTTAAACGTAAAATCGTATGAATCAGCATGGTACGACTTTTGATTGGCTCGATTATATTGTTGGCATTGGTTTCACCAGTTATTTCTAGAATCAGGTACTCACATTAGGGACCACGTGAAGGTTTCGAATATCCATAAGTGAATGTGGTGCTGTGGAACTAACAGGATTCGAACTTACTATGTCCAGGTCGTCAGTATCAACTCTAACACGTGCCATCTCCCGGTTTCAGTATTGAGTCTTTCCTCTGCCTTCCGAAGTTATGGCATGGGGTGGGGGTGCTGTGTGGTTCACCAGCAAACAACACTTTGCTAATAATTTGTTTAGTCATCACAGAATTAACAAAATTCTATGCCAATTTCAGCATTAATTAAATAAATTATATATTTAAAGTTTTCAAATTTAACTTCATAGCAATTTTCAAAAGTTCCACTTTCATAGAATTTTAGTTTGGACCAGTTAAAGTACCAGATTAACGTACCAAATTAACGTACCGAATTAATGTACTATATCAACATACCAGATTAACGTACCAGATTAGTGTACCAAATTAATATACTGTATTAACATACTAGATTAACGTACCAGATTAATGTACCAAATTAATTTATTAGATTAACATACTAGATTAACGTACCAGATTAATGTACCAAATTAATTTACTAGATTAACATACTAGATTAACGTACCAGATTAATGTACCAAATTAATTTACTAGATTAACATACTAGATTAACGTACCAAATTAATGTACCATATTAACATATCAGATTAATATACCAGATCAACGTACCAGAAAAAAGACAAGACAAAAACAACACCCATATTGATATAGGATTAATAAAATAATTCCAAAAACAACGGGGGGTTCCTAATAGTTATTAGACGCCATCTTATATGAGCAGAGTTAGGAAAAGGTATGTATAACTTAATTAAATATCATGTCGTAAAATAGCCCTAAGTGAATGAAAGAGCATTACAAAATAATCATAAAATGAAATTAGAAAATATTTAATAAAATTAATAAATAAATAGATAAATAAGTTAAAAGTTAAAAAGGTGAAGAAAAGAAGGGAGGGGAAGAATTTTTTAATTAAAAAAAAGTATGGAAGATATGCAAAGTTACTAAGTTAAAATGTAAATGTTACCTTCCCTTTATAAGTCTGACATAATAAATTCCCAATTTCCAACTTACTATATAAATTAATTAAAATTTAAATATATATATATAAATGCCTAATTCAATTAAAGAAATGAATATTTAAAAATTTATTTAATATTTAATATTTTTTAACAAAAACACCAAATGAAAACCGAAAACATAAGACCGTAAAAAGGTTTTTTTTTATTTCAATTATCCCAAATATTTAGACTAAAATATGTCTAATTTATTTTAGTATTTGTATTTTTATTATTTTACCAGTTATGCATTTATTAATACTCATTAATTTTATGACGAAAATTATTAACATTCTTTTTCTTTTGTAATTCTGATTCCCCCTAAACAAGACACATTGTCACTAGGACGTAAGGGGCTACTATTAGGGACCATGCATACAGAGACACTCTAAGTAGGGAGTTGAGCAGTCAGATGTCTGTTCGCATTACATTTAAATTTCTGCATGTAAGTACAGTATGAGAAGCAGGAAACAGGGAGGGAATTCCAAATTCTAGCAGTTCGATGGAAGAAACTATTAGAGTAGAAAGCTTTCAGGCATCTAGAGACCTCTACAGTGAATGGTGGGATTTTGCTGCTTGTCGAGTTAGTCAGGGGTATTTACGTCGATAGGGGCACACGTGCTGTGAGTTCATCAGAGAACATTGCAGTAAAGTACTTGTAAAACAAACACAAGGATGCAACATTGCGGTGATGTGACAGGAGTTGGAGCTTAGTTGACAGTGCGAGGCCTATTAGATTGGAGACTCTTTCTTGGACTCTGTCTAAGAGGGAGAGACTAGTGGTAGATGTACCAGCCTAGATGTGGCAAACATACTCCATGCATCGGCGGATCGTGGCTTTGTAGAGATATAGGATACTGTCGGGTGTGAGTAGTTTTCTAGCATGGTAGAGGGAGCCCACCTTCTTTGCAGCAGCCTTGGCAATGCCTTCTATGTATTTGTTTCAACTCATGTTATCTGTGAATGTTAGGCCGATTTGTTTAAATGATGAACTCTCACGTGTAGTGTTATTAGCCATGGTAATCGGTGGTTGAAAATGTCTGTTACAATTGTTGAAGGAAAGGAGCTTTGTTTTAGTGGCATTAAATATTATCATCTTGCCACAAACAGACAGATGCAGAGACAACTAGAAGATGACGTGTCCTGATGTAAACTAAACATAGATTGTCACTAGACCCGTGTTATAAAGGTAACATTGAAACTACCACCTTGCCACTAATTGTACCACAGTGAAGATGGCTTGAACTTTAGGAGGAAACTCCTGCTGACACTGACGCCTTGATGACACCTGATTTGTCAGAAAACAGTGATATTTGCGCAGAGCGACAACATTTCTTTCCCCCCTTTTTTTTCTCTTTCAATCTCGGACGCGTTGACCCCTCTAAACCTGATCTCGCAGAATATTAGCAAGAAAAAAACCCAGACAAATAAAGAATTGTGAACAGGCAAGAGAAGAAAAAACCTGGAAAAAAATATTTTGAAACTAAGAAGTAGTCATCGCAACGTTAATACATGGATTATTTAAGACAGAGATAGTTCAGAAATAAGAAATTAAGAAACTTAGCTTTTTATAAAATTTCGCCTATAAGCTTTGGTTTCATATCGCCCTCCATTCCGGTGTCAGATATCAATATATCTGTCATACACGCTGTCGAAAGATAAACATTCGAATTGTTTATGAGTGGCGACCCATAAACGGAGGAGTTGCCTGTGAATGTTAGACAGAGGAGTTTGAATTATGAACTCTCAGGTAGAGTGTTGTTAGCCATGGCAATCAGTGTGAGAAAGTTTCTAATTTTCATATATAATTAATAAAAATTTAATATACATATAAAACTTGTAAATGCCTAAATCAACCTAATAATTCAATATTTAATTTTTTTATCGGATTATCTATCTACGAAAAACCCGGAAAATGCAGTATATATTCAAGAGAGATATTTTTCAGCTAAAGTTTAATGTTCTAAATTATGTAATATGTATAATAAAGTCCAATGATGTTAATTATGCTCGATCTTATATAAAATCTACTAAAAAATGATGAGGTAAAAAATGTTTTCAAGTATTAAATATAATAAATTTCTATATTACTAGTTTTACTTTGTTTTCGGGGAAACATACATAAACAGAGGCTGAAGAGAGTCCGGTAAAGAGGCGTTTTATAGGTCGCCTTTGTTAGGATTTGAAACCGACGGTACCGGTGTTGTTCTAATTTTATGTAATACAAACATTAATAAATAATAGGAGACTATATAGTGTTCAAAGGTAGGATAGTGAGAACTTAGCAAGCAATTACAATGATAGTAATTATATTTAATAATATTCAATACTGCATTTCAAATAGTGAGCATCTGTTATCATATCAGGAATTTTGATGATATCCCTGGATATCATAATTTAAGATATCCTTGAAAACATATTTATAAAAACATTTATTTATATTGTCATTGAATACGTATTATTATCAAACGTATTTCTCCGCTAGCTGCAGAATACGCACTAATATGGCTGAATGTCTTCCAATCTTTACGATCTTGGGCGACGGTGTTCGCTTGGTTTATGTTCATCTTCCTCCATTCACAAACGTTATCTATCCATCTTTTCTTTTGTCTACTTTCCACCGACTTCCTTGTACTATGACTTCAACGCATATTTTGCATAGCCCTACACTAGAACGCTAAATGTGGCCAAATAATCTCAAGACTTTACATTTGATGACAGGGATATTGATGGGATGCTAGTGAGTGTTCGCAACTCTACGATACTGATGTGATCAGATAGTTTATGATCAGTAATGAAGAGCATTTTTGGCTTTGGAAACTTTCTACTTTCTGGTGTAATTTTACAGTCCAGTTGACACATTCAAGTTCGTATAAGACTACAGGAAGGACATATGAATTACAAATGTTTGCTTTGTTTTTTTTTGGGGTATGCGTTTAGAAGTTAAGGCAGTTTTGTTTCTTGTGAAGGCGGCCCAACCTAAGCCGATTCTGTAGTTTACAGCTGTTTGCCCGTCATTAGATAAAGACAGCTTGTGGCCAAGGAGAGTATTGATTTACTCCTCTCCAGGAGTTATGCACAAGGCCAGTTTTTATCTTACTCCCACAAGTAAGATGTGACCCAAGGTCGGGTCGGGAAAGTGGGTTTTAAAAAATTGCCTGGGCAGCCCCGTCGGCATTCCCCAGGAGGGGCGCCTCAGGCGGTAAGCAATTAACTTACTCCGCTCCAAAAAGGTGAAGCGAAGCCTGGGAGGGTGGACCTCCTAGAACTGCACAGGACAGACCCATAGACCGGCGTAAATCAAGCCCCAAAGGCCAAGACAATACCAGTCTATGGGGTGTAGTATCCATCGGAACAGATACTACACTTTGATCTTAGCCAAAAGGCGTTATTTAACCCCTACCCACAATAGGAATATGTGACACAAGGTCGGAAAGTGGGATTTGAAAAGCCAGCACTCGAGAAGGTGAGCACTCTGGCCATTAAAAATTGCCTGGGCAGCCCCGTCGGCATTCCCCGGTAGGGCGCCTCAGGCAGTAAGCAATTAACTTAGTGAGGTAAAGCCTGAGAAAGTGGATCTCCTAGAACTGCACAGGACAGATCAGACCCATAGACCGGCATAAATCAAGCCCCGAAGGCCAAGACAATACAGATCTATGAAGTGCAGTATCCATCGGAACAGATACTACACTTTGATCTTAGCCAAAAGGCGTTATTTAACCCCTACCCACAATAGGAATATGTGACACAAGATCGGAAAGTGGAATTTGAAAAGCCAGCGCTCGAGAAGGTGAGCACTCTGGCCATTAAAAATTGCCTGAGCAGCCCCGTCGGCATTCCCCGGTAGGGGCGCCTCAGACAGTAAGCAATTAACTTACTCTTCCTCAAAGAGGGGAGGTAAAGCCTGGGAGGGTGGACTTCCTAGAACTGCACAGGACCGTCCTATAGACCGGCGTAAATCAAGCCCCGAAGGCCAAGACAATACCAGTTTATGGGGTGTAGTATCCATCGGAACAGATTCTACACTTTTATCTTAGCCAAAGGGCCAAGAGAGTAGGCATAAATAAAGCTAAAAAAAATTATAGAAAGAGCTGAGAAGGATAGATGTCGATGTTATGAGGTGAACAACTTGTTTAAGGCGTTATAGATTTTCGCTTTGATTTTGTATTGTATGCGTTTAGAAATTAGGGCAGTTTTCGTTTCTTGTGAAGGCGGACCAACCTAAACCGATTCTGTTATTTACAGCTGTTTGATTACATATATATATATATATATGTGTGTGTGTGTGTGTGTGTGTGTGTGTGTGTGTGTGTGTATAAAAATATTATGTGAAAAAAATATATTTTAATATATCTTTTATTTATTTTCTATATTTTGACGTGTAGGAATATCTTTTTACCCCATCTTTTTACCCCATTAGAAGATTTTATACAAGATTAGGCATAATTAACATCATTGAATTTCTTACCGGAAAGCGTTGTGTTTAATCTTGTTGAAGGACCTTGTTATGAATAAAAAGTAAAATGTGTTTACGTTGTTTAAGGGTGTCTGGTTGAAACGCAAATTCAACAATTATTATAAAAAAAAACTAATAAAAAATTAATACCAACATTTCAGTAAATATGTGTGTTTATCTTAGTATAAGGCTTTGCTTTCAATTGTATCTCCAAATAGAGAGACGTACTACACTACTTTTACATAATGAAGAACTAGCTGTTCCTTCCTAGCGCTTCCCGGGAGTCTTGGTTGAGTTGTCTTTTATATTTTTGTTTACTATGTACCCCTTTTTATTTTATATTACCAAAGTTTTTTTTTTCTTTTTAAAATAGTATTTTTCAAGTTAAATGTGATGATTACGATATTAGTAGTTATTAAATTATTAATTGAACCAAATTGTTATAAAGCTATGAAAAATATCAAGATAATATTGTTTTAATCTTTATTTATAAAACTATTGTATGTAAATAGCTTCCAACGCTTTTAATCTTTTAATACATAAGTATTTGTTACGAATTTTAAAAGCTTTCAAGGGAAGCTACTCTTCAGAAAAAAACTCTTTGTTAATTTACTTTCATTATAAGGAACGAAGGAAAAAGTATCCACTCTAAGTATTTCCTTACTCGTAATAAGTATTTTCAGAAAGAAACTGATGTGAAATAAATATATTCCTGTCAATAACATAATGGTGGAATGAAACGAAAAAATAGGATAGTTCGAATCAAGTATCGATATAGCAGATGCATTGCTGTTTGAATCTGACTTTGACAAATCCAACTTCATATATTAGATGTCAGTTATGGAAAGGCCTATAATCATATATGTTATTCCATCTCTCCTGAAAACTGGCCCAGTCTAATAATACTTAACCAGCAGTGACAATGGCATATAGGTACACATTTTCAAGGTTCTATGACAGTATTTTTCACTTGTTCCTTTTTGCACGTTATTTATACCTGTTCTTTTTTCTGTTTACTTCTCAACATTCACTGATGTTTGTTTTGTTTTCTATATAGCACATTTATGAACATCGGACATGAACTACAAACGCAGCAACACTAAATTACACACACACACACACACACACACACACACACACACACACACACACACACACACACATATATATATATATATATATATATATATATATATATATATATATATATATATATATATATATATATATACAGGGTGTTTCAAAAGTCTTGGGAACATTACAAATGCGTATATCTCATGAACTATTCCAGGTAGAAAAATGAAACTGGTGCCATTTTAAAGCTTGCTTAATCAAGTTTTTGGTCATACTAATGATTTTCGTGTTATCTTTCCAGGTGCAGTAATGGCGTTCTCTAAACAAGACAAGGCATTTTGCGTCCTCCAATTTGCAAAGACTGAATCGTGGACATGTGTTCAGCGTGCATTTCGTAGGAAATTTAAAAAAAAAGCCCCTGAAAGAAAATCCATTGTCAGATGGCATGCTAAATTTGTGAAAGATGGGTGTTTGTGCCCAAGTAAGCGAACAGGTTGCCCTTCAACTTCAGAAGATGCAGTTGAGCAAGTTCGGACAGCCTTTCAGCGGAGCCCCCGTAAATCAGTGAGAAGAGCCAGCAGGGAACTTCAGCTTGCTCCAGCAACTGTCTGGCGTGTCTTAAGGAAACGACTGCAAATGGTACCTTACAAGCTCAAGTTGGTCCAAAAGTTGAAGGACACTGATAAGCCACTTCGCCGTGACTTTTGCATTGCAATGCAAGAGAAGTTGGAAGATAACGGCTTTGATGACCGGCTTGTTTTTAGCGATGAGGCGACCTTCCATCTGAATGGCAAAGTTAACAAGCATAACACTCGCATATGGGGTACTGAGAATCCTCACGAACTTCTTGAGCACGAGCGAGATTCACCAAAAGTGAACGTGTTTTGTGCAATTTCCAAGAAAGGTGTCTATGGACCGTTCTTCTTTGAAGAGGCAACTATCACTGGTGAATCCTATCTCAACATGCTGGAAGACTGGTTAATGGCTCAGTTGGAACAAGCAGAATCTGATGACTTCATTTTTCAACAAGATGGTGCACCACCACACTGGAGTCTTAGAGTAAGGCAGTTTCTTAACACAAGGCTGCCTGGTAGATGGATTGGGAGATCTGGGCGAGGTGATGACGTTCTCATGCCCTGGCCTCCTAGGTCTCCAGATCTTACCCCGTGTGACTTTTTCCTTTGGGGCTTTGTCAAGCAACAAGTCTATGTGCCGCCCCTTCCAAGAGATATTGACGAACTAAAGGCTCGAGTAACGGCAGTTGTGGGAACCATTGACGTCAAGATGCTGGAACGCGTTTGGCAGGAAATGGACTATCGACTAGATGTCTGCCGTGTGACGAATGGTGCTCATATTGAGCAACTTTGAAGATTCCCCACAAAACTTGAAACTTTAACCTTTCCAACGGTACCAATTTCATTTTTCAACTCCTAATAGTTTTTGAGTTATTAAAAATCGTTATGTTCCCAAGACTTTTGAAACACCCTGTATATATATATATATATATATATATATATATATATATATATATATATATATATATATATATATATATATATATATGCCTATATCCTGATTGTCACGGCTGGTATATTATTATTAAATTCTCTTTCTCCCTCTGTGTCGCTGGAACTAAGTGAAACTTCTATGAGCAAATTTTCTTTCTTAGAACACAGGACCACGGGCTGCTTCCCAGCTAACTATAACATTGCCGTGTTCAAGTCCAATGTAAACATAAGGGGCCCTTAGAAAATAAGCTATTAGAGTACAAAGGTTTCCGGTATCTTGGACATTCTACAGTGAAGAAGTTGGATTTTGCTGCTAGTCGACTGGGTAGAAGAATGTTTTAATAGGTAGGTCACAGATCATGAATTTTTACTAGTGGTAGTAATTGTTAACCAGGCGTCTACTATACTTTTGTGTACTACTAAGCTAAGATTTGTGCAAGTCAAGGCAATAAAAATGGAGTAAACACAAAAGGCATCAAATTCAATAAATGGTAGTGTTTACAAGACGACTCCCTTTCTTAACCCCCTTTACTAACTCGTTTTACTAACCCCCTTTCTTAACTCTCTTTACCAACTCCCTTTACTAACTCCTTTTACTAACTACCTTTCTTACTTCCCTATGCTAACTTAGTGTAGTAACTATCTCTACTACTTCTCTTTACTAACTCCCTTTAATAACTCTCTTTACTAACTCCCTTTTACTAACTCTCTTCCTTAACTCCCTTTTACTAACTCTCTTTACCAACTCCCTTGGTTAACTCCCTTTACCACCTCCCTTTGTTAAGTCACTTTTACTTTACTAACTCACTTTATTAACTCCTTTTACTGATTCCCTTTCTTAACTTCCTTCAATAACTCTCTTTACTAACCCCCTTTCTTCACCCCTTTTGTTAACTCGGTTTCTTAACCTCCTTTACTAATTCACTTTACTAACTCCCTTTCTTAACTCGTTTCTAACTCCCTTTACTAACTCTCTTTACTAATTCCCTTTGCTTACTCTCTTTACTACTTATTGAGAAAATTGTGCAAACTGTCCAAAACATTCCAAAATATAAATATTTTCTTTTTTATGCCAGAGCCCCCGCCCCGCCCCCCCAGGAGTCACTCAGCATGTAAATTGAAATCCGATATAAACCAAGCACATTTTTTTACTTCATCCCATAACACATTTTGTTTTTTGTCATTATCAGGGACTAATCGAATTGGTGTTATGTTGTACATTATCAGATCGATTATCATAAGAGAGAGAAAAAAGCGCTTCATATAACAATATGTATGTAAAGAATTATTTACATGCTATCGATCACTTTAGTTTAACAAAAGGGAGTTAATGAGTGTCCGTTTCCACAAAAGAGTCCTATTAAAAACTTATATATATATATATATATATATATATATATATATATATATATATATATATATATATATATATATATATATATATATATATATATAAATGCGAGCAAAACAGGGCTATGTATTTTACTGGTAGGAATTTTTCTTCACCACACCTCACACACTTCATCCACTCATGCATAGAGATTTATACTGTAGTGATGTGATAATGAAATGGTTTGGTTGATATGTAGTCATACCCTTAATTAATGACAATAAAAGTGTAAAAATTTGGGAATGTCCTTGCTTTTGTACATTTAGTGTATATGAATTTTCATCTTAACCCTATTAAGGGCATATGATTCAGTATACTGGCATTTATCATGGAATGTCACTACTTTTGTAAAGGCTATGCCTCAATACAATGCCTTTTCATAAGTTTTTTTTTAATTTTCTGGAAAACTAAGGTATATGGTAAGCTGAAATTAAAATGCCATCAACTAGACCATAGAACCTCTATCCTTGCCAAAAATCAGCTGAATCCATCAAATAGTTGATGAGATACAAGGGGGCACGTACGTACATACGTACGTACACACAGATAAAATGATTTAATGATTGAACTTTCTGGATCTCTGGGTTGCCTTGACTAATGATGCTGAAATTCTACACACTTATAGAACCTATCAAATAAAAATTTTGTGCAAAGTTTTAACTAATTTGGTTTATTGGTTTTTGAGTTATGATTAATCAAAAAATGAGATTTCCAGCATAGGCCATTCTTAAAGTCTATTAAGGGATAGAGCGTTCTCGCGCCTCCCTTGATTACTTAAAATGCTTTCAAAGGCGCACAAAGGTTTATATATTAGCTCGATAGTGTATAATACAACTACAGCTTTTCATTTAACATGATCTTAGTTCACTCAAAAAACATTTTATTCACAAACAATTGTTTTTGTCTATATATATATATATATATATATATATATATATATATATATTTATATATATATATATACATATACATATATATATACATATACATATATATATATATATATATATACGGCACAATCACGTTGACACACCGGTTCCCGTTAGATCACCGAAGTTAAGCGGCGTCGAGCCAGGCCAGTACTAAATAAGTGACCATTTGGGAATACCAGGTGATGTATGTGCCTTCTGCTTATCTCGGCATTGTTTCCAGTCGTCTTGTATTACTACTTGCCATTGGAACCAAGCAATGCCGACTCAGGAGAGCGGTTGATGGTGATTGTGCAACCCTTGCAATTACAAATTCACGCGCGGGCAGCCCCTGGTGGAGCACTCATACGTCGAAATCGACGGGAGAGTCTATCATATATATATATATATATATATATATATATATATATATATATATATATATATATATATATATATATATACAGTTTATATTATATTCCAATAACCATGGTTTTATTTTATTATTTATATTGTATCACATTTTTAAAAAGTATTAAATTTCTGTGAGATATATTTTTTACAATCCGTTTCATTTGTCTTGTGCCAAACAACATTTTTATGTCAATATCGTCTCTGCAACACTACAAAATCATCAGAAAAAAATTCACAAAGAGTAAAAAGTTCTTGGATTAAAGTGTCTTGAAAACACCTACATTATACAGTACTTTCATTTTAGGGTGAAAACAAACAAAAAACAAACAAAAAGAGAGAGAAAAAACTCACACGTGTGAGATCACACTATTACGCCATTTTGAATTTTTCGTTCAAAGCTAGTATATCCTTAAAATGTAGTGCGAACAATTTAAAAATGTTAATTCAGTAATATTTCCTAAAATTGTTAATAAGTTCTATAATTTATTTATAAAATTCTAATTCACATGAAAATAATTTTTTTTCTTACTAAAGTTACATCAATGTTAATTTAGGTTGTTTAGGTACGAATATATATATATATATATATATATATATATATACAGGGTGTTTCAAAAGTCTTGGGAACATAACGATTTTTAATAACTCAAAAACTATTAGGAGTTGAAAAATGAAATTGGTACCGTTGGAAAGGTTAAAGTTTCAAGTTTTGTGGGGAATCTTCAAAGTTGCTCAATATGAGCACCATTCGTCACACGGCAGACATCTAGTCGATAGTCCATTTCCTGCCAAACGCGTTCCAGCATCTTGACGTCAATGGTTCCCACAACTGCCGTTACTCGAGCCTTTAGTTCGTCAATATCTCTTGGAAGGGGCAGCACATAGACTTGTTGCTTGACAAAGCCCCAAAGGAAAAAGTCACACGGGGTAAGATCTGGAGACCTAGGAGGCCAGGGCATGAGAACGTCATCACCTCGCCCAGATCTCCCAATCCATCTACCAGGCAGCCTTGTGTTAAGAAACTGCCTTACTCTAAGACTCCAGTGTGGTGGTGCACCATCTTGTTGAAAAATGAAGTCATCAGATTCTGCTTGTTCCAACTGAGCCATTAACCAGTCTTCCAGCATGTTGAGATAGGATTCACCAGTGATAGTTGCCTCTTCAAAGAAGAACGGTCCATAGACACCTTTCTTGGAAATTGCACAAAACACGTTCACTTTTGGTGAATCTCGCTCGTGCTCAAGAAGTTCATGAGGATTCTCAGTACCCCATATGCGAGTGTTATGCTTGTTAACTTTGCCATTCAGATGGAAGGTCGCCTCATCACTAAAAACAAGTCGGTCATCAAAGCCGTTATCTTCCAACTTCTCTTGCATTGCAATGCAAAAGTCACGGCGAAGTGGCTTATCAGTGTCCTTCAACTTTTGGACCAACTTGAGCTTGTAAGGTACCATTTGCAGTCGTTTCCTTAAGACACGCCAGACAGTTGCTGGAGCAAGCTGAAGTTCCCTGCTGGCTCTTCTCACTGATTTACGGGGGTTCCGCTGAAAGGCTGTCCGAACTTGCTCAACTGCATCTTCTGAAGTTGAAGGGCGACCTGTTCGCTTACTTGGGCACAAACACCCATCTTTCACAAATTTAGCATGCCATCTGACAATGGATTTCCTTTCAGGGGCTTCTTTTTTAAATTTCCTGCGAAATGCACGCTGAACACATGTCCACGATTCAGTCTTTGCAAATTGGAGGACGCAAAATGCCTTGTCTTGTTTAGAGAACGCCATTACTGCACCTGGAAAGATAACACGAAAATCATTAGTATGACCAAAAACTTGATTAAGCAAGCTTTAGAATGGCACCAGTTTCATTTTTCTACCTGGAATAGTTCATGAGATATACGCATTTGTAATGTTCCAAGACTTTTGAAACACCCTGTATATACAGGATAATCTCTTAAACTAATGTACGGATCATTAAGAATTTTGGAATATATATTAGAATATATATCCCAAAATTCTCAATGATAACGGTGAGTAACATACGCATATTATTTTTTAATTGTAGATGTCAACATTTAGAGTGCATATATATTATTTTTATTTAGATCACGTTCTTTATTCCACCTCAAAGTCCTGGAAGCTATATATATAAAGTCAGTCAAACCCTCCCTTTGTAAACAAAAGGAGTGGCCTTTAGGACTCAATGTGATCAACTTGTGACCCTCCCCCCCCCCCATTTTTTCTCTCCTAAACTTGTCACTGGTCTTCATTCTACTTTTTAAAGTTTTTAGTCGCATTGAATTATTTCCACGTAGATACTCTGATGAGTGTGGACGAAAGCCGGCTCAGTTTATTCATGAATTTAAAAAAATTATTTCCTCTCGTTTTTATACTTTTTCAATTTCATTACACCCAAAAAAATGTCACAAACGTCTGTTTTCTTTGCTGTAATTATTTTTGTTTTTTAAATTTAAAAAATATGAACTGATCATTATGAATTTTGGAATATATATTCTCGGCAACCCGGTGAGTAACATCAGCAAATTATTTTTTTGTAAAATTTACCATTTAGAGGATACGCCCTCTACAATTCGCACCCCAACATTTTTAATCTCTTAAACTAATGAACGGGTCATTATGAATTTTGGAATATATAGTAGATGTAAGTTTATGTAATGCTTTTTCTGATATCAGAATATATATTATGGAGGACATTGGGGTACTTCGCTAGTTGGTTTCCATGTTGCATATTTAAACTTTTTCTTATGTATACAAGCTGCTAGTAATTCGCTCGTTACGTTAATTATATTTTTATGTTTACTGGACGCTATCATAATAACCGCTTCAGATATGTATAGTTGACATGTTTTGGAGTTAGAAAAATATGTATTCGTATTCTTTCAAAATAGACCAGTTAATCGAGAAAAGGGGTGTTTTTTATTTCAGTTTTTAATAAGGGTTTTTAAACAGATACCATCTTTGTTATCATAGTCTTCCCTATTAAAGGAGCTATTGTGGTTCAATATTCGATGTTTAACGAGTGTCGATGTTGCTCCTAAGTATGTGTATTTTAGAAGGTGAGCCTGTTCTTATGTGTTGTATTTTCAATGGTCTCTGTAGTTATGTTGCCATTGATAGGGTCATTATCTCTACTGGGTGAATAATTATAATATTGGGGAGCGTGTTGGTCTACATTATCTAACGTGGGACTTATTTGATCGATGAAGTTGTTATTAGAGATATTTTCTGGTATGTCTGGGTGGATATTATGAGATGAATGGGGATGTTTAATGTGTTGGGTAGAGATTTTAATGGATTTTTTGTTGAATATTGTGCTATATATATATATATATATGTATATATATATATATAGTTATCCACGCACACGTTTTTTATTGTGTTTTTCGGCTTTTACGCTGTTTCTATCGCCAGTAAAAACAATAACAAACTACGTAACTTAATATAATTATGCGATAAAAAGTCGTACATATTCCGGGCAAGGTGTCATGTTCCGGAGGTAAAACTCCAGACTACAGGTTAGCCATACTGACGACGGCTGATAGCCAGAAACATGGATTACCTTTATGTACGTAAAAATTAATAAATATATATATATATATATATATATATATATATATATAGTCTAAAGAAGCTTAAAGTCATTTAAACAAAAAAAGAAAAGAAAAGAAAGTAAAATGCAGTTTAAATTCCCTGAGAAATTAACTAACTCCAAGATATTGCAGACTTAACATTCGTTGGAAAATTCATAAAAAAAAAATAAGTAAATAAAATTTAAAAAAGGGTTGGGGGGTTAAGTATATATATATATATATATATATATATATAACTTGTTGGGGTCTCCCCCCTCTCCCCCCTCCCCTCTCATGTCCTCGCTACAGGCAGAGCTCTAACTCCGCCCCCCTCCCTCTAATGAATCTTCAATTTCCGGTTAGGGTTGAATTTAAAATCTTTGCCATTTGGATTCCATTGTCGCTTGAAAAGTTGGCGCTCATTGTGGGCGCTAATGAAACAGCATATATTTTGTCGCAATTAATGGAATAATAAAATCACCAACAAAAAATATATTTTGCTCTGAATTTTCATTGAGCACTCTCATAAATCCGGTTTCAACTTCCTTCGGATTTATACCCCCTGGATATTTGTAACAAGTTAATTATATATATATATATATATATATATATATATATATATATATAGAGAGAGAGAGAGAGAGAGAGAGAGAGAGAGAGAGAGAGAGAGAAAGAGAGATTATTAATGTAAAAAACCCATATAATCCATCCAGCGACGCACAAAATGAAAGGCGACTCACGAAATGAAGGGCTTTTTCTAAAACAGTAAAGATCTATCCATGTCAATGAAACTATGGTACGTCTCTGGAATACGTAACGTATAGTTTTTTAATTTGTAGTTTAGCTCTCACATTTTTACAGGCGAGCACTTTATTGATTTCTTTTTAACATATCCCGACGCACTATATATATATATATATATATATATATATATATATATATATATATATATATATATATATGTGTGTGTGTGTGTGTGTGCGGATATATATATAAATATATATATATATATATATATATATATATATATATATATATATATATATTAGCATATACGTATCTATCTATTCATTACATGCTTGCAATCCTAACAGATTGTAAAATCTCAACAAAGTTAACGCCAGACTTATCTCTGCCAATTTCTGATGGACACTCAGACCTGTTTATTGTAATGCTTCAACTTTAATTGCTGTCTGCAAATAATGGTCCAACCGAACGGAAAGAGGGAACCAATAATATCAGAACTTCCTATGGCATTCTTTAATTTTCACTCTATCACGAAGTTTACGTTAAGAAAAATATCATATATATATATATATATATATATATATATATATATATATATATATATATATATATATTTATATGCGTTCTTGTATTTTCCTTTGACGCATAAGCTATTAACTGTTCTTAATGACTAATTTTCCAGAGAAGTAATTTAATTTTCGTTGTTTTTTTCTTTTCTTTTTTCTTTTTTCTTTTTTCTTTTTCTCTCCTGCAAATCCATGAGATAATTGGTAGTTAAAGTCACGTCTCAATTATTCTTCAATGTAGCATTGTTAAAGTCAATAAATCTCTTTACTGGAATTTCTAACTTTCAAACTAAAAGTAAAATAATACAATTACTAAAAGTTCCGACCACAGTCTGGTATGGCTTTTTTTACTTTGGGGTGGCAAAGTAGGCGAGATAACTAATCTCAACTTATTTTTAAATTTTTCTTTCAAAGTGTAGAAATTTGATAGAATTTAATTGTAAGTTAGATCAACGCGCTTGTGCAGTAACGTTTTTTTACATGTGGTTACTGTTAAATGCGACTCTATATATAATTTGTTTTACAGCCTTATCAGGACGGGCGTAAAACATAAAGCTATGAATACCTTCAAAGTTCTGCTGAAACAATCTCTTCCGGAATTTTCATAAACAAACTTTCTTTCCCAAGAAAATCCCATTAGTGGAACACAATACAACAAGGCTGCTTCCCAACCGACTACAACATGGTCGTCTTCAAGTCTAATGCAAATAAATATTCGTTGATAATCGATTCATCTTAATTAATCTTCTGGTCATCTCACCCATTGTTTCTAACCCTCTCGTCCAGTGGACAATCTCTTTAACCCTTATCCTTGAGTGGTCTCTGGGCCTTGATATATCGTGAGCCATTAGAACTAAAAGGTTTTCCAGCAGATTTATGACCAGCCCAGCTAATGTGCGGATTAGAGGCCGCACTGGGTCTGTATAACACGAATGAAACTGACTAATATAGAAAGTTTATATTATTTAGATTATTCGAATTAATGTTCTCATTTTGGATGTTATTTTCACAACGTTTCGGTCGATGTAATCTCCGATCTTCTTCAGGTGTAAATTGTCGAACTCAGGAATCTGCATGTCGAACTTGGGAATCAGTACCGAATTTCGAACGGAACTCTTTATTTAATCCACGATGTCAGGTTTGGTCTACAAGAACCCATGGCGCAATGGATATAAGTGATAAGTATAATCAATTATTAGTGACAGATGAAGTAATAATTCCACATCTGAGGAGGTGCCGCTCAAGGCACTCTTTCTTTTCCTTGACAGGGTACAATCTCGTGGGAGATGGTCTCTTCTCTAAGAAAAGCTTGTCTCTCCTTACTCTACCGATATCGATATATGTTCGACTGAGCTTGAAGGTTTAACCCCCTCCTTCGAAAATCCTTCTCAGCAAGAACTCGTCTTCTACCAACACTGCAAAAACTCTCCTTTCTCCCTCTGTGTACATGAACTCAAATGGAACTTTCATGAACAGAGTTTCTTTCCAAGAACTTCCCACCCATAGAACATGTTACCACAGGAATGTTTCCCTACAAACTACAACAGAGTAGTTTTCGAGTCCAATGCCCACAATTATCTGTCATGTCACCCTGTCAATTAATCATAGTTCTCAATCCTTTCATAGTACTGTTCCATTATCCAATTGAAAATCTCACTAACCTTTGTCCTCGAGTGGCTTTTGGCCTTGGTAAATAGTGAACCATTAGTAGAAAAACACTCTTCTAGAGATTGAAGGTTCAATTCTCAGTACGGGCGGAACTAAGAATTTAATTACTAATTACTTAAGACTTATGGCTAACAGAACGAGGACAAGTTACCTCCGTGGATTGGATATAGAGTTCTGTTCGAAATTCTGTACAGATTCCCGAGTTCGACATAAATATTCCTAAGTTTGACAAGACGCACCGGAAGAAGGTCGGAGGTTACACCAACCGAAAAGTTTTTAAAATAACATTCAAGATGAAAACAGTAGTCGAATAAAACGAATAATACAAATTATCAATCCTCATCTAAAAAATTCCAAAGCATTATAAAAGAGGATTACACCTTGTACATAAATTATATGATCTTTCTTTTACTTAAGATCGCTTGGATAATGGTTCACAAATGAAGATTCGAAAACAAAAAAAGGAATTTTTATTGCTTAGATATAATGTCGACATTATCTTTTTCTAATACTAGTCTACCCGTGTACCGAGGATGCCGCTCCCAGTGGAAACGAGTACACATGACGTCCTCTAAATTCGGTCACCATCTTTGCTCTCCTTTGTTTTGATCGCCGATAGCATATATCAAAATTGTTTATGTTGTCACGCATTCCTTTACCTAATATAAAAAGGGCAAGTATATGTATGTATGTATGTATGTATGTATGTATTCCTCAATTCAATTATAAATGACAAATGTTTACTTTTCAATTAAACGGACAACTCACAAAATGCCAAAACACATTCGAATTCCAAAAGAGTATTCCTAGTCAAATTCCAAACTTACATTCTATCTGCTAACTTTTACAACTCTACTTCTCGTCATCGTAATAGCTATAACGAATTATCATCATTATTATAATTAGGAATACTGCCACTTTTCCCAACACTCCAGTGGTATCTTGTTATTTTATTTCTTATACAGGGTGGGCAAAAATAAGGGTCCTATTTTTCAAAATTCATAACTTTTTTATTTATTGATTAAAAAAATTTTTTTTTTTAGAATAAGTAAAGGACCCCTTCCGAAGCAAGCATGAGCCGTATTAGCCCTAAGGAACGTACCCTCATTTAGAAAACATTATCTTTGCTTAAAAAACTCAAAACAGTGTAAAAAACAATACTTTAGTTTTTGTAAGTTTTAAGAAGTGTTTTTCGGCTAAAATTTGTTTTGTTTATTTAAAAAAATCTCGGAAAGGTCAGTCTACACACACATAAAGTTTGGTGAGTTTAACTTTTATTTTGTGGAAGTTATTCAAATTCAAGTTATTCAAATTTAAAGATAGGACCCTTATTTTGGCCCACCCTGTATAACACCCGAGCAATTGTTTGTATCCCTGCTATATTTAAAATAAAAATACTTTGAACATTTTTTTGTAGACGTTCAATATCTAATTCTTTTTCTATTAAGAGAGAGAGAAAAAAAAGTCTGACATATGATCTGATAATCAAGGCAAGTTTTCACGCTTTGGAAACCAACATGTCACCCAAGGCTTACAAGAATAATCACGCTTTGAAATGAAGCCTTGCCTTTCTCTCAATCTGATCGCGTTGCTCTTATAGCACCCACCATCCAAACCTTCCTAACCTGAACCTCCCCATCACCTGTCTGTGACATTTTGCCAAAGGCTTTACTAATCTGCGAATACTTTCCATTAACAACTCTGTGTTCGTTTTGAAAAGTAATTAACTAATTAATGTCACGTAAAATCATTTACACGACGCCGTTCCGTGGTTACCTCCCTTTCCTTTTACACTCTTCAGCGAATTAGCAAATAAATTATTCATTAAATTAATGTTTTATTTCTCATGCTTCAGTGCCGAAGTTTTGATGTTACGATGAATATTAATCATTTTGAAGAGGAATTTTGAAGTATATAAAAACAGGAACGTGTTCATTCTTAAAGTTCGTTCATTCAATCTGCGCGTTTAGCGATGAAAATGCTATTTTAAACTAAAGTGCAGCAAACAAACTAAATGATGCTTCAAAAATGTTTTTCCAAATCTAGGTGTGACAGACTAACAGACAGACATATCCTATTGCAGAAAATTTTGGAAGTATCTCAGATAAAATGTGTCCATTCAGATTGATAAACCAGTCTCGGACTGCTCACAAAACCTTCTTCGGAGGTTAATGTTTTCCCAGAGTCCGTCTTTCTTTAAGAATTTTACATAGTTTCATGTCAGTGACCGAGTCTTTCAATCAAGCCGGTTGTATTGAGAATATTTCGAGGGTATCGGAATCTTTTCGTTTTTCTTGTTCGAAATTATTTACTTCTTCCTCGGATAAGCACAGGCAGTTCCGTTCTAACTTAATTTCTATAGCTTCTGTCGGTTTGCTACAACTGTAGCGACCAAGTTTTGCTATGGGCTTCGGTTTTCTGTACCCTTAACATAAGTATGAGCCCCTTATTCCCTTGCTGCTGTGAACATGTCCTGCTTTACAAGCTAGCATTTAAGATAAACTGTTCTTTCATATGGTCACCTCGAAATCGCCAGAGTCTTTCACTCTGTATTGCCGATTACAAGGCCTCCGATAAGGTTGCCAGATTCGATCTGACCACATATTCTTTAATGAAATGAGTTCATTAGCACATTTATAAAGAATTCAGCTAACTGCACTTGCACTGCTGAACTTTCTCTCAACTCGGCGTCCCAATACACTAACCTAGCAAGTTTATTCATTTGGTTCGTTAGGTCCACGAGCATAGCATAAATTCCTTCCTAATGTCTATGAAAATACATAATTACGCAGAAATAGTAACCCCATATACCTCAAAATTTTCTCTTAAGGAGCATAAAGTTAATTTTCAAGATTACCCCTCTATTCGTCTAAGGGACCATGAAGTTTATTTTCAAGATAACTCCTCTATTCGCCTTCTAAATCTGACTTATGAAATATAAGTAAAAGAATTCTTGATAGAATTATTCCTAAATTTAAGGGTAAAATTCATTTCACCCTTTGGCAATCAACGGACAAAGTTATACAAGGGTGCGCTAATCTAGAAAACAAATCTAACTTAAGCTTCTTTACATTTGATATTGATAAATAATACCAATCCATTTGCCCTATCCTGCTAAATAAAGCTTTACTCCTTGCCAAGTAAAATTCCTATATATCTGATTCTGACATTAAACTAATCCTATTAGCTAGAAGATCCCCCTTGTCCTTCGATAACAAGCTTTGGACTAAGACCGATACTCCATATAATTATGATATTCTGATGGGCTCCTCAGACCCAGCACAATTAACTATCTCTCCTTATTTAATAAAATATATTATAATTTCCAAAATCTCCAGGGCAGCATTTATAGAGATGATGCACTTTTCACTATAGGACATATGATAAAGCTCTAGTAGGACTCCATGCGTTCTTTAAAAACTATGGACTTTCAATCTCAGTAGATCTCGAGAGGAAAACTTCTAATTTCTTAGATACTACATTAAACCGTAACACAGGATATTTTCCGTCTACCATAAACCAACTCTTACTTTATTCTTACGTCTACAAAAAATCTAACCTACTCAATAATTAGATCAATTTCCCCCACAGTATCAGATAGAATATCTAAGCTATCTTGAAATAAGCTTAGATTTGATCTGAGCTCACTATTTTACAATAATGCTATAGAAACATAAGGATACACTGTAAAAATATAACCAGAAAAACGTAAACACCACTCATAATACAAATATTATAAACCACTATTAAGAAGACATAGACCTAAAATTAATAAGAAAAATAATAAGAAAAATAATAATACAAATAAGAATAGAAATATGGCATATGCACGACTACTATAGCATAGTGAATAGTATAACTAACTCCAATTCCGATATTAATAACTCTAACTTACTGAGTACTGGCTCTTTGAACTTAGTGCAATACTTTAACTTACTGAGTACTAGCTCTTTGAACTTAGTGCAATACTCTAACTTACTGAGTACTAGCTCTTTGAACTTAATGCAATACTCTAACTTACTGAGTACCAGCTCTTTGAACTTAGTGCAATACTCTAACTTACTGAGTACTAGCTCTTTGAACCTAGTGCAATACTCTAACTTACTTTCCCAGCAATGAAACCCCCGTACGTCTACAAGAAGAAAAAGAACCCAGTCATTTAATTCCCCTAGAGTCAGAATGTAAAAACCAATGTGTCTCGGGAATTCTTTAAAATAATTTAAAATACTTTAGACACCCACACAAATATAGCTCCCTATTGAATAAAAATACGATAAAAATCTCTTACATGCTGACCCGAGTGCAAATAATAATTACTTCTAATGATAGCAAAATTAAACAACCCCAGTTACCATCTTCTACATCCACTCGCCAAGATAACTGTAATTGCCAAGACAAACTACGCTGTCCATTACAAAATGATTGTATACATAATGATGTTGTGTATGCATTTATTGTAAAAGAGGAAATTCCTCACCCGATCATAGACACCCCTACTTTTCTAAATACGCCTAGTTCCACGAATATCTCTCAGTTAGGGTGTTCTGTCACTCCTCATGTACCCATAATCCCTCTGTAAATAATATAATTAGCCCTGATTAATATATACCCGTAGTAGAGTACACCTCTACCTAACCAATACCATCTACTTTTACCAGAAATAGGTTCTTCACCATCGATGATATGCATATCTTGTATCAGAACTAATTACTCACAATCAAAAGCCCCCAAACTACCATCTCCTTTACAATTAATCCTACTAACGATAACAACAATTCTTACAATAGCTTTGCGAATGGCAGTACCAATGATACTAACTCCAACTTAGATTTAAGCTCCACACATATATAGGATCAGCATTGACTAGCATAAACATAAGTATACCCAATCATATAAGTTCCTTTAACAACCACAATAACAGGGACACTACATCTCTCACAACCCTTATTAATAAACTCAAAAGTAACAACATACTGTATGTATAATACATTGAATTTGTCTATCCTGAAAAACACCCTTTTACAAGCCGGGTTTTAGAACATGTGCCTTATGTTCATCTGAAGCAATCATGATAATAAAATGAAAGACCTCGTTGATAAACATAAAAACGAAATAATAGCTATATGTAGGCATAGAATAAGATATAGATGTCACCAGTTTGTTAGACCCAATGATATACCACCACCTACCACTCTTAGACCTACTCAAAATGTCCCTACCGGCACTCCCCACTTATAATTTCTAAATAGATTTCTCCTGCTTTTACATCTCTTGTTATTTTTTCTTTTGCATTTTCCTTATCTTATTTATACTAATCATTTTATCTGAATTTCAGAAGCATTACCCCTCCCAAAGCTTATCTATTGTATAAAGAGCACTTCTCTGTGTGTGTGTGTGTGTGCGTGTGTGTCTGGCTAAAAGTTAAACAAACAAAACAAACAAAGACCCATAAAGTTGGTATATTTTTATCAGCGTTGCCCGGAAAAATAATATCTAAAACTTAGACTAAATTATTAATTCTTTGACCCTAAACTGGCGCAGATTTGAGGATCGAGGGGTCTGTTTTCCAGCCACTAACTAAAGAGAAATAACTCTGATTTTTTTCATGGAGTTACTTCCCTTATGCTGACTTATTCCTCGAGTTGTCTGTGTGTGTGTGTCCAGAGAGAGGAATGGGCTGAGCAGAGAAGAAAGAAGGAATAGATGAAGGGTGAAAACGAGGTAGGGGGAAAGAGAAAGAGATAGAAGTTTTAATAGAAATATGTAACACTTTTGCCCCGGGCAACGTCGGATAGCTCTGCTAGTATTTAATAAATGTGGCACAAGGCTCGTTCCAAACCCTGCATTATTCATATTCTTCTAAAATTACTTTTTCGTTTCAATCCCCTTAAGTAGGCCCTTTAGGTAACCTTTTCCACTGTGTTTTTTTTCACAACTCTTTTCCCATTCAGTTTTTTAATATGGAATCTCTAAAAGTAAATTTTAAAAAACATAAATAATAATTATAAAATAAAATAAGTAAATAACTATTTTCATAAATAAGTATAATTATAATTCTTGTAGAATAAATTTTCTTAAAATTAAATATTCAAGAAATATTCTGTTATAATTCAAATATACCTGTAAGCCTCTTTTGAATATACCTACAATCAGTTAAACATCTTACTAAATCTCATTACATAAAAATACATTAAATATTTCGGTGATAAAAATCGTGCATATTTATAGGCAGGGTGTCGTAGACCAATGGTAAAACGCTGGATATAAATATCGAAGGTTCGATCCTTGTCTAAGTTAGTGATGCTGATGACGACTGTGAGCCAGAAACACGTGTCCATGGATTACTTTTATGTACGTATAAAATGATTTAAATATATATATATATTAAGGAAAAATACTCCATAACGTTTAGGGCGACTAATTATGCAATTTTCTGCATCTCAAGCGCTTAGGAAGTGAAAGCTAAAACAACGAACGCTGCAATCATCAATAAAAACAAATACATAAAACTACACACCCACACACATATATATATATATATATATATATATATATATATATATATATATATATATATATATATATATGCATGTTTGGTTAAACAGTAGCGCCAGCTTCTGTTTATTTATTTTTTGATTTGTTTTTTCGATTCGTCGCAGTACCGATTTGGTATTGTCGTCCATGTATAAAAAATCACCATATTTTCGCGAACGTTTTCGACCGATGTCGGTCATCTTCAGGCGGAGGAATAAGTATGCAAAATAAAAGATTGGTGAATTTATTAAGAAGACGCTTTTAAAAAACATTTCAATACCACTTCAACAACACTTCAACATACCTTCGCCCCCCCCCCCTCATAACGAGCATGGTTGATACTAGGTTTATTTATTTGAATAAACAACGTTTCCATTATGGGGAGACGAATACTGCAATATGAGATCCCAAGAATTGCTGTGTTATTGGTTAAAATATTCCTGAATGCAACATGGACGACACTACTAAATCGGTCGTGCGACGAATCGAAAAAACGAATCAAAAAATAAATAAACAGAAGCTGGCGCTACTGTTTCACCAAACATGCATAAGAGAAGGAATGCTGCCTAATTACATAGTCCAATTGTTCGGATCGAGGGTCGTATTCTCCCGATTATAAACGTGCAAAGTTGAATCAAGCAATGTTGCATGCAAAGACAGAGTAATAATTAATAAACAAAATGAAGTAGTTCAAATAACGTTTATTGAACGTATGTGTACGTGGAATGATGAAGTGTGTGATGTATGCATGTGTGTCGATGGAAAAACAGTTCTTGAAAAGGTATAAGAAGAAATGAATCCGGCGAGAGGAAAGTCTTTGAAAGCCGTACACAAAGAAAACGAGTTGAGAACTCTTACCGTTGTTTGACCACGTGTGTTGGTAGTTGTTATGCCGATTGAAGAGAAAAGCGTGAGACGAAACGCTAGTGTATTAGCGTCGTTCTGTCGACCAGAGAAGAGAGAGAGAGAGCGCTGGTGCCAGCATACTTCTGTCGAGGCTGGTCGGTGAAGAAGAGAGATGGATTTTTCGTTTGCAACGGTTTTTATAGTCAGAAGGGCAGATAACTCTGGTGTCGCTTTACAGTGCCACCTGTCGGTGAAAAAGCGACACCTACCGGCAAACCGATGTAGTTATGTTTTGAAAGGAGGAGGTAACTGCTACAATATATATATATTTGTGTGCGTAGACAGCATTTTTTCTGTTAAGCAAATGCTTGATTATACCTTTTTTCCTTTTTTCGATTTCCATAATAATCTTTTAAGATTCAAAATCAAAAAGATCGATAAAAGTTCCATATGTATCACGAGTACTTTCGATTCTTTGTCAGATCATATTCAAGTGACAAAATCAATGAATAAAAAGCTGAGGAAAGAAGAAGAAAATTTAAAAGAACGAGAACTCCACATGTGAGGTCGTTAAACGTCAACAACAAACCAGTGCAAATTCCAGAAAAGAACTTTACATTTTTGTTCTGGGAGCGACAGAATCAGCATCCGAGGATAAATTGCATTTATGTTAAACATTTTGAAATATTGATACTCGTTTCATATGTAATACTATTTATTGTAGGTTGCTGGGTTGTAATAAAGATAGCTTCACATATTTAAAGATTTAAAAAAATAGTTTCGGAATGTATTGTTGTTAACTAAAACTTGTCTGAAATCAGAGGAGAGGGGGCATATATATATATATATCAATTCTATACGTACATACAAGTAATCCATGGACACGTGTTTCTGGCTCACAGTCGTCATCAGTATGGCTAACTTAGACAGGGATCGTATCTTCGATATGGATGTGTATAGTCCAACGTCTTACTAATAGACTACAACACCCTGCCTAGAAATATGTACGATTTTTTATCACCTAAATATTTCATGTATTTTTATGTAATTGTTTTTATAGGTGATTACAGCGTTCGTTGTTTTTGCTTACTACTAGTATTTCGATTGTTCACTCATTTTACATTATATATATATATATATATATATATATATATATATATATATATATATATATATATATGTATATATATATATGATAATTTTATTTACACAGACATGTACAAAATCTGCGACACTGGCATGTCGATGTTATCGATCAACAGTTACTATAAACTGAGATCTCATCAGGCAGAGTTAGAATCCGATCTTAACCTCAGATCATATTTGGAGAGAATGAAATGGAGGGATAGAGAAAGAGAAGAAGAAGAAAAGAAATTTAACATTTCAAAAATTGAGGCCGTTAAAAAATTAAAATTAAAAATTAAAAATTAAAAATCTAAAAAATCTAAAAACAAAAAACAAAAAATCTAAAATCTAAAATCTGAAACAAACAGGGCAAATAAATAAATAAATAAATAAATATAAGGTGGAAAGAGGGGCATATAATGAAGGGAGAGGTGATGGGAAGGTAGACACATAAAGGAAAAGAGGGAGAAAAAGAGAACGTCTGTTGATTCAGATCGAGAGAGAAGGAGGGGGTAGACATGCACGAATCAAGTGTAAAAAAAAGACGAGTTTATAAATGTATTTTTTCAAGTGAACTGTAATATTGTGTATATGTATGTATGTGTGCGTGCGGGCAAACAGATCAGACGTGTATGATTGTAGTGGTGGTGGGGCGGTGATCAAATGGTTCGCCGATTCTGGATTTATATTGTCTTTATAATTTGTCTAGAGTTTATTTGCTTACTATGAATAAATTAATAAATTGAATAAATATGTTTGTTAAGTATAACAGGATTAGTAGTAGTAATAATAATAATAATAATAATAATAATAATAATAATAATAATAATAATAATAATAATAATAATAATAATAATAATAGATACCCCTAATAATTGAGGTGAAATAATGAAAATAATAAATGAATAATAAAAATAATAATAATAGTTTAATTTAATTTAAAAGTACTAAAAAATATAACTAAAGAATAACTAGAAAGTGCCGGTGTTATTAATTAATTAATACATGTATATATTTATTTATTTATTTATTTATTTATCATGGGTAATACTATGCAGTGAAAATTCGATTAGTCATAATCTATAATATGTCATAATATAGAAATAAATAGACTTAGTGTTTTTAGTTATGTTAAAAGAATTTTTTAACGAATATACCACAGTTTATGAATTTTCGAATGAAACCAAAGTGGAATAAATAACGGTAGTGTTTGTGACTCAACGGGTAACATGTAGTATATATTAATTATGGGACAATTCCAATATTTTTCCCGATTCCGATAAAATTACCGATTCTGTTTTCAAATCCCGATTCTGATACAATTAGCGACTCCTGTTCCGATTCCTGAAATATACCAAAGTTATGTTAAAAAAATTAACTAAGATTTTCTTTACGTCAGTTTTTTAGTATAATATTGCACTGGAACAAAATCTATAAAAAAAAACGGATATGTTCATTTTTTGTATCTGACTAATAAACTATAAAAAAACATTAAAACATTGGTAAACTTTTTCTGGATTAAAAAAGATCTTAATTAATTAATAATTAATTAAGGAATGTTTATTTTCATTTTAAAGAAGCAAACATGTTTTAATGTTTTTATAGCTTATTAGTGAGATACAAAAAAATGAACGATTTATCGTTCCAACACTAGTATTTATATTAAATAAATAATTATTAAACTCCGACGAGTATAGGAACACAAAACATATATATGTCTATGGATATTAAAAAAATAATTGTATATATACATGCTAGGAATTTTAGCATGGACTCTTCACCATTTTCAGTCATGATCACTCGTTATATCATCTCAAAATCTTGGAGACGATCCACGTTCGTCTTAAACGTCCCTCCCTTTGTAAGCAAAGGGAATGTCTATTGGGATTAGATGTGATCAGTCTCTAAGATTCATCCTCCATTGTACATATAACATAACGCTATTTTATTTTCTGTACTCTCTCTTTTCACCCCGTTTTTTTTTAACCCTTGTTTTTTTTTTGTTTTTTTTTTTAAATCCCTCGATACAGCCTTGGTTAAGAGAGGGCGAAACCGGTCGGCTGGCATATCATTATTATTTATTTATTTTTTACTCCTCTTCATTAACTTTTAATCATGAACGATAGAATTCGTCTTCCCTTCATGCTTGCAGTAATAAAATCATGATATATATATATATATATATATATATATATATATATATATATATATATATATATATATATATATATATATATATATATATAGTGAGAGAGAGCGAGAGAGCGACAGATAGAGAGATAGATAGATATATGATGAGTCGGAGAGATGACGAAACACGTGTCTGTGGATTACTATATATTATATATATATGCATCCCTATGGGGGCATTACTCTGGTGAAAGAAATAATGATTTCCACTTAGCATTAAGCTAATGCTTTTCTGTAAAAGTAATTTAATACATTCAGTTATCAGGATCGAAAATAAATGTAAAAAATATGAATAAATGAATGGCATAATGCGATAAAATTTCTCCCACTGCTACTAGCAGGTTCGTGGCTCGGTGATAGAGTGCCGGACCCAGTTACTGGGGTTTTGATTTCAAATCTAGCTAGGTGTAGCCACACTGATGAGACGACGAAACACGTGTCTGTGGATAACTATATTTTATATATATATGCTCCCCTATGGGGGTAGCACTCTTGTTAAGGAAAAAGATTGATTTCCACTTAGCATTAAGGCAATGCTTTTCTGTAAAAATAATTAAATACTTTTGGTTATCAGTATCGTAAATAAATAAAAATATATATTAATTAATAAATGGCAACATTCAAAAAGCTATGCATTTTTTTCCATTGCTACGAGCAGGTTCGTGGCTCGGTGGTAAAGTGCTGGACCATTTTCATTTGGTTCTCGATTTTGAATCTTGCTAGATCTATCCACACTGATGAGTCGTTAAGATGACGAAACACGTGTCTGTGGATAACTATATTTCATATTTACACACAGTCTATATATATATATATATATATATATATATATATATATATATATATATATATATATATATATATATATATATATATATATATACAGTTGCAAGAAATCAAACATAATAGCATCTGTTATTCAGTTGGAATTTCAGATTAAGTAAGATTACTTCAACGAGTAAACACATTTTCAATCGACTCCCAAATATATGCTACCATGTCAGAAAAACCTGTCCACCGAGCGCCGCCCTTCTGGGGTACCTGCAGTGCCAAGTAGAACACATTTCAACAGAGTAATTAGATACCCAGCTCTTTAAACTCAAACAGGGTGGAGTACAACTTGTTTGGTGTGAGAAATTATTTACCATTTTTGGTCGAGCAATCAGACCCAGCTGGGTTGAATTCAGCCCCGGGGTATTGCATTCTTGCATGCAAATCAGGGTGTGGTGTTACCGGATTTTATACTACTTTTTTTTTTCTCTCCTTGTTATTGACTATGTCTCTCCGGAGACATGTTCGGTGTTTAACCAACGACACTCGTGAATGTAATGAAGAACAGTTAGTTGTTGGGGGTCTCTATAACTGACGATAATAATAATACTGGAATCCTGAGGAGACTCATTGCCGCTCAGGTTCCAAGGAAAACCTACGGTCAATATCAGTGAGAAATGAATGGTAAACGGCTGTTACGAGAAGTGATTATAATGGTTACTGAAAGAAGCGGAAAATGCTAGAAATCTGAAGAGACTTATTATCACTTAGCCTCCAGGGAACACAACCTGTTGTTGCCAGTGAGCGATCACTGGGAATTACTAGTGAGGTAAATAATAATAATAATAATAATAATAATAATAATAATAATAATAATAATAATAGTAATAATAACAATAATAATAATAATAATGAAATTAAAATTTGTAAATCCCCCCCCCCCACACACACACGTGGTGACACTAGTCTCACACAAAATGACTGTTAAAGATCAAGGAGAATGTTAAGAATGAGAAGAGAGAGCACAAATCAGACTTCCACTGGAAGGATGCGGATAATATTAGAATCTTGGGGAGGCTCTTTGCCACTCAAATTCAAGAGAAGACCAACGGTCGTTGCCAGCAAGAAATCAATGGTAAACGGCTGTTTCGTTAATGAAAAAATGATTTGCAATGGTTAACGAAAGAGGCAGAGAGTGTTAGAAATCTGGAGAGACTTGTTGTCACTCAGACTCCAGGGAACACCATCTGGGGCTTCCAGTGAGAGATAACTGGTAATGACCTGTGTGAGGACACCTTGTGAATAATAATAATAATAATAATAATAATAATAATAATAATAATAATAATAATAATAATAATCTGGTGAGGCTTGTTGTCACTCAGACTCCAGGGAACACTACTGGTTGTTATCGGTGAGCAATCAGTGACGATGACTCGTCTGATAATTCCTAGTGAGCAGAAATAATAATAATAATAATAGTACATGGAACTTGCCCAAGAACAGTAAGAAAATCACTATAATACCAATAATTGTAGGAGCACTAGGAACAGTCCATGAAAACCTGGAAAAAGGCTACGAGAAATTGGAATCCAATGGGAAGATTAAGACCGTACAACAAAAGGCAATGATAAAAACAGCCGAAATATTAAGGAAAATCCTTAAACGAGGAAACCAACCCACATAACCATAAACCTTGACCAGCCATAGATAAATGGAAATTGGTAGAAAACACGCACACATATGTGGTGGCACCAGACTGTGCTGATACCACACAAAATTGGTGTAAACGGTCAAGGAGAATGAAAAGAACAAAGAGAAGAGGGAGAGCACCAACCATACCTCCACTGGAATGATGCGGAGAGTACTGACAATTGGGGAGGCTTAATGCTGCTCTCATTCCAGAGAAGAAAAACGGTCATCGTCAGTAAGAAACCAATGGTAAACGGCTGTTGCAATAATGCAAAATGATTTGCAACGGTTATCAAAAGAGATGGAGAATGCTGGAAATCTGTGGAGATTTGTTGTCAGTCAAACTCCACGGAACCTCATCTGCTGTTGCCAGTGAGCGATCATTGGTAATTACCTGTATGATATCTCCTAGTGAATAAATAATAATAATAATAATAATAATAATAATAATAATAATAATAATAATAATAATAATAATAATAATGTGTTTCTGTTATATTGGAGACAGATGAAATTTTCATTTTTTAGAAAAGTCAGTTTAAAAGGGAGATAATTCAAACTATTTCTTTTTTTTGTAGTAAGCATAACCCATAAGTAAAATCCAGAGAATTAGTAAGAAAATAAATTTAAAAAAGGGTACTTATGCAGTTTACGGACCAGGCTGAAATAATGACGTTATGATTAAGAAAGCCGTTCTTGACATAGGGAGGGGGCGTGATTAACTATTCTGTACTTTCACCGAACAATTTAATAAACAGAAAAAAAGACCGTTCGAATTATTTCCCCTTTTAACTGACTCTTCTAAATTAAAGATAAAAATGTTATCCGTCCCCAATAATACAGAAGCACAAATAATAATAATAATAATAATAATAATAATAATAATAATAATAATAATAATAATAAAGTGATAAATATATAAAAAAAATAACTCCCCGTAAAAAAAAGCAAAAAAACAAACCAAAACAAATGTTATGAAAAGCATAGCAAAACTATGCAATAATTCATTCAAACCAGGGTCACACGTGGCTCTCCCAGTAAGTCGCTCTTCCAGTGAACAGGAATTTGCGAAAAAAAAAGTGCCTTTTTCTAAAAGTAAGTAGTAAGCCAATTCTATGCTACTAATGAGACGAATCCAAGGGAAATGAAATTGCCAAAATAGATATGTAATAAAAATCCCATAATCTGACATTGCCCCTCTTGCTCCCCCCCCCCCCCCCCCCGCAAAAAATGCAGAGTGGCATTAACATTCGTTGCTGTGACATAAAATGATCGTGAAGGATTCAGGAGAATGGAAATATGAACGTGCGTCTGTGTGCGTTTATTGCACAGGTCGTGATCGTCCGCTCGTTGTGCTGGTCTAAAGTCGTTGCTCAATTCCGACATCAGTCACAGTGTCGATTGTGTGACCTCAGTCAGTGCTGCAACAGAAATATTATTTGCCCAAACAAAATTACAACTCCAGTTTAAAACAAGTAACAAAGTGTTATTTTTCGAGGTAAAAATGATACGTTACCACTGAACGACAAACCTGAAATCAGAACTCTGAGCCCAACCAAATCAAAACATAAGTCCAACCAAACAGTCAATCAGCTTAGTACTGCCACAGAAAGATTCTTTGCCCAAACAAAATTAAAACTCAAGTTTAAAACAAGTAACAAAGTGTTATTTTTCGCGGTTAAAATTATACTTTACCACTGAACGACGGACCTGCAATCAGAACTCTGAGCCCGACCAAATCAAAACATAAGTCCAACCAAACAGTCAATCAGCTTAGTACTGCAACAGAAAGATTCTTTGCCCAAACAAAATTACAACTCCAGTTTAAAACAAGTAACAAAGTGTTATTTTTCGAGGTTAAAATGATACTTTACCACTGAACGACAGACCTGCAATCAGAACTCTGAGCCCAACCAAATCAAAACATAAGTCCAACCAAACAGTCAATCAGCTTAGTACTGCAACAGAAAGATTCTTTGGCCAAACAAAATTACAACTCCAGTTTAAAACAAGTAACAAAGTGTTATTTTTCGAGGTTAAAATGATACTTTACCACTGAACGACAGACCTGCAATCAGAACTCTGAGCCCAACCAAATCAAAACATAAGTCCAACCAAACAGTCAATCAGCTTAGTACTGAAACAGAAAGATTCTTTCTCCAAACAAAATACAACTCCAGTTTAAAACAAGTAACAAAGTTTTATTTTGAGAGATGTTACAATGACACTCGTTTTCTGCTACTGAATAACAGACCTGCAAACCAAAACTCTTAGCGTGACGGAATCAAACCACAAGTCTAACTGAGTACAGTTCTTCAGCTTAGACCTCAAAGACCCATCTTGCTTCGAGAAGCACACAAACCCAACTGACTTCCCATGCACCTCTGATCGAATGTATATATATATAGATGTTGGGGTCTTTTGTTGTAGACCACTCAGCCATCCACTTGAAAATAATGGGTCAGTTTTATCTACGAACACAAAAAACCTACTGCCCAGGGAATCCTATATCTGGATGGATATTACTTTTTCAAGTATTCATCTCTCAGCATGAACCCCAGTTTAGACAGGCAATAACTTTTCCAAGTGGAGAAATCAAATTCTGGGCGGTCAAACTCCAAACTAGATGTATTTTCCGTTTCTTGGGTGGTCCTTCTTTTTTCAATTAAATACTTCTTCAACAGCAAGCCTGTTATTCGCATGCATTGTGACTATGAAACCCACTAAACATGCTGCGTTGAGAATGTTTACATCAAGTAAGAAGAGCACCATCCAGACCTCCATTAGAAAAACACGAAGTGTACTGGAAAACTTGAAGAGGTTTATTGTCACTCAAATTCCAGCTAGAATTTAATGGTAAACAGCTGTTGCAAGAACGCAATATGATTTACAATAGTGATTCAAAGAAGTAGAGAGTACTGGAATTCTGTGTGACTTGTTATGACTTAGATGCCAGGGAACACCACCTGCTTTTGCAAGTGGGCGATTACTGGTAACCACTCGTGTTAGAAATCCTAGTTATTAAGAACTAATAATAAATGAAAATATTGAGAAAAATCTCTGAGTGCGGAAACCAACCTAAATCACCAGGTGAAGCTGAATGATTTCAAGTTAAAATAGCACTTTGTGAAAACAGCTAGAAATAGACATGGAACGTATGGGAAGTGAGACTGCCTGGATAGATAGATAAGAAAAATACTATAATCTACACCCCTCCCCTCCCCCCTCTCTAACCAAAAATAAATTGCAAAGCCATCAACATTGTTTGGTACCATAGAAAATGGACATGGAGAATATGAGAGTATGGAAAGGCCTAGGAGTGATAGTACACTCCAAGCTTCGACCGGAAGGGTATGGAGAGTACTGAAATCCTGAAGAGGCATATTGTCACTTTAATTATAAGTAAAGCTATCAGCCGTTATCTGCAAGAACTCAAAAATAGACGAACGAATCTTCGGATGCATCAATTGTTGTCGTCTTGTTGAGAAACTGGAACATGTAGATGAATTAATTACTACAAACAGCATAGAATATCTAACATATAAAGTTATCTTGTCGGAGTTTCAAAGTCAGACCCAAATAGCAATCCGTCTGATGTATCGACTCTGTATTTTTCCTGCCACTTTGTTATTAATTCAAATATATTTTATTTCGGAAAATATTTATTCTGGCTAAAAAACTGGTAGAGTGGAGACATTTTCCCTTACCCACCAAAACATATTAATGGGAAGGTATTATGTTCTCTCCCTTCAGTTCTTAAAAAATAAATCACTCAATTAGTCCCGGACCTGACATATAGATGACACCACTAATAAAAACTCTGTATGATTTTTATAAAGTACGAACATTCAGATAGAACGTGTAAACATTTTAGCCCATTCAGATTATTAGTTTACAAATTACAGATATTTAAAGGAAGCTACTCTTGCAAATTTTCAAAACAATGGAAAATCTGAAATTTGTATGTTGATAAAGCATTGCTTTCTGATGGGGAAAATACTGCTCAAGCAAAGCAATGGCTTGATCAGTGTGATTGAGACTCTGCTTCCTCAGAAACAACGTCTGCGAGGTGGTATGCTGACTTTAAAGCATTCGAACAGACGCACATGATGCTGAATGCTCAGATTGCCCAAATTCGACAGTTGTCCAGGAAAACATGAAAAAAGTCCACAAACTCGTTTTGACCGATCGTAAATTGAAGTTGTGTGAAATAGAACTTGAGTTGAAGTTATCAGTTAGCTGTGTCTTCACCATTTTTCATGAACAATGAGAAAGCGGTGTTACAAGGAAGGTGCTGCGATTGCTTGCAATCAATCAAAATCTACAACGCGTCGACAATTCAGAGAATTGTTTGCAAATGTTTCAACGCAACAAAAAGGAAGTTTTTGCATCAATATGTGACAATGGATGAAGCATGGATCTACCACTTCGCTCTAAAGTCAGCTGAATGGACAGCAGCATGTGAAAGCCGTCCAAAGCGGCCAAAGACGCAAACATCAGCCGGCAAGGTTCTGGCCTCCATATTTTGAGATGCGCAAGGTATATTGTTCATCGATTACCTTGAGAAAGAAAGAAACATCAATAGCGAATATTATATAGAATTTCAGGAACAAAGCACCAAAATCGACCACAAATAAATAAAAAAAGTGCTCTCTCACCAAGACAATGCACCACGTCACAAGTCAACTGCAGCAATGGCAAAACTACATCAATTGCACTTTAAAGTGCTTCCACACCCACCCTATATTTCAGATCAGGCACTCCGTAACTACTGGCTGTTTGCAGACCTCAAAAGAATGCTTGAGAGAAAGAGATATGACTCCAATGATGACGAGATATTGGAAACTTAGGTTTATGTTGAAGTCAAAAATGAATTTTACTACAAAAAAGCATTGTGAGAGAAGCGTTGGAATCAGTATATCACCTTAGAAGGAGACTATGTTGATGAATAAAGTCGAGTTTTATTTAAAAGCTGTTTTATTAGTTACACCTGGGACTTATTGAGTGATGTGTTATATATTAAGTTGGTGTAAAAACAATGGCGTTTTTTGACGTTCAACTTCAAAAGACCATAACTTGTTTTATACCAGACTTTATTAATCAAAATAAGAACCATTAGAATCAACACATTTTTGCCAATGGGAAACAAGTTGACTTATTCCACTATCATAAAAATCCGGAGTTCTGGAAGTGATGAAGTCATTGAAGGCCGATTCGGCATCATCTCGGCTTTTGAAGCATTTTTCGCGCAGGAAGTTGTCGAGATGCTTGAAAAAGTGATAATCGGTGGGCGAGAGGTCCGGTGAATATGGCGGATGAGGCAGAGCCTCGTAGCCCAATTTGTTCAGCTTCTGCAGGGTCAGTTGTACAACATCCGGGCGAGCGTTGTCATGGAGGAGAATTGGTCCCTGCATATGGACCAATCTTGGGCGCATATGTTGGAGCTTCTGGTACATTTCGTCAATTTGTTGGCAGTACTTCTCCGCCGTTATCGTTTCGCCCGGATTCAAGAAGCTGTGATGGATGAGACCGGTCGCAGACCACCAAACATCATTTTTTTTCGGTGCAATTTCGACTTCGGGAAGTGTTTTGGAGCTTCGCCGGCATCCAACCACTGTGCCGAACGTCGCCGATTGTCATAGAGGATCCACTTCTCATCACACGTCACAATTCGCTTGAGAAATGGGCAGTTTCTGTTGCGCAGCAAGAGCGTAGAAGACACCTCAAAACGAGGATTTTTTTGATTATCGTTCAATTCGTTCGGCACCCATTTATCCAGCTTTTTTGACTTCCCTATTTGCTTCAAATTTCGAATGACTGTTTTAATTCAGAAAACATACATGAATATAACATATGTGAGAAAACGCCATTGTTTTTGCACCAACCTAATATATTAATTAAATTATCCGACTTCTTGTGTGTGTGTTTGTTTGTGTGTGTTTTTATGTGTGTAACTGTGTGTGTGTTTGTGTGTGTTTTGTGTGTCTCTATGTGTGTGTCTGTGTATATGTCTGTGTGTGTATGTTTCTTACCTCCACATTAAATACACATTATTATTTTTCTTGACTATTATCCGATCGGCTTCAAATACTAAAACGAATTTAAAAAAAATTATATTTCACAAAATAATTTGATCATGAAATAGATAACCAAAATGAATTTCCATTTCTTCTCAAACAAGTTAGCCAGTTTTTCTTTTACTCCGTGTACAGCTAGTTTAATTATCGTAATCAAAGTCAGAATTAAATGTTTGAGTGGTTGCTGTTTGCACAATGTTCACGAGACGTAGATAGGAGGCACCACATGCCAACCAAAGCAAACAGCAAACGTCTGCATGCACCAAATTTCTGACTTTGTTCGTTTTTGTAAGTTATCTTTAGCCGTGTATTGTGCATCAATCAACCCTTCATAAATCGAATCATGCATCTATTTGTAGTAATCCGAATACCAACAAGTTCGTCTTCGCATATTTGAAAGGGGAGCGCGGGTGTTAAGGATGTGATATAAGATAAATGATCTCAGTACATCAATACATCCTTCTGAAATATCTATATACTTTGGATATATCGATATTTTCACCCTGAAAATATTAAGATAGAAGATATCGCCAATGAACTCTCAACATTGGCAAACCAACCATTTTTTTTTTTACTTTTGAAAAAAAGAAATGGATAAATATTCCTCTTTCGGACATTCTATGAATACAATCCAACTTCAATTAGACACTTATATAATGTTGCTAGAAAAAAATATGACCCATTGGATCATCCATTGAGCCCGGGTTCACTTCGACCTGTGCAGCTGCTATTGCTCATAGGCAGCAAGAATTCTACAAATAGACAAACATTTATGGCATAAAGAAACCACTGTAAGAGTGTAATAACCGCTGCTAAAAGTAGGCATACCAAGAAGACCAAAAAACGTATTGAATCATAGAAATTAGGAACTCGCGACTTCTGGAAATCTATAATAGTGTGGTGTACAATGGGCAATCAGCAATTCCCCTACTATCTAATCAGTATAATATTGCTCGCACGACAACGGATAAGGCTGAACTTTTGCCCAGAGGTTTGCCGTAAACTCCACCTTGGACTTCAAAACCCACTCCCTCTGAAATATCTCACTGTGGACAGAAACCACACTTGAAGATCTGATCATCATCCCTTAGGACATCTAACGAAAACGGATTTACCTCCCTGGAACCATTTCGGGAGTTAAGAGTTATCGCCCTTGAAATTGTCGGCTGCTCAGGGAGAAAGATAAACAAAGATCACGGCATTAGACGGTGAATATAACAATCGCGTCCAGCGGCAAATTAACTCATTAATTCATTCTGTGTTCAGTTTTAATAAATCTGTTAAACGTTTCCCTTGATAGTTCATCCATTTATTTATAAGTTATACTCTATTATAACCTAAATTACGAGGTTATAAAACTTCCCATATCTGTCCTGGATATCATTAAACACCTTCACACCTCCAAAGCATGTGGACCTGATCTTATCTCTATCTATAGTAATACAAAATGCTTTGCTGAGCTGGCCCTCGAATCGTGCTTCCCTGAAAGCTGGAAAATCGCCTCTGTGGTATTTATGTCTCAGCCACAGTGTGCCTTGTTTGGGATGAACAGAAGTAAAAATATATATATATATCAAAAATATGTGAGTTTGCGAAGCCAATCAAATTTTAAAAAATAAAAGAAACAAATCCCAAATTAGTCGCTTTCTGCTCGCTACACCCCCTCTCTATCTGTATATCTCCCCTTCTCTCACTTTTACTTTCTAGGTTCAGTTAAATAGTATTAATACAAGATATTTCCTTTTGTGCATGATGGACTATTCCAATCGCGTTTTATCGTTTGTTTTATTACCTTTAACTGTTAATTAAACAATGTGAGTGTGAAAGTTACAGACAGATAGATAGATAGATAGAAAGAGAGAGAGAGGGAGAGAGAGAGAGTGAGATGAAAGCAAAAGTGATAGACAGCATGGGTCAAAAAACATATATTGAGAGAGGATGAGAGTGATAGAAAGACATAGAATAAGCTATGGTTCACTTAGTTAATTGAAAATTACGGCAAAGTAGAACAAGTAAAATTGAAGTTTTATCAAATGTAACTCAATCCTTAAACTGAGGTACATTTTAATGTTGATTAACTCAGCCTTAGTATAATAATAGATATAGTACCAAATGAATACTATGTTATACATTTTTCTTATCAGTACTATGTTCGATAGTTTTATAATGAGTACCATGTTCGATAGTTTTATAATAAGTATTATGTTATATACTTATTAATGGGTATTAAGTTATATACTTTAATAAGGAGTACTATATTATATAATTATCTAATGAGTATTAAGTTATATACTTTTATAAGGAATATTATATTATATACTTTTCTAATGAGTATTAAGTAATATACTTTTATAAGGTGTACTATATTATATACTTATTAATGAGTATTAAGTTATATACTTTTATAAGGAGTACTATATTATATACTTTTCTAATGAGTATTGAGTAACATACTTTTATAAGGAGTACTATATTATATACTTTTCTAATGAGTATTAAGTTATATACTTTTATAAGGAGTACTATATTATATACTTTTCTAATGAGTATTAAGGTTTATACCTTTATAAAGAGTACTATATTATATACTTTTCTAATGAGTATTAAGTTATATACTTGTATAAGCAGTATTATATTATATACTTATTAATGAGTATTAAGTTATATACTTTTATAAGGAGTATTATTTTATATACTTTTCTAATGAGTATTAAGTTATATACTTTTATAAGGAATACAATATTATATACTTTTCTAATCAGTATTAAGTTATATACTTTTATAACGAGTACTATGTTATATACTTTTCTAATGAGTATAAAGTAATATACTTTTATAAGGAGTGCTAAATTATATAATTTTCTAATGAGTATTAAGTTATATATCTTTATAAGGAGTACTATATTATATACTTTTCTAATGAGTATAAACTTATATACTTTTATAACGAGTACTATGTTATATACTTTCTAATGCATATTAAGTTTTATCCTTTTATGAGGAGTACTATATTATGTACTTTTCTAATGAGTATTAAGTTATATACTTTTATAAGGAGTACTATATCATATACTTTTCTAATGAGTATTAAGTTATATACTTTAATAGAAAGTACTATATTATATATTTCTCTAATGAGTATTAAGTTATATACTTATATAGGAGTATTATATTATATACTTTTCCAATGAGTATTAAGTTATATACTTTTATAATGAGTACTATATTATATACATTTATTATAAGTATTAAGTTATATACTTTAATAAGGAGTACTATATTATATACTTCTCTAATGAGTATTAAGTTATATACTTTTATAACGAGTACTATATTATATACTTCTCTAATGAGTATTAAGTTATATATTTTTATAAGGAGTACTATATTATATACTTTTCTAATGAGTATTAAGTAATATACTTTTATAAGGAGTACTATATTATATACTTATTGATGAGTATTTAGTTATATACTTTTATAAGAAGTACTATATTATATACTTTTCTAATAAGTATTAAGTTATATGCATTAATAAGGAGTACTATATTATATACTTATTAATGAGTATTAAGTTACATACTTTTATAAGGAGTATTATTTTATATACTTTTCTAATAAGTATTAAGTTATATACTTTAATAAGAGTACTATATTATATACTTTTTTAATGAGTATTAAGTTATATACTTTTATAAGGAGTACTATATTATATACATTTTCAATGAGTATTAAGTGATATACTTTTATAAGGAGTACTATATCATATACTTTTCTAATTAGTATTTAGTTATATAATTTAATAAGGAGTACTATGTTATATACTATTCTAAAGAGTATTAAGTTATATACTTTTATAATGTATCTAGTTCATCCTATAATCTGGGCAGATTGAGCTGGCTTCCTTCTAAGGAGGAAGTTTCTAGGAGATATTAAATTTGCAAGCGGTCCCCAGGGGAGATGATGATGGTAGTTCTTGCACTTGTTTGCAGGAGCTGTCGCATTCCTCCCACATACAGGACCTGATTTTTCTTAAATGGTTACCCATTTAGTACTGGCCAGGCTTAGAGTCACTTAACTTTGCTTATCAAACAAAAACCAGTGTGTCAACGTGAAAACCAGTGTGTCAAAGTGATTATACCGTTTATATTCATATACATATGCCGTATATATTTATATACATATGCCGTATATATTTATCTAATGAATATTATGTAACGAGTATTAGTTATACAATAATCTAATGAATATACTGTCTTTTATAGTCTTGAGAACAAATCGATGTCCACTTTTCTGTAGCTTTAGAAATTATATGCGATTATCCGCGAGTGATGTTGTGTATTTATTTATCAGAACAGCGAATAAATGACAGCAGTAGTGGCCCCGTTATTATTGTTACAATAAAGATGAAAACTTACCAGCTGAAAAACGAATGAGATGCTTTGCATGTCGTGTGTGCCCATCTGCCAGAAGAAAAAATAGATTCTCTTCACAATTGTAGACTTTTATAGTTGGGACTGATTTGCATATGTGAATAACTAATTTGCATGTGTGGAGAAAAACTGACTTAAAACGGATTGAAAGCAGTAAGTCGATTTCCAGAGAGCAGAGAGAAAGTAATAATTGTGTTGGAAATCTGTTTGAAGTTTTGATTTCCTTTCTGACTTTTTTTTTCGAACGGTTAGTTTACAATTACGTTACCAACTGAATTCACTCTTATTCATTTCGAATTTCTCTTTTAAAAAAGATGTAATACTCACGTCTGGAGGGCTGAAAATGATATTTTTATTTTAGTTTTGTGAGACTGGTATATTTTTCAAAAAGTAGTTAATGACAATTTTAAATATAAACTAGATTTAATTTACATAACTAAATAGATATCCAATTTTTTAACCTGGACTATCTTCATTGAAAGAATTGGAAAGGGGAGAGGGCTTAGATGTGGTCTTTGTAAATTACAGTTATCATGGTCGTGTAGCTTTTTAAAAATTCTGGCAGCAAATCAATTTAATTTCAATCTTAAGATGTCTTCTACAGTAAACATAAGGAGTACTATATTATATACTTTTCTAATGAGTATTAAGTTATATAATTTTATGAGGAGTACTATATTATATACTTTTCTAATGAGTATTAAGTTATATACTTTTATAAGGAGTACTATATTATATACTTTTCTAATGAGTATTAAGTTATATACTTTTATGAGGAGTACTATATTATATACTTTTCTAATGAGTATTAAGTTATATAATTTTATGAGGAGTACTATATTATAATTTCAATCTTAAGATGTCTTCTACAGTAAACATAAGGAGTACTATGTTATATACTTTTCTAATGAGCATTAAGTTATATAATTTTATGAGGAGTACTATATTATATACTTTTCTAATGAGTATTAAGTTATATACTTTTATAAGGAGTACTATATTATATACTTTTCTAATGAGTATTAAGTTATATAATTTTATAAGGAGTACTGTATTATATACTTTTCTAATGAGTATTAAGTTATATACTTTTATAAGGAGTACTATATTATATACTTTTCTAATGAGTATTACGTTATATACTTTTATAAGGAGTACTATATTATATACTTTTCTAATGAGTATTAAGTTATATAATTTTATAAGGAGTACTATATTATATACTTTTCTAATGAGTATTAAGTTATATTATTTTATAAGGAGTACTATATTATATACTTTTCTAATGAGTATTAAGTTATATAATTTTATAAGGAGTACTATATTATATACTTTTCTAATGAGTATTAAGTTATATAATTTTATAAGGAGTACTATATAATATACTTTTCTAATGAGTATTAAGTTATATACTTTTATAAGGAGTACTATATTATATACTTTTCTAATGAGTATTAAGTTATATACTTTTATAAGGAGTACTATATTATATACTTTTCTAATGAGTATTAAGTTATATAATTTTTAGAGGAGTACTATATTATATACGTTTCTAATCAGTATTAAGTTATATACTTTTATAAGGAGTACTATATTATAATTTCAATCTTAAGATGTCTTCTACAGTAAACATGCACTAGGCCACATGTTTAGTGTTGCATGTTTCGATGCAGGTGAGTAGCAGACTTCCTGCAGGTGAGAAGTGTTCGGTCAAACGAAGGGAGGAGGTAGCAAAGAAGAAATTGAAAATATCTCTGATTTTGAGTTCGACCACCCAGATTCTGATATCTCTTTAATAAAAAAAGTGAGTGTCTCATTAAATAAATGTCCCCTGCTGTTGCTATTAACCACTTGTGTTTTTATTTGGCCAGTATAATATCTCACATTGGCAAGTCTGCTCTTCAACCTAAGAAAACAAGTGCCATTGTAACCTCTGTTATTTGTTTTTAAACTGGAGTTGGCGTTTTATTTGGAAGGATAATTATTCTGTTGCAGCACTAACTGAGACTACACGACTGACACTGCGACCTAGGTTGGAAGTGAGAAACAACTTTCAACCGACACAACGAGCTAACGATCATGGCCCGTGCAGTGGATGTGCACAGACACGTTCATACTGGCACGTGGTTATGTGAACCAATCAACTGTCTAATTTTCATAAGGGCTTCTAGCTGACCCAAGGGTTATTACGAGTTGCATTATTGGTCTATTGTACATTATAGAAGCGGCTATCTTGTCTGATATACTGTCTTAATTTACACGCTGATACTGTTAAGAGAGGTATACACCAGCAACTTCCCTCCAGCGTTTTTTTTTTAAATAGCAACTTGTGTTCAACTAACCGTATACCATGGATCATCTCCCAAAGGTATTGCATTTTAGTATTGAATAATGCAGAAAGGATTTATGTACAATAAAACAGAGAAAGCTAGAGTCACTCCCAAACATCCAGGTTAAATAGTTGAACCTGAAGAACTATATCTTTGCATTTCATTCCAAATGTAGGTAACTGTCAAAGAATATGCAACAATAAATAAATTTCTTTATCATGCAGTCACACTTTAGAGGTATCGATTGCTTCTAGAGAGAGTTATCTGTGTATATGTTCCACTGGCTGGAATTATTTAAGCTCAACGTCAAAGAAACCGGAAAATATATCTCTCTATGTATATTTATTTATCAGAGAATGTCATAATATGACATTGTCATATATATATACATATATATATATATATATATATATAAATATATATATATATATATATATATATATATATATATATATATATATATATATATATATATATACATAATTATTTCCACAATCAGACAAAGCCGCAGCCCACACAAACCATGTAAGCCACAGACCGGAAGTCAATGGTTTGTGTGGGGTGCAGCCTTGTCTGACTGTGGTAATAATTATATATATCTCACATTAATATATATATATACACAGACACACAGACACACACACATATATATCTATATATATATATATATATATGAATACACACACACACACACACATATATATATATATATATATATATATATATATATATAAAAGTTAAGTAATGTTACATATTTTACAATTATATTATAATCAAATATTTATACAAGGAATAAAATATGTGGAAGTCATTTAATCCATGGATTTTCAAAGAAATAAATCTTATCCTAAGAATATGAATATTTGTGAATTCTATTCGAACCCAATATCCTTCACTATATAATAAACCATTGCAATTGGATGTTTTCAACAACTCTACTGGTACATTCATCATTACAAAGACTTTCTGCTCATTAATATGTGAAAAAAATATTTTAATGTTGTTACCCTTTTTGCATATGCATAATTCATAATTGTTTTGAAAAGTTTTCTAATTAATATTTACGATTAATTAGTAAGTTATGGTCTTTTCTTTCTGAAGATAAGATTTATTTCTTTGAAAATCCATGGGTTAAAGGACCTTCTTATATTTGATTACTTGTTTAAACATTTGATTATAATAAACTTGTAGAGTATGTAATTTTACTTTTTTTTTTATTTCATTCTTTCATATATATATATATATATATATATATATATATATATATATATATATATATATATATATATATATATATATATATATATGTATATATATATATATTACAGAAGATCAGAATAACATAGGTACCGTTCGTTTCAAATCCAAATAATTAATCTCCTTTACAGGACTCTCTTCATCCTTTGTTTATGTCTGATGGAGACTGTTATAAACAGAGGTTAAAGAGAGTCCAGTAAAAGAGACCAATTATAGATTCCCTGTGTTTGTATTTGAAACCGACGGTACCGATGTTGTTCTGATCTTCTGTTATACATATAAAAATACATATTACGCTCTTATTTTTTTATAATCGAGCACTTTGCTGGGGTTCTTTCTCACTAACCTTACACATATATATATATATATATATATATATATATATATATATATATATATATATATATATATAAATATATATATAGAGAGAGAGATAGTGGCTAACAACTAATAGATAGGCCAACGTTCGAAACAGTCTGTATGTGGATGATTATATAAAGCTCCCTTTCTTGGGTAGAGCATCAACTGCCATTAGCTTTAAGGCATAGCTCATTGGGTAAAAAAAAATTTGAGCTCCTGGCACTTGACAATGTTTACATTGAGATATCACTTACATTCAGTCAGTGTCGTATGATAGCGCAGGGGTAGAGGCGCCGACTGTCAGCTCGACGGTTGAGTCTCAATCCCGGCTTGAGTGACTAGCTGGTCTAGCCGCACTGAAGAGCTGTGATACAGCGAAACAGTCTGTATGTGGATGACTATATATATATATATATATATATATATATAGAGAGAGAGAGAGAGAGAGAGAGAGAGAGAGAGAGAGAGTTAGAGAAAGAGAGAGAGAGAGAATTATTAAACAAATTAATTCCAGCTCACGTGAGAAAAACACTTTTGTCTTTATATCTCTCTCTCTCTCTCTCTATATATATATATATATATATATATATATATATATAGAGAGAGAGAGAGAGAGAGAGAGAGGGGGGGGAGAGAGAGAATTATTAAACAAATTAATTCCAGATCACGTGAGAAAAACACTTTTGTCTTATTTGTCGGGCGAACTATCTAATTCTGCAGATTATATATAAGCTCAATAGCTCGTCTGTTAGATGAGTTGGAGCTTTTCTATGATTTTAGATGAATATATATATTTAAATATGGCTTCAGGGAAAAAAAATTTGGTACATATTGTCTGCTATACATATATTTATGAAAGAAAACCTTTTTTTATTCAGGTTTAAAGTTTTACTTTCTTTATGTAAGTCTTTACAATTCATTTTCTTTATCAGACATGATACTTGTAATTTGTTTCAACAAAAAACAATGGACATACGGTGATACAGGAATGCGTAATCGTTTAAGCTGTTGACGAACAAACCAAGTGTATGCAGCTCGAATTACTAATGGGGACGGTTCATATCAGGAATCTGTTGACATTGGATTTGAAGACGCAGATTTAACTCCCATAGAAAAAAAATTAGTTAACTGCCTTAAAACCGGCCTAAAAAATGGGGATCAATTTACATTAAATTTATATACAAAATATTCCCCCCACTTTAAATTCCAAAATAATACTTTTTATTCTTTACATCATTCCGTGAAGTTTTTCAGTGTGTTCACACGTGATCGCCTAAAACAGGTAGAATACTTTTTGAGTGGATGGGGGTAATTCTGCAGAGGATGTTAATCTACAATCATACCAAAATACGAATCTATATTTTTTCGTAATTGGACAGATCACAATGCTACTAAATTTTGTTTTAATTTGTCAATCAGAATAGTGATAAAATGTTTGAAAACATTACAATAAAGTCATTTACTTAACTATTAAAAAAAGTTACTTATTTATTTTTCAGGTAAAATGTAAAACCTGAAAAAAGAGGGCGATAGAAAGAGATCAGAAAGAAAGCGAGCGAGACAGACACACCTTCTCTCTCCTTCCCTTTCTATTCTCGCTTATGCCTCGCTCGTGGCGAGCCACGACCTTCGGTAGGGTCGTGATCGAGCGCTGGTTGTTTAAACTTAAGATGTTTTAGTTATTTTTCCGATTTATTTATACAATAATTTTAATTAATTACTGTTAATATGGACGAAATTATTGCATATAAATAACAAACATAAGCGAATGCAATTCCAAATTAATAATATGAAATGTTCATTAATTATGAACAGTTTAAAAGATACTTATGTTAATTAGGCAGTCAAGAAGTTATCTCTTAATCGTTTATTTGCACTGTATATACAGAATATCAAGTCTTTATGTTGCATTATAGATTAAAATAACAGTAACCCGTTTTGATTATTAGATTAAAGTGATAAATGAAAAAACTTTCGCATTTAGATGTATATGCATTATATATATATAGTAAGTCATGCAAATATATTTATAGCAATATATTTTTATAACTACATAGCTCTACTCACTTTTGAGCACTGTTAAAGTAAATACTGAAAAAGCAATACATAAAATATTATATCTCCTAATAACATCTTATGTGGATACATGAATTTATATATATATATATATATATATATATATATATATATATATATATATATATATATAACTTCTTTGTAATATAGCAGGAAAAATCCCAGCAGAGTGCTCGATTAATTGAGGATTAGAGTTAAAAATTAAAAATTAAAAGCGAAATATTTATTTATTGACAGATGACAACCGAAGCTGAAGAGAGCCGGATGGCTAAGTCCTTCTGTGCTTGAAACAGACGGTATGAATGCTGTACTAATTTTTCTGTACCAAAATAAATAAATATATATATAAATGTAAGTGTCTAAAGACATATGCGTTTCATCCTTTCGGAATCATCAGTGTAAAGATAATTATTCAGACCGTTAGCATGATTCGAACCCCGGAAGAAGAGTTACTTTTCAACTCCGATGAGGCCACTTTGGATAACTTTATGAATTGGTTTTAAATAAATCCTATTATGTCGAGCAGGCAACGATAAGTAGCCGTCTTAACAGTGTTCAACAAGGAGGAACATGCATGTATGGCTATGATTTGACGGCTGTATTATTACTTCTCACTAGAGAACCCGGCTGAAATGAGGGTTACAAATAATTCTTTAATAATAAATGTTTAATTATCTACAGACATATACGTCTCATCCTTTCGGAATCAACAGTGTGTGTATATATATATATATATATATATATATATATATATATATATATATATATATATATATATATATGCATATATATATATATATATGATTATTTTTATTTACACAGATATGTACAAAATCTGCGACACTGGCATGTCGATGTTATCGATCAACAGTTATTATAAATTGAGATCTAATCAGGCAGAGTTAGAATTCGATCTTAACCTCAGATCATATTTGGAGAGAATGAAATGGAGAGAAAAAAAGAAGAATAGAAATTTAAGATTTCAGAATTTAGGGAGTCACATTGTTTAGGACCATTAAAAATCAAAAAAAGTTAAAATCTAAAATAAAACAAAACAAAACAAAACAAAATAGAACAAAAAAAATAAAATAAAGATAAAGTGAAAAGAGTGACATATAATAACAAGGCTATGATAAAGATAGATAGATAGATAGATAGATAAATAGAAAGATAGATAGGTAGATAGATAAAAAAATGAAAACGTCTGTTGATTCAGACAGAGAGTGGAGAGGGGACAGGGAAGATAACATGCAAGTGGAAGTGTCAAGAAATCGACAGTTACTTCGGCTTGGGCGAACAACGTATTGTGAAATCAGCTGTAATTCATGGCAGCCTTTATGTGTATAAGTGTGTAGACATGTTTGTGTGTTCTCAAATCAGTTATAATTGGTAGTATCATATATGCGTATGGGCTGAGGTTAAGATCGGATTCTAACTCTACCTGATGAGATCTCAGTTTATAATAACTGTTGATCTATAACATCGACATGCCAGTGTCGCAGATTGTGTACATGTCTGTGTAAATAAAAATAATCATATATAAAGCTCTATTTTGATATTGAGCACTTTTTATAAACCCAGTTGAAATTCTTTGGATTACTACCCTGTGGATGTTTTACCTGGATTATTATCGTTATATTATATATA
>OY744544.1:34602931-34700431 GCA_963556195.1 Sepiola atlantica | reverse complement strand
GTAATTAAGGGAAATTAAGATTTATATGTACGTAGAAGCGAGCACAGATAGTAGACTAGTCGAGAGTGATCGACGAACGCATTCGGAACTTTGCATAGACTGTCAAAAAGCTCTAGCTTTTTGACAGTCTATTTTTAACATCCCCGAGAGTGCTCCACTTCAATTTCTTAAAGGGGCTTATTATAATATTTATAAATAAATATTAAATTATTAATCCATACAGACGCTAGCGTTTATATATATATATATATATATATATATATATATATATATATATATATACATCGCTAAAAAGACAGAAAACGAATTATGCTTCGCCAGTGTTCGCACTAATATTCATATAAAATACCGTCTAAATCAGTGAAGTTAAAAAAAGAAATAAGAAATAAATAAAGAAAACGTCTCAAACTGGAATGCTTAAAAAAAGAACAGAATAAAAAACGTATCAATCGGTATATATAGAAGAAAGAGAAATAAGAAAACGTCTGAAATAGAGTGAGGATTTCTTTCCGAATTTACTTAAAACGGTGCCGGATGATGTCTGACTGGCTTGCTATTTGTAGCAATTATGACCTTCTGGAAAATGTCCACCAAGTCTGGAAACACTAATTTCTGAATTAAAAGCCTGAACTATTCTAACCAAGTTCAAGTATAATTAACCTATTTGTTTTTCTATGCATTGGAGCTACACTAATCTGCTGACTTACGATTTTGTTTTAATACTAATGAGTCACCACTTTTCAAAGCCGAAAGCCACTCGAGGATAAGGGTCAATGGAATTGTCAGTTTGATGATGAAGAATAGTATGAGAGGATTGGAAGCGATGGGCGGAATAGGCAGAATTTGATTAATTAAAGAACGGCTCGACAAGTATTTTTGACATTGGACTTGAAGACGACTGTGTTGTCGTCAACAGGGAAGCAGTAATGATTTACCTGGACAAACGGCCGCATAATTTGCATCTTTTAATATATATATATATATATATATATATATATATATATATATAGTAGGTAAATGTTTGAGTCTTCATTTCTTTAATAAAGAGAGTTTCAATATATATATATATATATATATATATATATATAATTACATTTTTTAAAACAACGGGTTATAACTGAAAGTTGTAGTCATTCAATGGTTGTCAATAAATTATAATTCAATGATAAAGAAACGGTTTGCAAGATCCTAGTGAACCCTTATTATATACGGCATAATCACATTGGTATACCAGTTCCCATTAGATCACCGAAGTTAAGCAACGTTGAGCCTGGCCAGTACTAAAATGGGTGACTATTTGGGAATGTGTTCTCTGCTTATCTCGGCATTGCTCCCAATCGTCCTGGACTCCTCTTTGCCACTGGAATCAGGCATTGCCGACTCAGGAGATGTATGGCTGGTGATGGCGCAACCCTTGCTGCACAATTACACGTGCAGCCACCCTTACAGGGTGTATCCATTGTCTATCAAGACTGAACAGAGGCCATGAGTAAACCATTATATCTTATTCACTAGGAGTTTTCACACGAGTCATTACCAGTGATCACCCAAAAGCAAAAACAGGTGGTGTTCCCTGGAGTCTGAGTGACAACAAGTCTTCCCAGATTTCCAGCACTCTTCACTCTTTTCAATCACTATGTTCTTGCACAAAGCCGTTTACAATTTTATTTTTGATGATAACTGCTGTTAGCTTTCCCTGGAATTAGAGTGACAATAATCCTCCTTCGGATACCAGTGCTCTCCATGTCCTTCCAGCCGTGATCTGGATGGTGTCCTCCGTTCTCAGTCTTTTTATCCTCCCAGACTTTTCATGACCATTTCCTGTGCTACCAACCGATTTTGGTGACACCACGTTTGCTTGTGGGACAGTGGATTATGTAAGGTTACAGGATTTTTCTTACATATCTAGCCTGGTCGTTTCAGTTTCAACTTTTCTCTGGTTAGTTTGTGTCACTTGGTTATATGGGTTGGCCTACGAACTCAAAGACCATTTTCAATATTTAAGCCATGTTTTGTATGATGTCAATCCTTTCTTTGATTCCAATTCCTCCTCATGTTTTTCCAAGTTTTCTCGAAACTGTTCCAAGTGCTCCTACAGCTATTGGTATCACTGTAGTTTCGTCATTTTCTATATTAGTATTATTATCATCATCATTATTGTTACTTATTAATTTCTTACTCAGTAAGAGTGTTCACCTGAGTCATTATCAACGATTGCTTCCTGGAAATAACAATTGGTCTTCCCTGGAGTATGAGTAACAGCACGTCTCTCCAAATTTCAAACACACTCAACCGCTTTCAATAACTGTTGCAAATTAGTTTATGTTACCGCAACGGTGTTTACCATTGATTTCTAACTGGTAACGCTCGTTGGTTTTCTCTGAAATTGAGTTGCAATAAACCTTTACAAGTTCCAGTACTCTCCACGACTCTGTAATGGTAGTCTGAATGGTGCTCTCCCGTCTTTTATTCGCCTTTACCCTTCACGACTGTTTTGTGTGGTACCTATCGAGACTGGTGCCACCATTTATTATGGCAGTTTTCTTTTTGACATCATCATCATCATCATCATCATCATCATCATCATCATCATTGTTATTATGTTTTTAGTTGGATTTATTTTTTCTTGAACATCAGGTCAATTCTCTTGACTTTAGACATTCAAGCTGTACCGTAACACTTTCATCATTCCTCACATACACGCCTTTTGCAGAATTGGAAAAGAAATTGTTTCGTCAATCTGTTTAAACCATTTATGGTGGCCTTTAGGTATGGTCCCAAGCATTCTAATTACAACGGGAATCACCTTGACTTCTTTACATTTCCATAGTCTAATTAATTCCCATTTTAGATCATGATATTTTTTTTCCGGTTGTTTCTCTGTCACTCTAGTATCGAAGGAGCAGGCTATGTTAATGACTAATTCAGGTTTGAAATGTCCAATAACCTTATCAGTTTGTATGCGCACGTCCCTTGTTCCTGGTCTGCCATTAAGGTGGTCTCAGTAGATCTTTTGAGATCACTCCTCGTCAACCAGTTCCAGTTCCAGCTATCAATGTCTGTAAAATCAGTACTTTTTTTTAAAGAATACAATCATCATCATCATCATCATCATCATCATCATCATCATCATCATCATCATCATCATCATCATCATCATCATTCATTCATTCATTCATTATACATGGTCTCTGTTCAGTCTTGAAAGATAATGGATACTCTCTGTAAGTGTGGCTGCACGATTCCAGTAGCAAGAAGAATTTCAGGATGACTGGAAATAATGCTGAGATAAGCGGAGAGCACATACAGCGTCTGGCATTCCCAAATGGTCACCAATGTTAGTACTGACCAGACTCAACGTCGCTAACCTTCGGTGATCTAACAGGAACTGGTGTGTCAACGTGATTATGCTGTACATTATTATTTTTACTCACTAGGAGTTATCACACTGGTCATCGTCAGTGATCGCCCACTGTCAACAACCTGTGGTATTCCCTGGAGTCTGAGTGACAACAAGTCTCCTCAGACTTCCAGTATGCTCCACCTCTTTTCGTTCATCACCGCTGATGACCTTGCGGTATCGCAACAGCCACCTACCACCGATTTCACGGTGATAAGGGCCATAGGTTCCCTCTGGGGCCCGGGTGGCAACAAGCCTCCCCAAGGTCTCAGAGCTGTCCGCGCTCTCCCAGTGGAGGTCTGGTTTGCGCTTTCCCTCCTCGACCCTCTGTCCATAATTTTCGTGGTGTCAACCTATGCTTGCGCCTCTCTCGTGCGGTTGTATTTTCCCCGGTTCTGTTGTCTTGTGCTTCCATGTGTTTGTTCTCCATTCGTTGCTTATGTATGTTGGTTTCCGCATTCGAGGACATTTCTCAGGATTGTGGCTGTTTTGATCATTACTGTCCTTTGTATGGTCTCAGTTATCCCTTTGATACCTATTTCTCCTAGTCTTTTCTCCATGTTTTTGGGGACTGTTCCTAGTGCTCCTATGATTATTGGTGTTATACTGACTTTCTTCATGTTCCATATTCCTTTCAATTCTCTGGCAAGTTCAGTATATTTGCTTCTTTTTCCTGTCTCTTTGATCTTCACTCTGTGGTTCGCTGGAACGGCAAAGTCTACGATTTTGCAGGATTTTTCTTTTTTGTTGATTATTATCATATCCGGTCTCCTTGCTGTTATGGGTTTGTCTGTTTGTACATTCATATCCCATATGATTTTGATTTTCGTTTTCTAGTACAGTTTCTGGTTTGTTTTTGTACCGTTTTTTTGCATATTCGAAATTCAGTTGTTTGCACATTTCCCGGTGTACTTTTCCCCCCACGCTGTCATGTCTGTTCTTGTATTCCCTTTGTGCTAGCTTGCTGCATTCACTTATTATATGATTTATCGTTTCGTCTCTTTGTCCACACAATCGGCATTTGCTGTTTTCCTGGGTTTTATCTATCTTTGCTTTAATAAAGTTTGTCCTAATCGCATTGTTCTGTGCGGCCGTCAGCAGAGATTCCGTTTCTCTGTTCAAGTGTCCTTTTCTTAGCCATGCCCAGCTGTTTTCATCGGCTTCATCGCTTGTGAGTCTTATAAAGCGTCCATGTAGTTGTTTTTCTTCCCACTTTTCCTTTCTTGTCTTTTTGTTTCTGGTTTCAGTGCTTCCGGAGTTGTTTGTTGGGCTGGTGTCTCTTGCTGTGGTGACTAGTCTTTCCGTGTTCTGGGTTACATATTTCTCCAGCTCGTTTTTGGTGTCTTCCACACAGTCTTCTATACTTACCAGTCCTCTACCTCCTTCATGTTTTTTCATGTAGAGTCTGTCTGTATCGTCTTTTGGGTGCAATGCATTGTGCATAGTCATTAGTTTTCTGGTCCTCTGGTCAAGGTGCCTGAGTTCTTCTTTGGTCCAGCCTATGAATGGTCCAGAGTATCTTATTAGTGATACAGCCCATGTGTTTATCCCTTTTACTAGGTTTCTGCTATATAGTTTGGTTTCTAAGAGTTTCCTTGTTCTTCGTAGATATTCTTTTCCAATCTTCTCTTTCATTTCTGTATATTTGATTGTGTCTGCTTCCAGAACTCCCAGGTATTTATAACTATCTTGTTCTCCTAGCGCCCTCATCTCTTCTTGGTTGGGGAGTTCTATACCTTCTATCGTCTCCAGTTTTCCTCTTTTAATCTCTAGCAGTGCACATTTTTCTATTCCAAACTCCATTTAGATATCCTGGTTGTATTTATCAGCTTTTCCAGTTCTTTTTTGTTTTTTGCAAACAGTTTAAGGTCATCTATGTACATCAGGTGGTTTATTATTTGTTCTGTATCCGTAAACCTGTATCCGGCATCACACTTTCTGAGTATGTAGTTGAGTGGCATCATGGCTATTATAAACAATAGTGGTGATAGAGAGTCTCCTTGAAAAATGCCTCTTTGTATTTTTTATCTCAGACAGGTGTTGTCCCCCGGCTGTCAGTTTTAGTCTCCATGTTTCCATTGCTTTCTGGATGAGATTAATAATCCTGTCTGGTATCTTGTATATTTTTAGGCATTCAATTATCCATGTTTGGGGGATTCTGTCGTAGGCTTTCTTGTAGTCAATCCATGCCATGGCTATGCTCCTTTGTCTGCTCTTCACCTCCTTCAGGGTCTTTTGATCAATGTATAGTAGATCATGTGCCCCTCTTTGTCCTTTCCGGCATCCTTTTTGTTCCTCGGGGAGATGTTCACGTTTGTCCAGGGATTGGTAGATTTGTTCTCTCAGTTGTGCTGTGAGAATTTTCCACATTATTGGTAGACATGTTATCGGTCTGTAGTTGCTGAGGGTCGTTCCCTTTTTGGGGTCTTTTTGTATTAATGTTGTTCTTCCTTCCGTCATCCATTCTGGTACGTCTGTTTTGCGGATACATCCACTCAGTTTCTGCGCTAGTCTTTCATGCAGGGTCGTGAATTTCTTAAACCAGTATGCATGTATTCCATCGTGGCCTGGTGCTCTCCAGTTTGCCATTTTTCTTAGGGTTTTCTTGATCGTTTCTTTCTTAATTTCTGTTTCGGTTTCTTGTTCGATTTCCTGCAGTTCATCTTTCATGTTTTTCAACCATTGGGCATTCTTGCTGTGCTTTTTTGGTGCTTCCCATATCTTGCTCCAGAATTTTTTTGTTTCTGTTGGGTTCGGTTGCTCTGTTGTTTTTTCTCCATTTACGTTTTTGTAAAATTGGCTTTCATTGTTTTCAAAGGTCCTGTTCTGTTTGTTCTGTTCTGATTTGTACCTGTATCGTCTCAGTCTTCCTTCTATTGCTGCTATCTTTTGTTTTATTTCTTCATGTTTCTCATTTAGTTTTTCCTTGCGTTTCTGATTTTTGCCTCTTAATCGTCTCATGTCCTCCTTCCTTCTGTTCACGGTTTTAGCTTCTTTCCGAAGTTTGGTGATCTGGGTTTCCAGTCTGATTTCCCATCCAGGTTTTGTCGGTCCTCTCTTTTGTCCATTGTCTTCGTTTCTTAGTTTCATACTTACCGATTTTGCCCCTGCATATATCAGGTTGTTTAGGTCTGTAATAGTTTCTGTTGGGATGTGTGTGAGGAGTCTGTTTACTCTTTCTGTTTCTGATTTTAACTTCTTCGCTACTTCATTCCTGAGAGATGGGAGTTTTGTTTTGTTTTCTAACATGTATCGTCTAATGTTCTCCACTTCACTTGCTTCTTTTTCGTCGAGTTCTATCTCAGCAGGTTCTGTGGTTCCGCAGTCTTCTATCTCATCTGGTTCTGTGATTCCGTATTCTTCAATCTCTTCAGTTTCAGTGTGTATGTTTTGCCCGTCCTCTTCCTGTGGTCTCTCCTTTGGTGGTGTTTCTTGCTCCGTTTCGCCACTAACCTTCTGTCTGATTTCCGTCAGTTCCATCTCCGAGAACCATCCTCACCTGAGTATCTGTCTTGCTTGATCTGCTATCCTTTGTATGGTAGTCACTAGCAATGTCCCAGAGGTGTTTCATTCGTTTTCGGTAGCCTCTTTCTGTAGGGTAGCGGCTTTTATAATAGCACTCCATCACCAGTCTGTTCTCTTTCGTGGTCCATTTCTTTCTATATCTTTTCAGTTTTCTGTTTTCGCTCTGGTTTTCCTGTCTTTGGTCTGTGTCCTTGTCATACCTGGAATCAGAGAGGTTACTTACCTGGTTCTTGTCCGTTGTCTTGTTTCTGAAATGAGAAGGGCCAACATTCGCAGGATGCGGACCGGGTCCCCCATGTTGGCTAACGAGGGAGCACCTGCCCATCATGACACTTATTACTATTATCATTATTATCATTATTATTATTATTATTATTATTATTATTATTGCGCTTTTTACATATTGGACGAATAGATCAGCTAGTGTTTATTTGGGTTAAGGCTGGTGCAACGAGTACGTCGAGAATAACATGGAATGTCACAACCAGAGGGTCAACAAAGGTCAACATGCTGACCCGAGGTGAACTTTAAAGCAGTGTAGGAACTGGTGATCCAGCGGATATGGCGTCACATGGGGTTTGAGAGAGAACAAGAAAAAAAGATTTTAGTTAGTCTAGAGCGGAAGAAGGAAGACATGATGATAAAAAATGACTTAAGGGTCCCGATAAACAAATGGTTGGCAAGATCCCCAAGAAATTTACAGTCTTGCATATTTGTCTTTCCTGCCGTTGGACAAAATCGAGGCAACGTCATCTGCCAAATAAAAATGGTCCTTTTATAAATTCAAGACGAACTGTGTGCCTTACCTTTTGTTGCTGTGCCGATTTTCGATTTCAGAGATGATCAAAGATGGAGTGTCGTCAGTCATCAGAGGACCTGAAGGAATCGTGAACGTGTGACGAGAACTAAAGGTATGGTTTGATTGAATTTTTTGTGACAAATAGACGGTTATGCTCCCTGTGGAGTGGAAGAGAATGTAACATACTAATAGGAATGGATATTTACAAGGTGCGCCTTTCTGATGAAAATGTTACATCAAACTTAAGTGTGACAGAATGACGGACCAAGCAATAGACAGACAGAGGCTCTTATAGACATGTGTGGACGCATCTAAAATGTTTTTTTTTAATTTTTACTATGGTAAACCGACATAAATGCTATTAAAATCTTTTTTGTATGGATGCTTGTAATTGAATACAAAAACTAGCGAATATTCTATTCTCCCTATAAAAAAGGAGGTACTGCTACAGATGTTGAACTAGACAAACCCAACTTTTGTCGACACAGAATTATGTAAACAGCCGGAAAAAGCCGAATGAAAACGAACCGGCGTCAAAATCAAAACGAGGCATCGTTATAACAGAAACAAAAATAATGAAACAAAATTTTGTACTTATATCGATCTTGACCCAGTTTCCATGAGTTTCTTATCGGAAGCGTTCGGCTATCCTACGCAAACGCCCGAGAGATGACGAGCCGATTTGTACCAGACGACAATTTTGATACAATGCTGCATCCTATGATAATAATGTTTAGCTTGTTTTTTTTGTTGTTGTTAGGGTTAGGCTTAGGGTTTAGTGTTAGCGTTAGGGTTTAGGGTGTAGGGTGTAGGGTTAGGGTTTAGGGTTTAGGGTTAGGGTTTAGGGTTTAGGTTTAGGGTTTAGGATTAGGATTAAAAATATTTATTTGATAACAGTAATTTCGCTCTGTTTTGCTTGTTTTATTTGTTTTGTTGTTTAAAAAATTTCTTGCAAATATAACTAAAAATTATAGGACGCAGCAACATATCAAAATAACAAAAAAATATTTATTTGATAACAGTAACTTCGCTATGTTTTGCTTGTTTTGTTTTTTTGTTGTTTCTTTTAGAAAAATTTTTTGAAAATATAACTTACAATCACGACATCTGATTCGATAAGCGCTTCGGTATATTCCGGTTTTGTCTGGTTCAAAAGCTGTACCAGAACCAAAGAAGATTTCTAAACTTAACTATCCGAAAAATGTGTATCTATCGTTCTTCCTTTTCCTCATCATATCTACAGGTGAAAAAATATTTACCTACAGCTGGGGATCCATATTGGCCAAATGTTTCCGATTGTGATTTATGGAACAGACTGGAAATGGCCGAGCCGTCCCCGAAAACAGTCGTTTAGTACTGACATTGAATGAAACAACTTTTTCATTTTTTCCTGACTTAAGGTTAGGATCAGTTACCCCAACCCTCCAAATTAAAAATGGGGTCAATAATTTTCTTCAAATCATTAAATAGATTAACTTTATTTTTTTTTTTTTTTCATTTTTTAAGAAAAATTTCCAAATTAGTTAATCTTTTGAGGGACTAAAATTAAAAAAAAAATCTAAACCCTAATCTTAAATCTAACCCTTATATAAAACCCTTACCTAACCATAACCTAACCAAAAGGGTGTATTTTTTTTTGGCATTTGTTGCAATTTGGTAGTTGTACCATGTAGCTGTTTTTTGGGGGGTGGGGGGAAGAATGCAAGTAATTCTTCAGGAGATTGAACAGATATTGTTAAACTTATTTTGGTTTTGCAGTCGCATGCTTTAGTGTCGTCTGCTTTCTTAGATTTTTTCACGACTTTCTAATCATGAACTGCTTCAGTTATTTCCAGGTTGTTCCATTAATTACAATCGGAAACATTCGGGCCGATATGGATCTCCAGCTATAGAAGCACCAAACTGTTATCTGATCAATAGACAGAGGTTCTTATGAAGATGCTTGGATTCATATACAAAAATATAGAACACTCTATTTTATCCTATAAAAAAATGTATCCATCCGGGAAAGGTGTGCCTCTATCTCCTTTTTTTCTCATCACAGGTGACAAACATATTTACCTGCCTTCCTCTGCAGCAAAGTTAGACATGGCATTATTTTATAGTAAGAATCCAGCTCCCTCAAAAAAGGAGGCACTCTGGATGGTTGTACAATTTGACATGGTTCGACCCGTTAGTATTCACCGATTGAAGTGTCTTCAGTGACTGGTGATAATAAGGAAAGTGGATCCTGGATTTACTTTCAGCCGGCTCGTAACTCTCGCTTCCCTTATTTTGTGCTTTAGTCCTCACATTTCATGAGCGATGTTTCTGACAAAGAGGGAATAATTGTTGTTTTCTGGGTCGGAATCTATCCATCTAACACCTATTGTTGGCTTGTTTTTGACCTTGAAGTAGTATTTTTATTTGCTCCTTACATCAAGTGGCTTCATGCCATGCCTAGAGCGATTTCCATAAAAAAATATCAAAAAATTGATCCCTATCTCGAACGAGGAAGCAATGCCTGGAAAGATGGAATCGAACAGGATAATATTCCACTACGATATAACAGTGAGGACCCCTGTGCCAGTAAATCCGATCTCCAGGTAAACAAGGAGGAAATAATCGAATGATGCTAAACTGAATAAAAGAAAATCAAGTAAAATGAACAGAAGGTTTGAAATGAACGGAGAAAATGCGTGAACTGAAATCAAACCAAAAAAAAAAGGAATTGCTATTAAGACTGAGTGAAGCAAAAAAAAAAAAATAGACAAAAACGTAAACGTAAAGAAAAGAAGCAACAGCAAATCTAAAAATGAAAAATAAATTTGATCATTAACAAAATACGAAGAATTTCAACAGAAATGATAAAAATGGAGTCGAAAAGCGAAAATGACAGCGATGAGAATTTAGGTCAGATGAAAAACTGATTTAGCAACAGGAGTGAAAGTGAGAGGAGATTAGAAAAGGATATTAAACGCCATGTGCTCTTGAGTCGTATGAAGGGGAGGTCGTGATGGCAGAGTGGATACAACTTTGGAATGATGACTCAGCATGCCAGGTTTGAGTCATGTCGGATCCATAGCATTATTTATACAGCAAAATCACATTGACCCACCAGTTCTCATTAAATCTCCTAAGTTAAGCAACGTTAAATCTGGTCATTACCAGATGGGTTACAATTTGGGAATACCAGGTACCATAAGTGGTAGGATGGTAACACCTCACTGTAAAAAACTGTAAAAACTGACTCCGATAAAATTATCTTACCTGAGCAGAATACACATGAGACTGTGCATTTGATATTCCCTAGAAATTTCCTCCTTCAAAGGAAGACGGGTTAACCCGGCCAGAGTGCATGAGGTACCAGAAAATATCATTACTTTCTAGAGACATTACAAGAGATGAAGACAACCTTCACGTGGTCACTCCTATAAAGTTGGTTGTTGGGTTTAACAGCATGCCAATCGTTTTTGTGTCACTTTAAGCTGAAACTCTACTTATTTTTAGTTTATATTAATTTGTTTCGTAGGCGTATGGTTTCTAAACAAATATTTTGTAAACAATGGTTTCTACTTAACCAATGGATGGGGTCCTGACAGGTACTACCACTCTCAACCAGAGTGGGCCTGGGAGTAGTGGTAACAAAAAGATAAGTTAAAATTCAAATTCAAATAGGGGCTGCACCACTGGATGCAGGTTTGAAAATAGGTGAAGAATGAGAATATTGGATGTTCTCATTCTATCAAGATAGGCAAAGTGTGGTTCTGGGCTACAAGAGGATCTCTCTAAACATGTGGGTGTCAGTACGCAAACGTCAACAACAAAAGACAACAAAAGTAATACACAGTTATCAATAGTTCGTCTTCACTAAGACAACATAAAGTAAGCATACGATGGAGATTGTACATACAGTTAATACGCCCATTAAGACAATTGAATGCATCTAATTGTAACAAATGTAAAGAAGTCGTCTGAGGCACACAAGGAATTACTTGCAGTCGCCCCATGTGTGTTCGTGTGTAGGAGATGTCGCGAGACACTGTCGGTTTGTACAGTTTGGTGAACAGCGAGCAAACAAGAGAGAAAGGAGTTTAATCTGTGCACCTTGTGATATCATGAGGAGGGAGACGAGGTCACGCATATTCACGATATTTGAGGTGTCCCTGACCCCTTTTCTCTCAAGGGCACAGCTCTGACCCCAAAAATCTATTCCCCCAAAGAGAGATAACTTTGTCGTCCCTACAAAACTTTGCCAGTTGAACGACCCAGCTAAAAGTCATAATTCCGTGGACTGGCAAGTGAAAATCCTGATCTAATTCTCGAGAAGGAAGTCCATGCAAGGATTTACTTACAGTCGCACAATAGGTGTTCGACTGTAGGAGCTGTGCCGAAACCGAGCAGGTTTGTTCAGTTCAGTGAACAACAAACAATAGAGAAAGAAATGCAGCCTAATTATTCATTTATTCTAAGAATTAAATGAATCTTAATTCAACTTTTAAAAGGTAAATAAAATATTAATTCGTTTTAAAAATGCTATTGCTATTTCAAACTTAAGCCCCCCCCCCTCCTTTCTCTCTCTCTCTCTCTCTCACGCACACTATCGAATGTTGGTTAAAACTAGAACAGGTGGCATTGTTTCTGTCTATCTGTCTGTCTGTCTTCCCCCCTCTCCCCCTCTCTCTCTCTTTCTGTCTCTCGAAATTGACAAATGAAGTGTTTCTTTCCTGGTTTATAAACCAGAACATACGACATTCGTTCTGTCTTTATCTCTACCTGTCACTCTCTCCCCCTCTCTCTCTCTCTATTTCTCGAACATGCATAACTGTTAGCCGGGTCGGCCCTATTATAGCTGGTGCTAGATTTATCCGCAATGGATGGCCTTGCAATGAACCCGAGTCCCAGACGGCATAGCTCTTACACTACCTTGTTGCCACCACCTATACTACCGTGCTGAAGTCGCTTTTGCTCATGATCTGTAGAAATCCCCAAGATAAGCTTCACACAAACTTGTCATCTCTCAAAGATAAATAATAAGAATGTTAGACGATGCTCACCTGAAAACACATCGTTCACACTTGCTCTACTATTAACATTAAGATGATAATAACAGAGTTTTCAGTAATTTTGTAGAGATGATCCCACTTTTCCAGAAAAAAAGATCATTTGAAGCTATGAAACCACTGAAAAATGAGAACATTAGATATTCTCATTTTATAAGATGGGCAAAGTGTGGTTAGGGGCTACTAGAGAATCTCCCCAAACATGTGGGTGCCAGTGCGCACACGTCAGCAACAAAAGAGAACAAAATTGGTTGGTTAAAGGAAAACATGCGATGTACATACAGTTAATACGCGTCCCAAGACAATTAAATGCATCTAATTGTAATAAAGGAAGTCGTGTTAAGCACACAATGATTTACTTACAGTCGTCTCATGAGAGGAAGGAAATAGTCTAACCCTCGGACCTCATGATCTCATTGGAGCAGAAGTGTGGTCATGTATATTCACAAGATTTGGGGTCTCCTTGACCCCTTTTTCCCAAAACTCCATTCTACCAGGCGGGAGAACTTTGTTGTCCCTACATAGGGTAGGCAAAAATGAAAAGTAAAACTGTTATAACCTCGTAATTTAGGTTATAATAAGTAATAACTTATAAATAAAATGGATGAACTATCAAGATAAACGTTTAACAGATTTATTAAAACTGAACACAGAATGAATTAATGAATTAAATTGCCGCTGTACGCGATTAACATATTAACAGTCTGAAGCCGTGATCTGTGTTTCCTTTCTCTCCAGCATACTCCCATTTCTAAGGGCGATAACTCTTAACTTCCGAAATGGTTCAAGGGAGATAATTCCTTTTCGTTAGGTCTCCTAACAAAAACAAAGATAGAAAAGGCTGTGAGCATGGATTTAAGAATCGTTGTGTGTGAGAGTTGACATAAGAGTAATGGGTACAAATTGGGGCCTGACCATCGGATGTGCTTAAAAAGGAAGATATTGTTAAAATAGACTAGAAGATATTATAAAACACACTTCGATCGTTCGTAGCATTAAGAAACTTCAAAAACGAAAGTGAAAGTTGATCAAGCTATAAAAGTGAAAGTGAAAGTAGACTTAAAAAGAAAAAAGGATTGTTAATAACATGAGAATAGTGAGTGAGAAGAGAATCTAAAATGTCAAAACACGAGAACTAAAGTTCACAAAGTAGATTTAGAGATATATGAAAGTATACAAGAAAACGATTGAAAACTTAATATGCTTGTTGATGGTATAAGGAAATTCCTCAGATACATGTAGAATTAAACGAAGCAATGTGATTAAAAGTAAATGAAATAGAATTTATTTCGCAAAATGGAGCAAAATGCACCAAGCCATGTAAAGACAGACTGATACTGTTGGAAAACGTATGAACCCGAAATCTACCCCAGACATCGGCAAAATTGCAAATCTCATTTAATTAATCATACAAAAATGAAGAATATAAAGTGTATCCTAGGTTTACTTACTTTCCGTAGCTTTGTTACTTTCGTTTCTCCCCATTATATCAAATCAAATCAAATTCAAGTTTTTCTCAGTCATAGGTGGATTCTGGGGGTAAGTGGCCCTGATCACAAAGGGTGGAATTTGTTGCAAAGTTCTTTGTGAAAATTTTGGCTGTATTAGATGCCGAAGAGATCACCTCTAGCCCATTAATGATGGTTGGGATAGAGGTCTAACATCTGTTCAGGACCCTGTTTGTTATAGAAAAGTACAACAAGCAATGTAAAGATAGAAGATATTTACATCCATATACAGTCTGAATGTTTTCCCAAGGCCGCTTAAAACCTAGGTATGATAACCATCAAAACGATGGTGGTACAGTTTTTGCACATGTCTGCGGAGACAGCAACTTAGTACTGAGTAAAAAACCCCTGAAAAGTAAATCTAATTTCTCGTTAGTAAGAAGACATAACATAAATAACCAATAAAAAATAAAACTGAAAGTTGTCTGATATTGTTGCGTTTTAATCTTGTACCATACATGAATGAAAATTCATAATTCTACCTTGTTAGTTGCTTGTTACTGTATGCGCCTTTCTGTGGTCCTCCAAGACTGAGAGAAGTCGCCTTCGAAAAAGGACCATGTCAAGACAAAACTGTTGAAGACACAGGAGGTTTATTCGCCTTGATCTTGGTTCCAAATCACTGACCAGTGGAGTTAAAAGAAGAGATGAATCGAGTATAACTGTTTAATCATACCATATAAGAACATTTTAAAATAACATTTTCACACATGTAGTGTTCCTACCGAACTGCTGACTTCTCTCACATACTCTATCTTTTGACTATGTGACGTCACATCCGTTTTTATCAATTCCCACAGTCGAGTAAACACTAAACTCTAGTTCATCCAGCTTACCCTGACTTAACTTTCATATCCTGTTATTTTCAACTAGACAATTTATATACTAGCGGTGTTACTTGCCTAATATTCAACAATGCGATTAAGCGAAAGTACATCAATATAAAACATTTTAAAGGAAAAAACTGGAAATACACAACAAAAGAACTTACAAAAAAACAATGTGATTATTAGCAGCATGTTGGGTTTGCTTTTTTCCTAATGCACGGAGTCCCAAAACATGTGGCGGTAGAGCGACTAACTATTTAACCACAGAGTCATTGATATAAACGACATAACTTAGAGCACATATCCTTTTTGCCTACATTTTTGCCAAAATCTCTTTCTCTCTTTTATCTGTTTGCTTAAATCTTTATATTTTTCATTTAATCACCTAAGCAACAACATTCGTTTGTCAACTGCTCCTGTTTTTTTTACTGATTAGTTATGGGACATGCAATCATCCTCTAACTGCCAAACTAGTTCTTTCGAGGTGCCTCTGAGACACTGTATGATCAGTTGTTTGACACGTCTATACCAGTAATGTTAAAAATGTCTCCACACATATAGGTTAGTTCACTTTTGCATATCTCCATAGAAAAGGAAGTTTTGACACGTGTTTGCATATTTTCTGTATTATTTGTAATCGCAAATAAATCCAGGTATATTTTAATAAATCCGGTGTTATCGTTATTTTGTATCTATCTTTTGTGTATCTATATAAACAATTAAGAGAGTGACTATTCTTATAATAGGAATTAAAGGCAGAAATATATCAAGAGCATACCTAAACTAAATTTTGACATCTGTTTACACATTTCGTGTATTAATTGTGAGCGCAAATAAATCCAGTTATATTTCATGTTAGGAATTCAGGAACCCCCTTATTTTCATAAGCTGCTAGGATTGACGTTGACCTCAGATTTAAAATAGAAGACGTATATCCAGTCTGTTGCAAACGTCGTTGGAAAAATTGTTGGATCATTCTACCGCTCCAGAAAGTACCTCACTCCAGATTCAATCCTCTTGTTGTATAAGGGTCAGATACGTCATAAGATGGAGTACTACTGTCACATCTAAGAATGTGGCGCTCAGAGCACGCTTCTCTGCCTTGACAAAGTACAAAATTGATTTCGAAATCTAGTGGGGGTGATCTCTTCCTTTCTTTACAACCCATATAGTCTAGTCTATCGTTATTCCCATGAGAGGAGCTCGACTGAGCTCTAATCTTTGGTTCCTCTTTGTAAGACATTTCCAACAAGAACTCGTCTTACTACGACAACGGAAAAATACATTTCTTTCTTCATCCATGTGCTTAGTGTAAGGTGGAATTTCCATGGGCAAAGCTTCTTTGCACGGGCTTCCCGTCTGTGGAAGACATTACTATGGGACTGCTTTCCTGTAGATTACAACATAGTCATTTTCAAATCCAATGTCAGCCAATGTAATAAACCGCCCCATAAGCAATCTAACGTAGTTCATATCATTGATTCTTCCTGATATTTCGGCCGACAATAATTCCATCTCATTAAAACTTATCTTTGAGTGGCTTTTACCCTTGATAAGCGATAACCCGATGGTGAAAAAAAGTTTCATCTTGGACACGTAATTGTTGAAATTCTAAGCAGTCCAGAATAGTGTACTTAAAAATATTAAATGTTTAATATTAAAGTGGTAAGTTTACTAGCCGAGATATAGATTGGTGTTTATGGTGAAAAACAGGAAACGTTTACGACAGGGGTCAAGAAGTGGTCAGTAGGATTGATATAAGCCGAGAATCGTGAAAACAGGAAGCCGATGAAGAGGACGGCAATGACATCACATGTTCGTGGCGGATGGTATTCTGGGATAAAATATATTTAGTCTTGGTGGAAGCTATAATGAGACAATACATATTAATTATGCTATAACGAAACAGATCTAATTTAGCAATTCAGGTAACATAATTGACTTTCTCTTTTTCTCTCTCTAGTTTGACCTTTCAGTCACTAGGCGATCCTTTGGTTGAATGAATCTTTCATCTTCTAAGAAGATGTTGAAATTAATTTCACGATAAGTATGCAAGAAATGAAGACAACGAACGTAAATTTCTTCAATCGGGAGAACAACGAAAAACAAAGAGACACACGCACGACACTGGTGGCCTCGACGAAGTTATGGTTTTAATTTGATGAAATAACTTAAGAACTTAATGCCTTTATAACAATAGATTACTACATATTAGCTGTTCACATTATCAACAATGGTCCATGTTGACAGATTATAAGCACTTTGATGTTTTAAAAGACGCATGCCAAAAAGTATGGTGGAACGTTAATATCTTCAAAATAAACAAGCCGCGCGTGCGTGGTCCCCCTCTGTATGTGACTCGATGTGGCGAGTGTAAAATGCAATAAATTTGGGCAATTTGGGGCATTTTTGACCCCACTTTGACCTCCTGGGGACGCGAACCAGAATTATTCTGAGGTCAAGGATGCTCATTTTATATCACGAACAATTGCCTCTACATTTTGGTCAAGTTTCAGAAAAATTGAATGGATGGATCAAACGTTATGGGAGAAAAGGGTCATTTTTGCAATTTTGAAGGCTTTTGACCCCCTGGGGGCGCGAACCAGACTTTTTCCAAGGTCAGCGATACTTATTTTCTATTAGGAACAATTGCCTCCACATGTTGGCCAAGTTTCAGAGAAATTGAATGGATAGATGAAAAGTTATGTGGCAAACAATGTCATTTTTTGCCATTTCGGGGCCTTGTGACACCCTCGCGGCTAACCAGATTTTTTTTCAGAAATCGGAGAATGTCACTTTCTAACTTGACCAAAGTTACAACTTCATGCAAAATTTCAGAGAAATGCAATGGATGGTTGCGGAGAAAAATCTGGACGGACGGACGGACATGCCTCAAAACATATGTCCCCTGATTTCATAAATCGAGGGACCAATTACAAGAAATGAATTACAAGACCTTATGCCTTCAACCAACCGAGGTAAATCCGCTTTTTTATAAGAACTCTAGTCCTCCTTAATTTTAAATTACGACCATCGGTCATATTTATTAGAGAACTAGACGTACACGTGACACGGCGGAGGTATCGGAAAGCAGTACTCGTGTTGTATAAACATTTCTCGCTATAATCCAATGATGCCCAGATCTCATCTTGCACCCAACATTTTAAAATATGATGTCTGTCTGATACCTGTGCTACAGGCCATGCAGATCTGTAGTTGGTTTTCAAAGCCATTTATGAAATTGCGGAAATGGGAGGGTGACAGTGGAAAAACTAGATCAGAGGATAATCCTCTGTGAAAAATGTATGTATGTATGTATGTATGTATATATGTATGTATATATGTATGTATGTATGTATGTATATGTATGTATGTATGTATGTATATATGTATGTATGTATGTATGTATATATGTATGTATGTATGTATATATATATACATGTATGTATGTATATATGTATGTATATATATGTATGTATGTATATATGTATATATATATATGTATATATGTATGTATGTATATATATATACATGTATGTATGTATATATGTATGTATATATATACATGTATGTATGTATATATGTATATATATATGTATGTATATATGTATGTATGTATGTATGTACGTTGGATTTTTCGATTAGGTGTGGAAAGATGTTCTTTTTAATTTCAAAAACATAAAAAAGCAAAACAAACTGAATTAATTCGTCTTGAAAACGCATTCCTTTAACGGCTTAAATACGTGTGCACTATAAACAGTAATTGATTTCGTTTGATTTTTCGATTTGGTGTGAAAAGATGTTTTTTTAAATTTAAAATAAAAGTGGAAGACCACTTCTCACATCATGTTGGTATGCAGTCTCAACTTGTTATTGGCAATCTTCTTTTCGCTTGTTGCTGAATCGTAACATCTTGAACCGAGAGAGGGATCTAGCTGTCGTAAAAAGCTTGATCTTTTTATTTACAATCTCAGTACAGATACTCCTTCAGACAATCACACTTTTCTGAATGAAGTAATGGCACTCGTTTGATAAGACGTTGCAGTCATCATATATGTATGTTTATGTATATGTATGCATGTGTGTATGTATGTATGTATGTATCTGTGTCTTTGTCTGAATGACAATCAACTACACACACACATTTTATGATAATTTATCTCCATTAACGTCTTCGATACTTGATTTGTACAATGTCAGCATCAATAAGAAATAATTAGGCTAAACAATAATTACGTGCAAAGAATTTGATTAATGGTCAAATGTTAATATTTCAATGACTTTCTTAAGACAATGTTGACCAATTATGCGCCTTCTTGTCGAATGTAGTTAAATAATATTGATTCTTACAATTATCAAAGATTACATTCCTATAAGGGCTGCTTTGTGGAAATAAATTATATATATATGAATTATATATATATATATAAATTAAAATAAATTATATATATATATGTATATATATATATATAATTTATTATTCCATGTACATACATATTATAAGGTGGTATATTGTGCATATATTTTCAGTATTTACTTCAACAGTACTCAATACGTAAGTAGGGCTTACTACTAGTAGTATAAAATATATCTATGGCAAGCAAACTAAATTTAGCCTGATGATTTTCTGCGGGAATGAAACAGCAATCATCTTTAAAAGTTCCAGTGATTTATGCATGCATGTGTGTGCCTGTCTGTATGACTATTCTTTCTGACAATCAACTGCACACACACATTTTATGATAATTTATCTCCATTAACGTCTTCGATACTTGATTTGTACGATGTCGATATCAATAAGAAAGAATTAGGCTAAACAATAATTACATGCAAAGAATTTGATTAATGGTCGAATGATAATATTTCAATGTCGAATGTTAAGACAATGTTGACCAATTATGCGCCATCTTGTCTATTGTTGTTAAATAATATTGCGTCTTCTTACCATTCTCAAATATTACATTCCTGTTGAATTAACATATATATATATTTCTGATGATTTTGTAATGTTGCAGAGACAATATTGACATAAAAATGTTGTTTGGCACAAGACAAATGAAACGGACCGTAAAAATACATCTCACAGAAATGTTGTTTTTTGGAAATGTGTAAAAATAAAAACAAAAATAATAAAATAAAAACATGGTTATTGGAATATAATATGAAACTGACTTGAATCAATGTAACTTTTGAGAATTGTTTCGCACAGAAACGAATAACACGGAATAAAAATATAGTTACCAGGATCTTTCGCTACTGCAGATCATCAGAAGATCGCCATATCATTTCAGAAGAAAATTCTTTAGTAAAAAAAAAAGAAAATTTTTGTATGCATTTTCCACCGAAAACTGTTCCCCAAAGGACCATCAGATCCATTCATAGACGGACATCCATTTTGTATGTCCAATACGAAGCTACGAAGAATACGATTAATACAAAAAACAATGCAAGCCAGACAATCCAAAAACTAATTAAATGCATTAAAATATATATTTGTAGTTTATTCAAAAGCTGTTGCAAAAATACTATTAAGGTAAGGCTTAAACTTATTTCAAATTCAAAGATACTAATGTTAAGTATCTTAAAAAAAAACAGACGAATGCTTAAAGAAGTCAATTAAACTAGGACGTATGTTATATAAAAACCCAACTTGCAATGTTATTTTCTATTATTTAATATTCAATAACTATTAATTTACATTACCTATTAGGAATAAATAAAAAATAAAAATTGAAATATAAAAGATAAAAAGAATTAATAAAGGACAGAATTAAAATTAAAAACTCATATATCCTGGTAAAGACCAAAACAAACGACGAATGAATTTCCCAATATCATAGCCATAATAACTACGATAATAATTATAGAGTACTCCCCCTTCCTTAATTAAAAATTAAATAACAGATTAAATTAAATTTATATCTAAAAACTAATTTTTTAATTCTTAGTTTTAATAAAATATCAGCAATGTTCACTACATATATGTACATGTGTGTATAAGTGGACATAAGATTATTAATATCGATGTTATGTACAAAGTCTTGTTGGGAAGGTGGTGTAAAATAGTTAGTGTGGATCTAACCTCCAATTCTGTTCGGTTAGTATTAGTTCGTTGATTAAAGTATATAAATTATATATATATTGCAGAAACCGTTGTCTAGCTTGTTTAAAGTTATAGGAATGATCATATTGTAATGCATGAGAGAATAGTGCATTTAGAGAATTGTTATCTTTTATATATCTTTTATATTTACCAAACCTTTTGTTAAGTTTGAATTGAGTATCTCGTTTACAATTATTGCATGGGATAGTATATATACCACTTTGTAATTTATATAACATAGAACAAACAAAAACTACTCATAGCAAATAATTTTGAAAATAAAGCGTTGAGAATTGTAAGGTTGTAATTCGATTCTGAATAGAAATGCACCTCTGGCGATCGGATTTACCGTGAAACTGCAGTAAAGTGTAAAGATATATCTCTTTTAAATATATATATAAACTTTTATTACTTTTTTTTTTGGTTAAAATGACTTAAAGCTTCTTTAGACTATATATTGGGTATTTAGATCTGTATGGCTAGGTTTCCTTCCTCTTATCTACTTACCTTTCTGGTACCAAAGGTACTAAGCTTTATTTTATTTATTTATTTATTTACTTTTAAAATGCAACTTTAATTCTTATATAATTTTATTGCTAGCTACCATATTGCAGAATGGTTCTTGGGTTTAGTGTTTAGATAGTATTATTATTATTATATTGTTTTTTAATTTTTTTATTGTTATAATTAATGTTATTTGATATGCAAATTACCATATAATACGGTAGTCTTAATATTATTATTATTTTATTATTATCATTTATTTATTTATGTATATATTAGTAAAATATCAAGCTGAATTATTTGGACACTTGATTATAGGGGAAATGGTAGTTTAATCTGTACCATTGGAGAGCCATGAATATTATAACTGTCCTGTTTTTAAATCTCCGAAACAGTTACATGGTAGACAGCTGATGATCCCCGTGTTAATATTAGACGCTTAAGGTCTCCTGTTTTTGTTTCACTATTAGATACTAAACCCCCCCATTTTTTTTATTTTATTTACTCATATTTTTTTATTTATTTATAAATTTTCCAACGAATGTTAAGTCTGCAATATCTTGGATTTAGCTAGTTTCTTTGGGAATTTAAACTGCATTTTACTTTTTTTTACTTTTTTTTGTTTTGTTAAAATGACTTAAAGCTTCTTTAGACTATATATATATATATATATATATATATATATATATATATATATATATATATATATATATATATATCTGTGTGTGTGTGTGTGTGTGTGTGTGTGTGTGTGTAAAGGAGTAAGGCTACCAGTTTTTTTCAACATTAATTTATTATTTTGTTATTTTATCATTTTATAATTTTATAATAATTTTATATAACGCGTTTCAAGCGATGGTCCGCTCTCATCAGATATGTAAATCCATTTGAAGAAATGTCTTTCGATTTGAAAGAGTGCTGTTTCATTTGAGGAAATGTGTTATTGTTTGGCGTTTTTGCGCATGTGTGGGTTTACGGAGAGGTGTACGTGTTTTGATATTTTTATATATTTTATTTTTATTTTTTTTTTTTTCAGTCGTGTGTGTTTATTAAGTACGTGTTATTTTGACCTTTATTTTACCGGTCATCTCCATTTCTTAGAGTGCTTGGATTTTCTTTTGAAAGTTATTAGTTTTAATTGCCCTGTTGCCGAATTGGCTGTTGTGATCGCGCGTGTGTGTGTGTGCGTGCGTGCGGTTAGTTCTGAATCTTGTACATAGGTGGGCGACATACACACACACACCCACACAAACACGTACACACACATACATATATGTGCATAAACACGCACACACAGGTGTATTGTTAGATAGATTGATAGAGAGAGGTGGAGAAAAGTTGATAGAAGTGCGGTTTGTATTGCGTGTTATTTGAGTTACGATCTTTTCAATGCTGGATTGAATTTAAATATAAAGTTTTTTCGTGTGTTAGTAAGTATGTGTAATCTTGGCTTTGGAAAATTAGCATTATTTTAAATTTTCCTCCGCTGCATAAGTGCACATGTTAGGAGACGAATAACTTACGATTCTCCTTGATTTTAATGTTGCTTTTATGTAAAGATACTCTATTATTAAATGTTTTGGTGTCACCTATCTAAGATTCGTTACATGTTGTACATTCTAGCGCATATGCAACGTTCTTAGCGGTGCAATTATATACATATATATATATATATATATATATATATATATATATGTATATATATATATATATATATATTCTATTTTATGTATATACACACACAGATAAGAGAGCCATGATGCTCAAAATGCATTATATAATAAACAATTTTTGAAATAACTTCTTTTTTTTTAATTTACAAATGTTGGTAGCCTCACTTCTTTATATATATATATATATATATATATATATATATATATATATATATATGTGTGTGTGTGTGTGTGTGTGTGTGTGTGAATATGTGTGTATAGCAAGTAAGCTACACAAAAACGTCTGTTTCGTTCCCACACTCAATTATCACGTTAAATGCATTTATCCTGCGGGAATTAAACAGGTATTTTATTGTGTAGCTAACTTGCCATATATATATTTTCATACATTATCTCTCTCTCTTTCTCTCTCTCTCTCTCTCTCTCTCTCTCTCTCTATATATATATATATATATATATATATATATATATATTTCATATGACTTATCTCGTTAATTTCATAAGCAATAGTGCACTTGTTTCAGAGTTCACTTCAAATATATATTTATACACGAAACTGCATATATATATATATATATATATATATATATATATATATATACACACGTTAAAACTGTATAAGTAATTCACACTGCTTCCAGCAACTCATTACCCATGGGCAAAATGATTGGTATATACGTAAATTCATTCACAGAAACTGAAATACATTACAGTGTCTTTTTTTCTTTCGCTCGAAGACAAAGCCAGAGGCGTAGAATATAAAGGCAGCATAAAATAGCTGAATGACTCATATCTTCTGCATGTATCTAACACATAAAGTTATCTTGTTGGATTTTCATGAAGTTAGCCACAAATAGCACTGTTTGACATATCGATACTTGATTTGAACTAGTTTGTGATTTCGTTTTTCCATCTACAATGTTATTAGCACAAATACACAAATATATATTTTATTTTGCTTTAGCTTTTTTTTCGAAATACTATTTCCGGTTAAAATAAACTCTTAGAGTAGATAAGCTTTCTTTTTCTCATCGAAAGGTTTTCAAGTGAAGTTATCGTGTGCAATTATACTGAGTAAATATATATATTTATATATATATATATATATATATATATATATATATATATATATATATATATATGTGTGTGTGTGTGTGTGTGTGTGTGTATTGTATTAGTTTATGTAGGTGTAAATCCGTTGAAATTCAAGTGTTTTCAAGTGTCCAATAACAAGTAGAGCTGTTCTTAAGTATACATTTTTATTTATACAAACATTATTGGTTACATATGTGCATACATGTTTCGATTGTACTCTTCACAGAGAGTCAACCTCTTCAGACTAAAGAAGACAAAGCAGTGAGATGGATTTGGAAATCTTCCCCTTTAAATAAATCTTTTTGGGGGATAGGCTATTTTTTATAAATTAGTATCGGATTACATACTTAACCTGTCAACTCTTTCAATTAGTTTCTATCTTTTTTTATCATTTTTATTACCTGATATATATATATATATATATATATATATATATATATATATATATATATATAATTATTCAAAGCCCTCGCTAGACTGAGCACTTTAAGGAAGTTAACAACAAGTCGTTATTTATAGCGTAATGCGATACTTTAGGCCCCGCCTTTTGAGTTCTCTCAACGACTTGCTTCCAGAAAATGCACGGTGGGCACGACGGTAAGCGCTCGATTGCTAAGTCAAATATTACTTTTGTATTGGGTTTCGAACCGTGTGACCGGCAGGCATTGTCTCCTAAACTAAACCAAAGATTCTCTTTCTCGCTGTCTCTCTTTATATATAACTAGCAAACCCTACCCCCACCCCCTCAGGCAGCAATTAATTGAGAGTGGGGGGGGGGGAGCGTTAATTTAAAAAAATGTTTTTTACTCAGAGAATTCTATAATTTTAATAAGCTTTGGTAAATTTGCAGATTAATATCTTCAGCTAAATTATCACCCCTTCAGAAATGAGATTCGTCTTTTTAGGGTCTATATTGTTAGGGCAGTAAATATGTTTTTAACATAAACCCTAAGTTTGACTGAACTGCCCTAAAACTTGCCCGAAAAATTTAATTTATATACGAAAATCTTTCCCACTTTAAATGATAAAATAATTGTTTTTTTTTTCTTTTCTTCTTTCCATCAAGTAAAAAAAAGGTAGAATTCACTCGCAAGCCAAGAAAACCACACTCTCCCTTCCCCCTTTTCTCTTCTCGCTTCTGCCTAGCGTGGTGTTTTAAGTTAAGGTGCTTAAAAAAAAATTCCGATTTATTTATTAAATAACTTTAATAAACTACTGTTAATATAGACGAACTTATTGCATGCATATAGTTAACATAAGCCAATGCAATTCCAAATTAATAATACTAAACATTAATTAATTATGAACGGTTTTAAAAATAGTTATGCTAATTAGACAGTCAAAAGGTTCTCTCTTAATCTTTTATCTTCACTATATATACAGAATATCAAGATTTTATGTTGTATTATTGATTTAAATAACAGTGACCATCCCTACAAAAAGAATATATGTATATATATATATATATATATATATATATTTATTCTTCTAAATAAATATATATATATTATAATATTATAATATAAAATGAAATAATAAAATAAGGTGTCAATATTGAGCTTCAGTTTTTATCCGGATGTTTCACTAATTATAAGATATTAGTTGACGCTTTATCTTTTGTTAGATTACTTTATATATATATATATATATATATATATATATATATATATATATATATATATATATATATATATATATACATATATATATATATATATATATATATATATATATATATATATATATATATATGAAGAATACATAAGAGCAAATAGTAAAAAGATATCATTAAAAAATGAACATACTAATTTATTTATGTAAGAGGCGTTGAAGAAGACATATTGGAATTAAAAAGTAAAAAATTATTAATCGTCTTAGAAACGACCGTATGCCTAATCATTGTTTATTTCGAATTCTTGGAAATAATATAACTAATGTTATAAATTTATTTGTCTCAATTTACTCTCTCCTCTCTCTCTCTCTCTCTCTCTTTCTCTCTCTCTCTCTCTCTCTCTCTCTATCTCCCCTCTCTCTCTCTCTCTCTCTCTCTCTCTATATATATATATATATATATATATATATATATATATCCAGTGAAGTCTTGTTTTTAGGAGTTATGTAATCAATCGTGTTACTTCTTACCCTTTATATAAAATAGTGCTCAATAACAAGTAAAGATGTATATTTATTTAGTATAAATGTGCTGAATATCTATGTCTAAGTGACTCATGGGGGACAGAACCTCCTTAAAACTTCAAATACGTATATCGGATTTTAATGAAATTTAAACCATATCTACAAGACACTAATTCAGAGAATTTTCCAAACATTTGAGCTTCTTCTGACTTTATTAGGGGGCGAAACAGGAGAAGGGTGTCAGTAAAAAAAAGTTATAAAGTGCATAGTAGTGATCCTCATTTAATCTCGAGAAATGACACGTCTTGCTACTGGTACATATATAAATTTAGGTATGTGTATATGTTTATATATTTGTATGTACAGGATTAATTCCTAAACTAATTAACTGATCATTAGGAATTTGGGAACACAGCTACTAGACATAAAGGATTTTAATGGGAGCTGTTTTTAGTTTAATTAAGTTTCATGCATAGGATGTAAAACGGGGTGGAAGTCCTTGATCAAAATTCAGATACCTCCGATTTTTATATAATTTTAACAATAGGTATTAGACACCAATTAATAAATATTCCCCAGATTTCAGTGTCTTTGTAGTGTTTTAAAGGGTAAAATATGGGAACAACCACTAATTTGAAAATTTCGTTTTGCCTTTAATTTGATCCATAATCATTAGACACCAATGAAGCAAGATTCCCAGAATTTCAATTTCTTTATAAGACCTCTTAAGCTTAAGTCTTTAATTTTAGATATTTTCTAGAATCAAAATCATGTAAAAGATTTTGATCAAAATTAGGATAAGGATTCTAGACATAAGGTTTAGCGTTATTATATCTTGATTTTAATCTTTGTAAGGAGACATGAAATTGATGCAAAACTGTTCTGTTCAGAGAAGTAATTTTATCCGTCCAAGGACGGGTATTCTTCTAGTATATATATATATATATATATATATATATATATATATATATATATATATATATATATATATATATATATATATATATATATATATAATGTATATATATAGATATATAGATATATAGATATATAAGTTATGAAATCTGTGTGGCTTAATTGCCATAAATATATTTTCATAACTTACTACCTAGCTCTACTCACGTATTGAGCACTGTTGAAGTAAATACTGAAAATTGATACATAAAAAGTTATATCTCCTTATAACATTTTGTGTGGATACATGAAATAATATATATACATATATATATATATATATATATATATATATATATATATATATATATATATATATATATAATCTACATGTACATATACATGTACAAGCCAAAGCTATTATGCATTCGCATTGCTCAAAGCAACTAATTACAATTGTGTAAATTGCATGGTTATATGCATTCATTCACCAGAAACTGAACTGCATTATCACAGTTGGTTTTTCATTTTTTTTTTACTATGAACAAGCTTGAGGGAGTGGAATGTGAAGTCGAAACATAATAAGTCAGAAAATATTGGGATATAATCAAGTCATTTTAGTTTTTAATTTTTGTGTTCACATTTTCAAACTTATAGAGAAAAGTATAACATTTTTATGGTAAGAATGACAACTCTTTTTATGCTGTTCGATTAAAAATATGAGTTATTCCCATTGCTGATTTTGACTTTCCGATCATAATTTTTAAGTGTTTCCAGATTACCAGTTGTACTACGTTATGTTAAAAACTATAGCAAAGTACGTTATCATTAACAACAAATCCCGTCTAGCTACAACAACTGTAAATAATTTTTATTTCTTCCTCTATGTACCTAAAACTAAACAGAACTTCCATGGGCAAAGTTTATTTCCAAGAACTGCCCGTCTGTTTAACACAATACTACAGGGCTACTACCCAGCTAGCTACAACATGGTCGTTTTTTTAAGTATAATGTTAACGAATTCTTGTTGAATTGTTAAATAATCAAATTCTACCCAGTTCAAACCATCGTTACTAATCCCCATGCTGTTGTATCAGCGTCCACCTGACAAACTTATTAACTCTTATCTTCGAGTCGTCTTTGAGCATTGATAAGCGGTGACTCATTAGTACATAAAAAACACATATTTATATATATAGTTAATGCTTAAACGTAAATAGTATCCTTACTAGACAAAGAGAATAACCCATTAAAGTTACATCGATGAAGTTACATCAGATATACATAAATACTGCTGGTATTAAATCAGTACTATAGTTTAGACTTAGGGTCGACCAGAGCTATTATATGACAACTAAGAAACATAAAAAAATATGACATATTCATCGTTAAGTATACAACTTCCAAAAATTCAACAACAACTAAGTTTTATGTGCGTACGTTTCTGAGAGATTTATTTTTAATATTTAGCCTCTTAATCAGCTTAAATGAAAGGAAATTCATGCACCACTTCGATCAATAGTCCAGTCAAATAGGAGAGGCCTCATCGGACAGCAGATACCTGAAAACAGAACCCACAAGAATATACAAAGAAAAAAATAAAAACAACAATTAAAAAAAAAAACTAACCAATATTATTCATTTTTTTTGTACGACAGAGCTGAAAAAAAGAATTAAGAATTTTATATTTTTTCTATAAAAAACAGATACACTGTCATGCTAAAGTTTGTGAATGTATTTTCATCAGATTGCATGGACGCACCTTATTTCAGATTTACCGAATCATCCGTATAAAGGTTTTGTCTACTCACGCTTAAAGTAGAAAAGAACATTTTTGTTAGTCTGTCATGCTTAAGTTTGAATAGCATTTAAATTCTGTTTATGTATTGGTTGGTTCGTTGGTCTGTGAGGCTTAAGATTAAAATAGCATTTGTGGGTCAGTTCGCGCATCGGTTGGTACGTTGGTCTGTAGAGCTTAACTTGGAAATGAGCATCGGTCAATTATTTGGTCTGTGACGTTTAAGTTTGAAATACCTTTTTGGGGGTCCGTTCGTACATCGATCGATTCATTGAGCTGTGACGCTTAAGTTTGAAATAGCATTTTAAGGTCTGTTAGTGCATCTATCGATTCGTTGGGCTGTGACGCTTAAGTTTGAAATAGCATTTTCAGGTCTGTTAGTGCATCTATCGATTCGTTGGGCTGTAACGCTTAAGTTTGAAATAGCATTTTCAGGTCTGTTAGTGCATCTATCGATTCGTTGGTCTGTGACGCTTAAGTTTAAATTGCCTTTTCAGGTCTGTTCGTGCATCTATCGATTTATTGGGCTGTGACGCTTAAGTTTGAAATAGCATTTTCAGGTCTGTTAGTGCATCTATCGATTCGTTGGTCTGTGACGCTTAAGTTTGAAATAGTATTTTGGGATCTGTTCGTTGGTCTGTAGCGCTTAAATTTGAAATATCATTTTTGGGTGTGTTTATGCATGGGTCGATTCATTAGTCTGTGACGCTTAAGTTTGAAATAGCATTTTTTGGTCTATTCAGGCATAAGTCGATTCGTTGGTCTATGAACTTACCGTTTAAATCGCATTTTGAGGTCCGTTCGTGCATCGGTCGAGTCGTTGGTCTGTGGTACTTAACTTTGAAATTGCATCTTCTAAGGCAAACATCCCAATTGAATGAACACGATCAGAATGGAACCATTTTTTTTATTATCTTCTTTTAAACAAAAATAATTTCATTCGTAGACGAATGTTAGAAAAAGCGAAATTAGTACTTCATTTTGGATCACATTATAAAAGGAATGTGGTTTTTGAATTAAGTATTAAAAAATTTCATTCATTTTAATGGTTGACCAGAAATAATAATCATCATCATCATCATCATCATCGATTCTTTTTGTATTAGCGTGCACTGGTGGCTCAAGGTAGCTGGCTAACTGCATGTATGGCAGATCTCACTCGACGCCTCCAAGAAAAGCTATCATGAGGATCATCTGCGGAGAACCTCAACGCTATACGACCTCTCTGCAGCAGTTATTTTCAAGGCAATACCGGGGACTTCCAACTCTTGAACTATCTTGATGGCACCACTCGAGCGTTCCACATGTCCATACCAACGAAGCTTGGAAATACTGACTATATTTTGAATTAAATCATTAAAGAATTTGCGAAGATTTAAACAGTCATCAACTGTCTTGTCATCGCTACCAAAACGTGTTGCCCGAAAGTCTTGTTACAAAAAAATAACGACACTAGAAGAAAATCAAAATGATGGTGTCGATAAAGACCTTTTTGGCGCGTGACAGTGTTAATGAAAGTGAATAAAATGAATCTATTACATGTTCTTTTTCTATTACGTAATAACTTGTTCGTCTAGTTTTCTTTTCGTTGGTCTTGCAATGAATAAACTCAATTCAGGATATGTGTTTTGTATTGCTTCATAACTTGTTTCTCTATTGTTGTTACCTGTTTGTTATGGGTAACAATATTTCAGACCACTCTGTACATTTTGATGTTTGGTCGGCAAGTTTTAAGCATATCTGCAATCTGGCCCCGTCAAAAACAATTGTCTAAGTGCTCAAGAATGACGTAGGATTATGAATCTATCCATAGATAAATATTCCAGCTTGTTATATATATATATATATATATATATATATATATATATATATATATATATATATATATATATATATGAATAGATGAGTTAAATGTAGCATACAAAATAGCAAGCTTTTATCCGATCTTAAGAAATAGGGCCGGCTAAGTCTAGCTCAGTATAACCTATACTCAGAAATACAGCAGGTATCCACTGAGTTCAATATATATATATATATATATATACATATATATACATATATATATATATATATATATATATATACATATATATATATACATATATATACATATATATACATATATATATATATATATATACATATATATATATATATATATACATATATATACATATATATATATATATATATATATATATATATATATATATATATATATATATATATATATTGTTTGTTTTTTGTCTTTTGTTTTGTTTTTTTGTTTTTTTTATGATTGTGTATTGGCGGATCAAATCTTTGCTCATCAGTATATCCCTGACGAGGAGCTGAAGAGGTTTTAAAACAATTGTCGGATACTCAAACTATGATTATTTTAATATATATATATATAAGGTGTCTATAGTTAGAAGTCTCACTATGAACGCCTAAGTGAAAGGTCAGACTTTTCCGCCTGAAGAGATCTTAGTTTCTAATAACTAAATATCTTAACATCGACAGGCTAATGAGGCGACTTTTGTACATGTCTGTATCAATAAAAAATATTAATATAAACAGCTCTATTTACTATTGAGCACTATTATATAAGCCCAGTTAAAATTCTTTGGATTTTTATTCTTTAGAGGTTTACTTAACCTGGATTACTATTTTTTTTTCAAGAGTGCTCAATATATACATATATATATATATATATATATATATATATATATATATATATATATATATATATGTGTGTGTGTGTGTGTGTGTGTGTGTGTATACGTATATAAGAGAACGTTTTCATACAACAAAGACGTAAGACGTTCAGCCGTTAATAACAAACATAGACGAGAGAGTCACCGAGTCATCAAACGACACATGAGACGCTAAGCCGTTGAAAAGTAAGTTGTTTTAATTTCATTAAACAGTTAGATTGAAATGCGATTCAGATAATGGGGCCTCACATCAGTGAGGGGGCCGATACGCAAAAAAAGCCGCCGAGAGAAAGGCCCTGAAACGGTGCTGATATGGGGGTATTTCAACAGTAAAACAACCGAGGATATATATATATATATATATATATATATAAGCGCACTAGGTAAGCTGTTTCTTTTAAACAGCAATATCTTCTGTTGGCAGTTCACTTCATAGCGAGTATCTGCTACTGTTCCGGTAGCTAGTTTCATTCTATTCTCTTTCTCTTTATTCTTCTTTAACTGAGGGTTTAATATAATAATATTCCATTTAATTTATAATGGATTTATCCTATTTATATCCTTTTTTTCTTTATTGTCTAGAGAGAGAGAGAGAGAGAGAGAGAGAGAGAAAGAGAGAGAAACCGTATGAAATAAGAAATAAGAGTGAGGGGGGCAAATAATATACGAGAGAAGAAGAGGGTTATAGAGAGATACTTGGTAAGAAATGTGTCAGTTCGTGAGCTAATTACAATTTACGGATATTTAAAACAAATAAAACGGATTTTTTTTTTCAAACATAACTCCATCTCAAAATAAAGGAATATTTTCGCAAGTATTTTGTGTGATTAAAATTGATAGGAAAACGCATCAGGGAAATAAGCTTTGATCAACCCATCTTTAACATAATAAGAGATAAATTTTTCATTATATACACACTATACATTAGTTTGATATTTACTCGGTACCGGCCGTTTCACTTAAACACTGGAAATTCAACCTACATGGTTAAATATACCAAATATAATCGATTAATCAGCCGAGGTTTCGATAGTATAACCCACAATATAAAAGATATATGCAAATTTCACTATATTTTCAGAAACTGAAAGGGCGGAAACGTTATTTTATTGCCAATAACACAGTACAACAATAACAAATGAAAATTAGCTAGTCAGAAGCAAAGTCTGATTTGTCATCTTCCCTGCTATGTGGGTCTGACTCTGAAAATCCGACAGGATAACTTTATATGTTATGCATGTAGACGTTACTATATAGTAAGAGTGTAAGGCACGGATGCCAACACATGCTGCATATACATTAATGTAGTGTACGAATTTGGAGGAAATGATGTTAATTAAAATCCGAAAATAATTTTCTTTAGCGTTGTGGAAAAATATTTTTCCCCAAGATGTTCCATCATGAAGAAAATGTCTAATTCTTACAAGATGGAAGGCTGCAAAAAATAAATTTCAAAAGAGAGAGAATAAAATTATCATACAACTAAATAAATTATTGATCCATTCGATTATCAGATCTTTATTTAATGGGAATATTATAGGTTTTTTGAATAATAATTTGGCAATATCTTTCTCTCTCTTACTATATATATATATATATATATATATATATATATATATATATATATATAGAGAGAGAGAGAGAGAGAGAGAGAGAGAGAGAGAGATAAAACACACGATATATCATAAAGTGAAATACCGTGTATGCAAAAGACTAAGAGCAAAACAAATTAAACACAGGAAGAAATCATCAGAAAAACGAGAGATTTACCGGTTTCGTTGGGATCAACGAACATCTTCAGAAAAAGTGAACATTTTAAATTCATTGCATAACGACAAAACATAGGAAAAAGAAGACGAGCAACGAGATGTTTTCGGCACGTGGGTATTTATTTGAAAGACTATGCAGCGTGTGCAACAAAGACGTTAAATGGGGAAAGCGCGAGAAAGAAAGAGAAAAAGAAGAAAAGAAAAATAAATAAATGGAAGCATGGACGAAATACAGTAGAAAAAATAGGTGGAACTTTGATCTGGATCGGAGTTTGTTATGCAGTGGCTAGGTATATTGCATTTTTAGAGTGCGATTTTTGCCAGATGTTTTGTTAAGGAATCAGATTCGAGTCTGCGGTTTACGTTAGATGGTGATGAGAGAATAATTAGCGCACTTTCGACGCAATTGCAGCGTGGGAGAGCGGATTCAGTCTTGAGGAGAGTGCAGTTTGGGAAGTCAACATTGTGAGTAAAAGTGTTCCTGTTTATGACTAGTGCGTTAGTGGGATTAATGTGTCTCGTTTATGTTCGTAAATGCTGAATTCTATATTTCTGGCCGTCTCGCCGATATAAAACATCAGACATTTTATTTTGTAAATGCCAGCTAGGAAAGAAGTGTTCTTAAGGTGCAGGTGGGGACGTTGTTTGGTGTTGATTAAATCCTTAATTGTTTTACAAGTTGATGTCACTATATTTATATCAGATTTGAATAGTTTTTGTAAGGAAATAGATATGGGATTATTGGGGAGAACTATTACAGATTTTTTTTTGTTGTTAATTTTGTTTGTATTATTTGTGCGGGTTGCATTGTTTTGAGAGGAAATTTTTTGTAGTGCTAGTCTGTTTTTATGTTGTTGTGTATATTAAAGGCTTTGCGTTAAGCAATCTGCTTTCTTTTTCTTCCCCCCCTCCTCTTCCCATCTTTGTCGCACGGGCTGCATAATTTTTTCAAATAGTGACGCACGTGCTCAAAACATCCTGCTGTGCGTCTTCTTCTTTTTCGTATGTTTTGCCGTTATTCAATAAATTTAAATTTTCCACGTTTTCTGAAGACGTTCGTTTATCTGAACGAAACCGGTAAATCTCTCGTTTTTCTGATGTTTTCTTCTTGTGTTTAATTTGTTTTTCTATTTGTATTTCTCTCTCCCTCTCTCCCTCTCTCTCTCTCTCTCTCTCTCTCTCTCTCTCTCTCTCTATATATATATATATATATATATATATATAAGTTAGCTGTATTTATTTATATCTATATATCTATGTACAGAGTAATCTCCTAAACTAATGAACGTATCATTATGAATTTCGGAATAGATATTTAAAAAATACGGTGAGTAACATGCGACAATTATTTTGTTTGTAAATATTAACATTTAGATTCTCAGGCACCCAGTGAGTAACATAGGCACTTATTTTGTAAATTTTACCATTTAGGGGGAAGTCTCACCAGCACCCGCCTCCAAAAAGCTGTTAATCTCCTAAACTAATGAACGGATGATTATGCATTTTGAAATATATATTCTAGACAATACGGTGAGTAACCTGGGCACATTATTATTTGTAAATGTTTACATTTAGTGTGTGCATATATATATATTTTTTTCATTTTTAATTTTGGTTTTATGAACTGATCATTATAAAATGTTGAATATATACTCTCGGTAACACGGTGAATAGAATAAACATACTATTATTACTTTTTTTTGTAAACGATACCATTTAGGTGGTGCGCTCACCCGAACTCGAACCCGCCTTCACAAGACTTTTAAAATAAGTTGATACAAAAGATTTAGAGAAAAGAAAGAATTGCTGTACATCAAATTTTGAGTTATGTTAAGTAATACATTTTTTTAAAATCGGTTCATGCATGTGAGCGTAAATAATATGTATGTGCTTGGTAAAATCCTAAATTATTGAACTTATCATTATGAATTATGGAATATGTATTCTAGTAAACAGGGTGAGAAACGTGGGTACATTATTTATTTATTTTTGTAAATTTTACCATTTAAAGAGGTGCCACTGAAACCGTACCACATCCCACAAATAGTCTTCTAACTATTAAATATATAAGAATAATGTTCCTCTCTTTTTTTTCTTCATGTGATATTGCTCTCGACTCGCTATGACTCTGTTTATTCTGCTTAAAAGCTTATTAAAATTCTGTACCACAAAGAATCTGTTCAAATATACATATATATGTATATTCATATATGTTGTTTTTTTTCCTCAATCGACAAGTCCAGGTTTCGATCCATATGATCTCTTCAAAGCCGCTACTTTATTCAACATTGGAAAAGTGTGTGTATAAGAGGTGGGTTGAAAGTTGAGACGTTCTTATTTTTAGGATGGGTAGGCAATGTCTATGTATGAGAGGCTAGGTATGGGTGTTAGGGTTTTAAATGTTTTCTTGCACGATAATTTATAATCAACACTGGGTTTGACTTTTGTAGCTACAAACTATTTTTACCCATGTAAGTCTAGACAGAATGTAGGTGAGGGCACAGGCGCTCTGGTCAGAGTTGCACTTACATCTATACACCAGGTCATTGGCACACACACAGGAGAATTTCCTTCACACGGAGCTATACAGATGGACTCACACAAACAAGTCTGGGAACACATGTATAAACGAATTTAATTCAAAGACGTTTACTATATCTATAACATCTATTTGTATACTGGAGAGTTTGAATTACATACAGCGGAGTTTGAATTACCTACTAGACACCAGCCTCGGGTGTCTTCAGTCTCTCTGTACAAGGGTTTATCAATACAACTTGACATGAGGATACTTACTCCTACAAGTAAACCCTGACCAAATATTCAAAATTACATAGTATCCGCAGCACAAATAGGATCCCCCCATACGAGGAATAGTGCATCTTCTCCTAGTGATGTTACCTGAAGTAACACCACGTAGCTGGATACTCCACCAGACTAGATGAATTCTTGTCCTGGAATCCAGTAAGACCAAGAGACTATGACATACTTGACTGGTCAGAGAAGAAATTTATTATTCTTAACTTTTTTACTAACTCAATGTTTGAGAAATAAAGGAGAATTTTAATAGAATATTCGGGTATCTATGTATCTCATATAGAGATCAAGTGTTAGCCCCAGGAAGGGGCCCCTTGATGTCTGAGAACTTCAACTGAAGTAAAGTGAAACATTAAGTGAATACACACAGTTTGAATTACTTACTAGACACCAGCCTCGGGTGTCTTCAGTCTCTCTGTACAAGGGTTTATCAAGACAACTTGACATGAGGATACTTCACTCTACAAGTAAACCCTGACCAAACATTCAAAATAACATAGTATTCGAAGCCCAAATAAGATTCCCTCTACACGGCTATACATTGGCTCATACGAGGAATGATGCTCCTTATCCTAGTGATGTTACCTGAAGTAACACCACTTACCTGAATACTCCACCAGACTAGATGAATTCTTGTCCTTGAATCCGGTAAGAACAAGAGACCACAAGAAAGATATACTACAACATAGTAAACTGGTAAATTGGGGAGAGGGGAATTAATTTTCTTAACTTCTTTACTAACTCAACGTTTGACAAGTAAAGAGAACTTTAACAGAATATTCGGATATCTATGTTTTTGGTATAGAGATCTAGTGTTAGCCCCAGAAAAGGGGCCCCTTGATTTCTGAGAACTTTGACTGAAGTAAAATGAAACAAATGAGAGAAACACCCATATGCATGTATACATGCACACATGTACATATACATATGTATTTGACCACATAAGTATATGCACAGACCCATGCACATACATACATGTATACACACAGATACACATATATACACGAATTAATGATAGTATATTTGTTTGGTATAATTTTTTCATGGTTTTGTTGGTGTATGTGGCCAGACGAGGTCCATACTATTTTTACTTGTGATCCTATCACAGGGACAGTTTTTATCTATCCCATGTGTAGACATGATTTTTTTGTAATTTATTATTTTTTATCCATTCCAATATACCACTTCTTCAGCACCGATTCCATAACATCTCAAATAGAAGTCGAACAAAGTATCAACATTATTCGTTCTTTAAAACACAGTTATTATAGAAAACACACATATATAAATATTAATACTACTACTAATAATAATTATAATTATAACAAATAATAAATAAATATATACATATATATATATATAACAAGAAAATATATTAGGAAGTAAAACATCAAAGGTAAATACTTTGCTTGAAATTACTTTAACTAAAATAGACCAATGTTCGCAGGATGCCGTTATGTTATTTTTTATAAGGAGTTCCTGTCGATGAGGAAGTTCAGATCTTTCTTCTGAGCTCCACGTTTTTTATATTAGTCTGTTGTCATTTTTTCATGGTTTTGTTAGTGTATGTGGCAACACCAGGCCCAGGTTTATTTTACTTGTGATCCTATCAAATATATAGAAATAACAGTGCACTATCACACACATTTTACGTGTTAGATGTTAACAATAGTGAATGTTGTTCAGTATTTGTTTCAACGGAGTATAATACAAAAACCAAGCATTTGCAAACCTATGTTTATGGGTAGGTTTTCATTACTTACACATATAGAACATAATCTCAGAATTTCCGTAATTGATTTTCCAAACAGCCCGTATAATGCTAAAACTCTAATAGTCTTGCTTGCTTGTTTGTTTGTACCTTGAATGTTTTAGGTGATAGTAAGATAAACGAGGGAGACGAGAAGTATTGAAAGGATAATAAGGTGGGTGGGTGATTAAATGGAATAGAAGAAGGAACTAGTAGTAGCAGTAGTAGTAGTAGTAGTAGTAGGTGTAGTAGCATGAGAGGAGATGTAAATAAATAAATGATGTAAATAATTAAGAAAAGAAAAAATACCAAAATAGTAGTAGCATCAGCATGAGAAGATAACGTTAATAAATAAACAATGTAAATAAAGAAGAAAAGGAACAGACTAAAGTAATAGTAGTAGTAGTAGTATATAAGCATAAGAGGGGAGTAAGACCATAATGTTAATAAATAAACAGCGTAAATAAAGAGAAAAAAGAACAGATTGCAGTAGTAGTAGTAGTAGTAGCATCAGCGTAAGAGGAGAGTAAGAGGATAATGTTAATAAATAAACCGCATAAATAAAGAGAATAAAGAACAGATTGCAGTAGTAGTAGTAGTAGCATCAGCGTAAGAGGAGAGTAAGAGGATAAGTTAATAAATAAACAATCTAAATAAAGAAGAAAAATAAAAATAGACTAGTAGTAGTAGTAGTAGCAACAACATAAGAGGAGAGTAAGAGTATAACGTTAATAAATAAATCTAAATAAAGAAGAAAAAGACACGACTACAGTAGTAGTAGTAGTAGTAGTAGTAGCATCAACATAGGTAGAGAGTAAGAGTATAATCTTAATAAATAAACGATCTAAATTAAAAAGAAAAGGAAAATACTAAAGTAGTAGCAGTAGTAGTAGTAGTAGCATCGGCGTAAGAGGAGAGTAAGAAGATAACGTTAATAAATAAACAATGTAAATAAAGAGGAATGGAACATAGGAGATGTATATTATTTATTTCTATGTAATGTGTTGCCTAACGTATGATGTACCGATGTACAATGTGTCATTGTTGTTTTGTTTTACGGCATATCAACCGTTTTGGTGTCATTTAATGCCAAATTAAGTCATTTTGGTTAAAAGTGTTTATATTCAAATTTTTAATATCTTTAAATGTTTCTAGAGTCATTTATTTCTAGGCAAATATTTTGTAAACAGTAGATTCCATTTAACCCAATAGATTGGGACTCTGACTGATACTTCCACTACATGTCAGGGTGGACCTCGGAGTATTGTCAACTAAAGGGTGATTCCACACTCTCTAAGACTTCACTACCGGATGTAGTTTAAGGCCGTATTCAGACAAAGTGTGGGAAGCTGGTAGGGTTCGGAAGAAAAAAGAATAAAAAAACAGGGTTAAAAAGGACTGTGAAAGATTGATATTGCGGTGCGGTGAGATGGGTGTGGGGCAAAGACTTTTCCCAACAGTGTCCAAGACAGATGTCAACCCAGGTACCGGAAGCTAGTGGTGCTCACGGTTGAGCACAATATTCGATGTGAGATGTTATTAAAGACTCATATCTGCTTACATTTGCATCCCTTCAATCTATATCTATAAAGTTATCTTGTCCGATTTTTCCAAGTCAGACTCCAAGAGCATTTTAGCTGACAAGTTAAACTTTTGTTTCTGACTAGCCAATATTCGCTTATTATTGTTGTACCATTTTATTGACAATATAATAACGTACTTTGCTATAGTCTTTTTCAAATATTGCTGTGTCCGGCTCAGACGTCGTCGCCGTGCTCAAATTACAAGTACACATCGCCCTATGCATTGTGGGTCATAACGATCATTCCGGTGTCCGCCATCACACTTCTTCTTAATATTTCTTATTATGAATGAGTCCACATGGCTATCTGCAACTATCTTAACATCTGCTTGAAATACAACAGATAACAAATCGAAAGAAGTAAACAAGCCTTAAAATTTTATTTCTTTTATTTAATATCTTGTTTTTCGATTTTTCTTATACAAAAGTACGTCAAAAAATATATAATGGATGAACTTAAAGACAAGAAACCATTTTCCTGTACACTTTGTGGTAGTTGCTTTTGGCATGAATCGAAGCTGAGTCGTCACTTGCGTATACACACTGGGGATAAACCATTTACTTGTGAAACATGTGAATGCTCATTTTTTGACAAATCAAAGTTGACAATTCACATTCGTAAACACACTGCTTGTCCTGGAATCCGGTAAGACCAACAGACCAAAAGAAAGATATACTATGATATACTTGACTGGTCAGTTGGGGAGAGAAGAAATTATTCTGAACTTTTTTACTAACTCAATGTGTGAGAAATAAAGGAGAATTTTAATAGAATATTCGGGTATCTATGTATCTCATATAGAGATCAAGTGTTATCCCCAGGAAGGGGCCCCTTGATTTCTGAGAACTTCGACTGAAGTAAAATTAAACATTCCGGGAAAAACCATTTTCCTGTGAAATATGCGGATCTTCATTCTCTGTTAAAGCATCTTTGAGATGCGTATGGATCCACTGAGTAAGCTACTTAAACGATCCAATGCTGGATACAACCTTAGCCGAAACAGAAGGAAAATAAAAAACTAAATCATCTCCTCTTTATGGACGATCTCAAACTCTATGCAGAATCTTAGAAACAACTAGTCTCTCTGATAGAAATTGTAAAAGATTACACAGAAGACATCTGCATAGAGTTTGGATTCGAAAAATGCGCTAAATGCACAATAAAGAAAGGAAAAAAACAGCATCAGAACATCTTAATATTAACACTGGCTCTATTGAAGACCTAGGAGAAGATGCTGTCTTTAAATACCTTGGAGTAGAGGAGAATGAGACGCTTGAGCACGGAAAGATGAGAGAGAAGGTACAGAGAGAATATATTAAGCTCCTGAAAAAAATCCTCACATCTGAACTCTCATCAAAAAATAAAATAACTGCCATAAACCAACTGGCAATACCTGTCGTTTCCTACGGGTTCGGCATAATCGATTGGCCACAAGGCTACATCAACAAACTAGACACAAAAATTCGGAAAATGCTTGCCTTAAATAAAGTAATTTACCGACACTAGTGTGTGGACAGGCTATACTTACCGCAAAGAGAAGGTGGTCTGGGCCTCATTGAGATTAATCATGCCTACCGAGCCTCAATGGTCAGTGTGGGACAATATATAAAGAGCTCCTGTGATCAAAAAATGAGAATGGTGAATGAACATCACACCAAATACCTTCCTCAGCAGACCTCAACAACAAAACTAGCCGATAATTTCAGTGGAAACACACTGGACAACACTAGCGAAGATGATAATAACCGAGCAACCCTGATCGCGCGCAAGAAGAGGGAGGAGTACACGAAAAAGGAGCTGAAGACCAGACTAGAAGGATGGCGAAATAATAAAAGAGCAGGAAAGTTCATTGAAGAACTTAACCAGAGCTATATCGACAAGGAGGCTTCACTACAATGGCTCAAGAGTGGCAACTTCCCGTTCGATGAGGAATGGATACTAATAGCAGCACAAGACCATGGCCTACTTACTAATGGGTTTAAGAAAATGGCTGGTCTACAAAAAACTGACCAGTGCAGGTTCTGCCACTCTGCCATTGAAAGTCCAAGCCACCTAATGTATGGATGCAAGATCCTTTTGGCTGATGGCCATTACACTGCCCACCACAACAAAGTATGTAAATACCTACATTGGAAGATCTGCGGATAGATGCAGTTTGAAAGATCACTGAACATCTGGGAACAGGAACCCCCACCCATAACATCGAATGGAAAAGTTACAAAACTGAAATGACTTTTAAAAAAACTTTATTTCACCCCAAGCAAGGCATATTACCACTGAGACGTAAGGGGTTACTATGATTAGGAGCCAGATTTATAGTGAGCATTCTCAGTGGGAAGTTGTGCAGCAAGATGTTTGTTCACATTACATTTAAATTTCTACATGTTGGTACAATCGGAGAAAGAGATGACAGGGAAGGAATTCCAAAGGCAAGCGGTGCGAGGAAAAAAGCTATTTGAATAGAGAGTTTTTCGGCATCTGGGTACCTCTACAATAAATGGGGAGGGGGTGATGTTAGTCGGATTAGTCGAGATTATTTACATAAGGGTACAAGTGCAGTAAGTTCGTCTTCACTGCATTCAGGGCAATGCCGGTTATGTACAACTAATAATTAAATATAAAAATGTATTATTTTCTGTAAGACTCTAAGTATAAAGAGTGAAACTGGACCCCCAAGAAAAAAGAAAAAAAACCCTAAATATTCTAACCCTAACGCTGACATTGTGTCAAGCAAAACATAAACCACTGAATTAAATAAAATAAAAATTCAGTAAAAAATAAAAGCAAACAAAATTTTTACAAATCAGAAAGATAGACTTTTCTCTTATTTTTTTTTTTTTTGTGATCTTTTTATTTTTCTATAAAGTTTCTTTTGAAAAAAAAAGCATTTTTGTTTTGGTTCATTTATTCGTTTTTTTGTGTAATATCATTAACTCACAATCAACGAGAGAAAAAAAACAAATAAAATGAATAAATAATGAAATAGAAAAGAAACATAAATTAAAAAAAAATGTAAACAAAATTACATGAAAAAAAATGTTTGAAAACGAAAAATAATGGAAAGAAAAGCTGGCTCAGATGTCGCATTCTAAATTTTTTACATTCTGTTTCGCTAGAATTAAGAGTGATTACCAAAAACAAGTTCGTTTGATTCTTTAATATAAAATACACATGGGGTATTAAGTGACGTACTTATATATATATATATATATATATATATATATATATATATATATATATATATATATATATATGTGTGTGTGTGTGTGTGTGTGTGTGTAAGATAATGAAGAGTGACAAAAATGAATCATGGACGAGTCCATTGTGGGTGGGACGTCGAGAAAGAAAGAAAGCGACTTGATAACTGTTAAAAAGAAGAAGTTTCCGTAGTGCAAGCGAGACTTGAAAGGCGGCGGTTTCAGAAACGCGAAGAGCCGGAGCGCTTGGTGATCGGAGATTCGAAGTACCGAAAGAATAGGGGTTTACTGATGTGTATGGCACCGATGAAGCTTTATTGACTATAATACACAAGCCCGTCTTGCTGTTGGGCTTTCGTATCTGCTGACTTAAAATGCGACCGATAAGCAAGTTGGTATAGTGAAGGAATCTCCTGACTTGTATTTCATCAAAGTGCTTGTGGAACAATTGCTTCAGTTCACGCTCGGAAAGACAATGCAGAGCAAATTGCTTTCCAATCGGATGTATATATGAACGAGTTTCTAGCGGAAACCAAGGCTGTGACCTCAGCAACAAAAAGACTTTCATGAGACAAAAGTATGTCAAAAAGTTATATATGTGTGTGCGTAGCCGGCGTAAACCATACGGTGATGGTAAAATAAAGAAAACCAAAGTTTTTCGATATAAGTTCTGTTCTTTGTCATTCTTGTTGGATCTTACCGGGTACACTGAAAGAACGGGCAATGCAACAATGTTTTCAAAAGTGCTCAATATATATACATATATATATATATATATATATATATATATATATATATGTATATATATATATTTTTTTTTTTATTTTAAATACAGATTTTAATCAGACATGGACCAGTGGTTTCTGACAAGAAAAGGGTTTTAAATCCCCGATTCCGTCTTTTTCGGCATAGTTCTTGATTTTATTCTGCCGAAGAGGACGGAATCGAGGATTTAAAACCCTTTTCTTGTCAGAAACCACTGGTCCATGTCTGATTAAAATCTGTATTTAAAATAAAAAATATTACGCTCTTAATTTAATTTAATTGAACACTCTGCTGGTATTTCCCTTTTATTCTTTTTTTAGTATACCTTTATACTTTATATATATATATATATATATATATATATATATATATATATATATATATATATATATATATATAATTATATAAACAATATAATAGCGTTACGTCAATCAACCGACATTCCGATGCTATGACATCTAATCTAAATGCCATAGCATGGAAATGTTGGTTGATTGACGTAAGGCTATAATATTGTTTATGTAATTATATATATATATATATATATATATATATATATATATATATATATATATATATATATATTTTTATATATATATATATTAAGGCAAACATTATTAAATAATCCGGAGTGTTTGGCTTGATAAGACTTTTTTTATTTTTTACAATTTTCCGAATGGTCCATTTAGTGTTTCGGTCAACTTTCTGTATGTAAGTTCCATGTGTTTCTTGTTCTATTTTCTTTCCTTTTTTGTGAGTACTTTCGATTTGATTCCTCAAATCATCTTCAGGCGGTGTTAATTTAGGTATCTTAAAAAATATTTCTTTCTGTTGATTTATTTTTATTATTATAACGTCCAGTAATTTACAACTTAAATGGAGCGTCTATAATACTGAGATGTTACATAAGAGCGTGATTACGTTCTAAGAGCGTGCAAGATTTAAAAGTGTGATTCATTCACCGTTAAGCATTTGATTACGTTCTGAGCGCGTTCAATTTTCAAACGTATAATTGCTTAATGGCTAAGAATTTGGTATCGTTTATTACTATGCTAGACACTTTAAAATATTGTGCCGAGTTTCGTAATCCACATTATTGATTGTGGGATGTTTAGTTTTTATGTAGACGCCTTCAAGAATGTTTAATCTTTTGGTGTTGGTATCGTGGTGTATCATTTTAGTATTGTTAACTAGTATGTGTCTATATTGAGAAGAAGGGAAGTCATGTTTTTTAGGTGTTGGCAAATAGAGCTAGTGTCAGAGAGAAAGTGTTGTATTTGTGAAACCGATTTAAAAATTAGTTTTATTGTTATTGTCGGAGATACATTCTCCCATGGGGCATTGGAACTGATATATTACATTTGTTCTTCCTAATGTATGTTACGTCTGAGAAGTGTTATTCTTAACTACAAATTCTTAACGGTGAAGCAATCAAACTTTTAAATCTTGCACGCTCTTAGAACGTAATCACGCTCTCACGCGACATCTCAATATTATAGACGCTCATTTTAAGTCGTAAATTATTGGTCGCTATAATAATTTAAAAAACTCCACAATGAAGACATATTTTTTAAGAAACCAAAATTAACATCGTCTGAAGATGATTTGATGAATCAAATCGAAAAAAAGAAAGAAAATGGAACAAGAAACACATGGAACTTAGATACAGCAATTTGACCGAAACACTAAATGGACCATTTGGAAAATTGAAAAGCAAAAACACTCCGTGTTATTTAATAATGTTTGCATATATATATATATATATATATATATATATATATATATATATATATATATATATATATATATAAAGTATAAGGGTATACTAAAAAAAGAATGAAAAGGAAATATCAGCAGAGTGCTCAATTAAATTAAATTAAGAGCGTAATATTTTTTATTTATTTATAAATACAGATTTAAATCAGACATGTGGACCGGCGGTTTCTGACAGGAAAAAGGTTGGATCTCCAATCCCGTCTTCGTCAGCACAGCCTGAAATGGTAAATAATGGAATTTCTTCAAAAAACATCTGTGATCAGTCTTTACCCGTTATGAAACGCTATGCTCAGAGAATTTTAAATGAAAAGGCGGGGAGAGGCTTAATCAAGTGGAATTTTGAAGCGAAGGCCGTTATGTGGGAGTTTCTATATTTAGAAGTGAGGAAAGAGAAAAAGAAGGGGAAAAAAGAAGAAGAAGGAAAGAAAAGAGAAATTAAAATAAAATATGAAAAATTAAATATAAAATTATATATAAAGGCCGTATTGTTAAGGGTACATAACTCTTATTAAATTAAATTATCTTATAAAGGGAGGTAAACTTATTATATATATATATATATATATATATATATATATATATATATATATATATATTTCTACAATGGGTTCTATTAATAAATCAAGAAAAGTAACTCAAAAAAATAATCACGTTCTTTACTATATTATATTATATTATATTACAATGTCCAGTTCATACCCGCATGCATGTGCTAAAGATTGTATATATACTCATACGTATACATTTTTTATATATATATATATATATTTTATTTTTTATATATATATATTTTTTTATATATATATAATAATATAAAAATATATAAAAAATATATATATATGAAATGTATACGTATTTATATATATACAATCGTTAGCACATGCATACGAGTATGAACTGGACATTGTAATATCATCTAAATATAGAAACTATTATATATGTTGAATTAATTGGGAAAAGATCGTTTTGACTTTACTGTTCGTGCGAGAAATTGGCCAAACTTTCACATATATTCATGTATATATATATATATATATAGTAATCCAGGTAGGGTAAAAATCCACAGGGTAGAAATCCAAAGGGAATCAAACCGGGTTTATAAAAGAGTGCTCAATAAAAATATAGAGCTGTATTGTGAATGCTTTTATTCAAACATGTACAAGGTCTGCTACACTGACATGTCGATGTTTCAGCAACCAGTTTGAATCAAAAAACAATTTTCTGCCTGATGAGACCTCAGCTCTTGAGAGCTGTAGATCGATAACATCGACATGCCAGTGTAGCAGACCTTGTACATGTTTGAATAAAAGCATTCACTATATATATATATATATATATAAATGGATAATACAAAGATCATTATACGGATATACGGTGAAGCTCAATATAGTGGATAGAGCATGTATATATGCATAATGAAGTAGTGGAGTGGATAATAATTCAACATTCATTCGGGCCTAAAAATCCGGGATTATCTGTGACCTTAAAATACAATTTCTTCGAGCACGCAAGGTTTGTGAAACTCGTAGAACATTATTCGTCTTCTTAATTTGAACTGTTTAAATATCCCGGATCATTTGAATTTAATGCAACATTCTGCCCATAATTCCAGGCATGTTTGATCTTTATCGAGACTTAAATAGAGACATGTTTCCCTTTTTATATTTTCAAAATTCTTCAGTTTTGCATTTTCAAGATATTCACCACCAATAATTAATTACTATTCAATTATTATTGGTCGGACCTTCTGACGATAAGAGAGTTATCTTTGAAAAGCCATGGTTTAAAAATATTTTTGTTTGTGTATCCTTGTTTGAACACTTTATGACTTAATAAATCTGTAAGCTAAATCCACTTAATCACATCATTATCCATATATATATATATATATATATATATATATATATATATATATATATATATATATATATATATATATATATATATATATATATATATATATATAATGGATAGAATGACATAATAAAATGAGAAATTAATCAGATTTTATTAAAGTTCAAAAACATAACTTAATAAAATCTGGTTAATTTCTCATTTTCTTATGTCATTCTATTACTTAATAGTATTGCTCTGTGCACTATATTGAGCTTTGTTTTTATCTTGATAGTCTACTAGTTAAATATATTATTTATATCTTTAACGTATTATCTTTCTCTCCCTCATTCTCTCTCTTTCTTATATATATATAAGTATATATATATATATATATAATATTAATTATTAAAAATAATAATGAGCAATTAGAACGCCATACAATGCATTTTAGTTTGATTAACTCTTTTTTCAATTTAATTTTCGAAGATATACTTTATCATCAGAATTTCTGAATTTCAAAATAAAGATATATAAAATACCTTTTTTTTCTTTTTTTTAAGTCCTCAATTTCTTTTTTGGTGTAACCGGTTCGGTGTTGATGAAACGAATATGGATGAGAGTCTTTTTTTGGACGGCACGTGGCGGTGCAAATTGTAATAAGAAATTGGGTCCTTGATTAAAATAAAGAAGGTATTTTATATATCTTTATTTTGAAATTCAGAAATTATGATGATGAAGTATATCTTCGAAAATTAAATTGAAAAAAAAGTTAATGAAACTAAAATGCATTGTATGCCGTTCTAATTGCTCATTATTATTTTTAATAATTAATATTACCATGTAAACAATGCTTTCTAACCAAAGACAACATTTCTTATTATATATATATATATATATATATATATATATATATACATATATATATATATATATATACATATATATATATATATATATATATACATATATATATATATATACATATATATATATATATATATACATATATATATATATATATACATATATATATATACATATATATATATATATATATACATATATATATATATATATATATATATATATATATATATATATATATATATATATATATATATAGTCAGCCATAGACCGACTGTTTCGCTGTATCACAGCTTTTCTTAGATTGTCTCTATTTATGAGGGCAAAGTCAGACACAAGAAGATCGGTTTTTAGTGTAGGAGATATTCAGCTCCCCCAAAAGAGCCACTCTGGATGGGACACACATAAAAGAATTCCCTAGTGGAGAAAGAGTTATCCCCATCAGACTTTGGACAGACCAGAGATCCTAGCCCGAAGACAAGGAAATGCAGAAAGAAAAAAAAGAGATTGTCTTTTGTTGTACGACGCTTTTGAATTGATAATATTATTGGCTTTCTGTATCTTTGGCCATGATGTGAAGTTAGAGTTGCTTTGAATCCCTTTAAAATCTGACATAAAGTTGGCGACGTGAAAAGGTTGATACTGGAGAAAAGTCAAAATCATTGGCCACTTTCATTGTGGTTTATTTAATATCGTTTAGCAGAAGAACGAGATCGTTTATAGGATTTGATGAATTCAAAAGGAATGTTTGAGAGCCTAAATATAGAAATATTTCGGTGAATAGATTCTTGATTGCAGTTTCTGGTCAATAAAGGACATGTTTTTTTTTGTTTTTGTTTTGTTTTTGGTTATTATGCCTCTTTGAGAATCTCTCTTTTCAACTGTTTCTGTCGAACTCGGGAATCTTGGCGGATGGGAACCTATAATTATAAATAATAGATAAGTACTGATCTATAATGATAAATAGTTAGATCAAACAACAAGAATAGGTTTAAGGCTCCCAAAATTCATACTAGAATTGTCCGCAAGGACCCGTGGCGCAGTGGATATAGTACTAAGTAACATTCAGTTCTAAGTGACAGTAATATGAAGGTTGAAGGTGTGTGTTTTGTCTAATAGTATACTTGCAGTTATTAAATGTAAATCTAAAAGGTGAGTAAGTCCTGTCTATGTATTCCTTCTCTCTCACTCTCTCTCTCTCTCTCTCTCTCTCTCTCTCTCTCTATATATATATATATATATATATATATATATATATATATATATTTATTTATTTATCTTGGTACATAAAAATTAGTACAACATTCGTACCGTCGGTTTCAAGCACGGAAGGTCTTACCCATCCGACTCTCTTCAGCTTCTGTTGTCATCTGTTTTGGAGCCGGATGGGTAAGACCTTCCGTGCTTGAAACCGACGGTACGAATGTTGTACTAATTTTTCTGTACCAAAATAAATAAATATTATGCTCTTAATTTTAACTTTAATTCTTAATTAATCGAGCACTCTGCTGGGATTTTTCCTACCATTTTACAAAGAAGTTATATATATATATATATATATATATATATATATATATATATATATATATATTTGTTTATCTACATACGTATACGTTTCATCCCTCATGAATCGTCAGTGTCAGGAAAATTATTTAAACCAGTCACAGAATTCGAAACCCCGGAACACGAGCCATTTTCATTTTTAACTCAAATTGCGACGCCTGAACCCACGCGGCCACCGTGAACAACTACATAAATCGGTGAGAGTTTTAAACCTATTATACCGAGCTGACGCGATACGCAGCCGAAATCAACAGTGTTCAACTTATAAAGGAACATATACTAAAGCTCCCTTATCTCATCTTGGTTAGGCAGTTCCATGCCCGCTGTCATCTCCAGTTTTCCCCTGTTCATTTCTAGCAATGCACACATTTCCATTCAGAATTCGATTTGAATGCCCTGGCTGAAGATTCTGGTCGTATTTATCAGCTTTTCCAGTTCTTTTTAGTTTTTTGCAAATGCTTTTAGGTCATTCATGTATATGAGGTGCTTTATTCTTTGTTCTGTGTCTGTAAACTTGTATCCGGCATCACATTTCCTGAGTATGTAGTTGAGTGGCATCATGACTATGATAAATAGTAGTGGTGATAGGGAGTCTCATAAGAAAATGCCTCTCTGCATATTTATCTCATTATTATTATTATTATTATTATTATTATTATTATTATTATTATTATTATTATTATTATTATTATTGAGGATATAAAATTATATACATGGGTGTTTTGTATCCTATAATAATTTGATATATATTTCTTTAAAAAGCAATCAAATTTCATATTTTTCTTGCTCAACTTCTATTTGTGATGTTATGAAAGGCGCTGAAGGTTATTCTAAATTGTTATAGAAACGATCGTCCACCAAGTTAAGTTTGAATTCTTGGAACTGATATAAATAATGTGCTAATTTTATTTATCTCAACCTACTCTCTCTCTTTTGGCTAAGATCAAAGTGTAGTATCTGTTCCGATGGATACTGCACCCCATAGACTGGTATTGTCTTGGCCTTCGGGGCTTGATTTACACCGGTCTATGGGTCTGTCCTGTGCAGTTCTAGGAGGTCCACCCTCCCAGGCTTCGCCTCCCCTCTTTGGGGAGGAGTAAGTTTATTGCTTTCTGCCTGATGCGCCCCTACCGGGGAATGCCGACGGGGCTGCCCAGGCAATTTTTAACCCCCACTTTCCCGACCCGACCTTGGGTCACATCTTACTTGTGGGAGTAAGATAAAAACTGGCCTTGTGCTTAACTCCTGGAGAGGAGTAAATCAATACTCTCTCTCTCTTCCTTCCCCCCCCTCTCTCTCTCTCTCTCTCTCTAAATAAACAAGTAAAAGGAATAACACCTGGCCAGTATCGCTAATAAGATACTCTATACCATAACCCGGACTTATGTCGCACACAACACTGGCAACGAGAACTCGGACTTATGTCGCTACTACATCACCATTACTACAACTGGCGATGTTACATTTTCGAAAATGACTCAGGTAGTGTGCTAAAAAAATTGTTAATTACAACAGTGAAAGCGAGAAGTTAGAAGCCATACTGGATTTTTAACACACAAAATGTACTAAATATGCGAAAGAAAAGTCTCCCACGCCAGAAAATAGGATTGAAAAGAAAAAGTTTTCGTTCTTGAGCGGGACGAAAAAGATTTCAAGTCATTTCCCAACTCAAGATTTTGACATCTTAATAGCTCGACCACGAGGAAAAAACAAGAGGTCCGTCAATTTTTCTTCGATTTTTCAATTTTTTTTGTTTAATCAGGAACACGTAAATAAGTTTTTTCTCTCGCTAAGAAGTGAAAATTTTATCTTCCAGTGAGAAATGTTACGACCGTGTAAAAAGCACATACGAAAAAGTCAGTAGCCTATTTTAAGTGACAAAAATAGAGGAATTTAATAGTGCTATGTTGGACACCATTTAAACACCAAAAACAACTTCGACTAGAAGAGACATTCCAAGAAAAACAAATTTAAAAAATGGAATATCAGGAGAACAATGGAGATATAAAAGCTAGAGCAAATTAAAAAATTGAGGAAATGTTTCAACAAGAACAGAAAAAATTGTACGAATTATCGAATAGGGGTGAAAATGTTGAAGATGAAAGTGCATTTTCACAAACCACTATTTAGAGCACTATCGATCATTTTCTTTAGGACCATGAAAACGAAAAGACTTCGAGGTGGACCAATTTTAAAAAGGTTCGTTTCCTATGATAAAAGTTGGATACAAAATGTGTCAATTACATATTGCCACAAAAAAACCTGCAACCCTACATGTGTTGAAGCGGTACAATTATTAACTAAATTGTTTAGTCTTAAGACGTCTATTTTCGCAAAAGGTGGAAAATTATAAATCTTACAGGGAAAGAAGACGAAGAGTACACTACTTTCGCTTGCGCAGTAAGCAAATACTGCGATTATTTCAAACTGTCGAAGTTAAATGCTAACAATTTTTAATGTCTAATCCTCATACAGAGTTTAGTATCAAACACGGATGCAGAAATCACACGAAATGTTCTCAATAAACTAGAGAATGAACCTGTTTTCACGCTTTAACATATTGCAGAAGATTACCAACATTTTTTTGTACTGTTCGCGAAGATTCAAGAGAGATTGAGTAGAGCGGATTGTCACATATTAGAAAAATACCTAACAAAAATAAAATTAATCACTTCAATTAATTATTTCGTCAACCACAGAAAAATAATTTGCCCCCGTTGCGAGAAATTTCACTGGTATAAAAATTGTCCATACAAAATGAAAATGTGTTTAAATTGCTGTCGCATGGGACACAAAAGTAAACATTGCAGAGTTAAAATTTAAAAGAAACTTTATGAAAATTACTACAGGTGACGAAGCTACAAATATCAGAACATTTGTGCAGGTAAAAATATTAAATAAAAATATAAAGCTACAACTTGATTTCGGCTCAGATCTGTCAATAATAAATCTTCAAACGTGGAAAACTAACTATGATAAGAACGAACGAAATAGCTAAAAGCGTTAATGGCAAAACAATATAATTTGAATGCTAGATAATCACTAACGTTACATGAAAAGGAAAGATTTGAAATTAAGAATGTTCGTAATGAACAATTCAAACAACCTCTTGGGTACGTACTGGATGGGGAAATTTTAAAATGCCGAAGCGAGACTAAAGGAACAATTAAAAGAAACGTTTTCGAAAGTTTTCTCTGTTGGACTGTTTAAATAAGAACCAAATATTCAACCTGTTTTTAAAAAGAAAAGAAATGTTTAATTCTCGTCATTAAATCAGATTAAAAAGGAATTAAATAGACTCGAAGGAATTTAAGTATTATCAAAAGTAAAGTACAGCGAGTGGGCATCGCCTACAGTCTACATGAAAAAGTAAAGAGATCCGTATTTGTGCAAACTTCTCCACAGTATTGAACCATGCATAAAAAGATTACCATAACCCTCTGCCTAGTCTAGAAACAATATTCGATAAACTCAACATGGGACAGTTTTTTGCAAAGGGTGATTAAAGTGATGTTTATCTACAACTACCCGTGGACGAGGAGTGTTCAAAGCTACTTTGTATAAATAAATATAGGGGTTTGTACAAATTCGAACGATTACTATTTGAGATGAATCTGGCACCAGGCATTTGTAAACAAATAATGGACACGTTGCTTAGCGGACTGGAATTTGCGCCACACATCTAGATGGCATTCTAGTGATCAGTAAAGGTACCGAGCAGTACGAACCACATGTACACGAGAATCCAGGATTATGGAATTAAATTGAAGGATAGAACATGCGATTTTTTATGCAAAAAATAAAATATCTTAGTCAAATTATAGACAAATATAATAGAAGACCAGACTCAGAATGAGCTAGTGCAATAAAGAAATATGCTGGCTCCGGAAAACGTATCATCACAACAAATATTTTTTTGTTTAGCAAATTATTATAATGTGCTTATTCAAACATGCACAATTTGCCAGCTCCATTGAAAAAAGAATGGAGGACAGAATGCATGTGAAAAGAATATCCTTACATCAAAATTATTTTTACGCACTACAATCCAGATCTCGAAATCATTGTGGCTACTGATGCTAGCGCATGCAGCATTGACGTTTGCATTTTAGACACAATAGAAGACGGTTCGCTAAAACCTATCGCTCACGCATCTCGTACGTTTCTACTACCTTCGGAAAAAGTTACTCACAAATCAAGAAAGCATTGAATATATTTTTGCAGTCACCAAATTTCATCGATTTGTTAATGGAAGACTTTTGTCTTGCAAACAGTCCATAAGCCACTACTAATGATTTATGGTAAAAAAAGGGATTACCAACGCATGCTGCAAACAAACTGCAGAAATCGGGGGCCATTGTCCTCAATTATAATTATAAAATGGAGTCAAACATTTGTCATGCGAACGGATTATCTAGACTTATCTCAAAATATGCTGAACCCCTTGCAGACAACGTGATTGTCTCCTTACCAACCGAGGCAGAAGTAAAAACTACATAGTATAACGCAATTAGGAAACTTCTGGTAACACTTGAATAAATTAAAAAGGCGTTAGACAACGATTAATATACATATATATATATATATATATATATATATATATATATATGTGTGTGTGTGTGTGTGTGTGTGTGTGTAGCCTAATTGCCATGAATATATATTCATAGCTTACTATATATATATATATATATATATATATATTATGGATATAATGGATATATTATGGATACATGTATATCTACCCATAAAACTGCACATTGATTTGTAATTATAAAGGTGCGTGTATTATTAATTTACTTTCAATTTTATAAAACAGCCACCGTTCGTTTTTTTTTCTCCATGAAATCAAATCATCAGAAAATGTCTAGTCACTTATCATGAAACATTAATGTATCATGATAAATTCACTGCCAAAACATGAGCTAAAACTGAAAAAACTCCTTTTTTTTTTCTTTAAGAGGAAATACTAAAAATACAGAAAAAACAAAGGTAATTGATTTTGTTCACATGCAAACTTAAAGAATATTTATAAGTCCTGTTTCATCATAAGCCAATTTTAATATGGGAACGAGGTGGCAATGCCAAAAGTCCCTATGGCAATAGGAGCTATATATATATATATATATATATATATATATATATATATATATATATATATATATATATATATAGAGAGAGAGAGAGAGAGAGAGAGAGAGAGAGAGAGATAGATAGATAGATAGATAGATAGATAGATAGATAGATAGATAGGTATAGTGAGTTATAAAAATATATTTATGGCAATTAAGCTGCATAGAGGCTTCCGCGTTTCATCCCTGTTGAGAATCGTCAGACTACCTAGCTCTACTCACGTATTGAGCACTGTTGAAATAAATGCTGAAAAGTGATACATAAAATATTATATTTCCTTATAACGTTTTATGTGAATACAAGAAATAATAATAATAATAATAATAATAATAATAATAATAATAATAATAATAATAATAATAATAATAATAATAATAATAATAATAATAATAATAATAATAATAATAATAATAATACATATATATATATATATATATATATATATATATAATAGTCCAGGTAAAACATCCACAGGGTAGTAACTCAAAGAATTTCAACCGGGTTTACAAAAAGTGCTCAATATCAAATAGAGCTTTTATATATGATTATTTTTATTTACACATACATGTATTTTCCATATATGATCTAAGGTTAAGATCGGATTCTAACTCTACCTGATGAGATCTCAGTTTATATATAATAGCTGTTGATCGATAACATAACATTTGTTTGAATTCTCAATCTTTAGGTTAGCAGTTTATTATTCTACCCTTTTAAAATGTTTAGTTATATATGTATTAATTGAATTGTATTTTATTTACATATCCTTTGAAGCATTCAGTTATATATATCCTTTAAGAGCATATAGTCAAATTGAAACATTTTTAATTATACTCCATTTTCTATTCTTATCTATCTCATCCATCCTACCTTACATATATTCCTCATTATAAAAACCATTGTAATAATAGTAATTATAATTATTATTATTACCATTACCATTATCACTATCATAATTATTATTATTACTATTTTTATTATTATTATTATTAGTAGTAGTTGTAGTAGTAGTAGTAGTAGTAGTAGTAGTAGTAGTGTAACGTTATAATTTACTTAAAAGTTCTTTATACGTGCACTATTTGTATGATCACGGACATTTTGAGAATCACATTTTCGCTTTTGGTTATCATCAAAGTTTCCCTTTTTAAAATACTACACACTATTATCAAGCGTCCGTCCAGCTTGGGCTTCCACACGGAACTCATTCTCAAACCTTTGTTCCCTATCAATTCGACATCCGCGACGTCATTACTTCATGTCCTCTCCTATCTCTTTTGTGTGTGGCCAATTTAACCTCATACTTTAAATTTGATCCTTATAGTATCATCTCTACTCGTCATTTTTTTCCGGGAACTAGTTTGTTTTTGCCAGCTTTCCTGTCACTTCGATCGCACTGGTTCGCCTATTTCAAAATCTACACTAGCTGATGTAGCTGCCATCGGCCTACGGCTATCCATAATGTAACATACTTTCCTCTCTTATATAAAAAACAATTTTAGGATTTTTTCCACCCGCATCTGCAAGGCCATGTTAGGAACCTATCAACCACTACTGGGAACAAAATTGAGCAGGGCATCTCTACCGACTTTGTCTCAAGGTTTCATTTGGCCGGAATTCCCTATCGGCCTCACATGACATTTCTTCTAGGATGTAAGTAAAGTCTTTCTATGATCAATATCGGCCTCATGTCCGCCCCATGTTATTATTCGATTACGAAGCATTCTTCACCTCCGTTCCATTGCGCAAATTTTCTGGAGAGACTTTCACTCTCCCTAGGATCAATCACATCATAGTACACACCCAGAGTGCCATTGTTTCATAACAGCCTGATCATTTGTCCTAAGGGGTATCTGCATGCGATCCCTAGGCATTCAATGCATACCCACACACATTCTTCTTATGCATCGATATACAACCGATTGCAAATTAATGTAACCCACACGTATTAGAGCAATATAAGAACAAAAAACAGAAAGCATTCTTTTTAAATTGTCTTCTATTATGGGCAGCCCACAATTTTACATAAGGTACCGCTCTATACATAATTACTACATCTGTACCCTAAGTTTTAGACACCTCAGCACTCCCGATACAAACTTCCGAATAACATCACACCTCGATCTAACTTCCAAACCCCTTCATCGGAAATGCCACCGCTCCGGGCTCTACATGATTAACCCAACACCTGGTTCTTACTAAACAACACCGCATGGAAAAAAAAGGTGAAAGGCTATTTCGAACACAACACCGGTACACCTCGGATCACTAAACCAGGTCCACGTCCTACGCTCACACTATGTAACGAAGAGCGGGCGATTGACGTAGATGCAGACACTTGTCGGTGTCGTTCAAAGAGGCAGCGTCTGGTATGCTGTGTGTGTCGGGCGAACCCGAAAACGCTCGCTGACGACAAAAAAGAAATAGGAGTGGGAGGAGAAAAGCGTCAGAAAGTCAGAAAGTCGAGTGAGAGATTCATGCAAATTAAGTTGATTTGCATGCGTCACAATATTTTTCAATAAGAGAGCGAAAGTGAAGATTCAGTGAGTTTTTCGTGGAGATCGTTCTGAACGTGGAGATCGTCCTGAACGTGTGATTGGAAAGCGAACGAAAGAAAAGAAGAGTGCTGGATTTTTTTTATGTTGAACTGAACGACGTTTTTTTTTTTTATACAGTTGAGAGAGACGGTTTTTTTTCTCCCATTTGGACTTGATCTTGGCGACATCTCTGTTAAAAGATTATTTCGTTATTTTTTTTCAACAAGCTATCTCGGCCTTAACATGACCAACAGGCAATTTGACATTCGTCTGATTCCAGAATTTAGTGGAACTACTACTGACCTACCGATAGTGGAATGGATTGAACAGGTAGAACTTGTTTGCGAATTATGTGAGTTTCACAAAGTAGCGCGAGTTATTCCCTTGCGGTTAAGAGGGGGCGCTCTTGCTGTGTATCGACAGCTAGGTAAGGAACAGAGGGCAGATGTAAATCAAGTCAAGCAGGCGCTGATAACTGCGTTTGCAACCGAGTCATTTGTGGTGTATGAGGACTTCACGAAACGACGGCTACTGCTTTTTCTACACACTATCCTAAGTTACTTAAATACGGTATTATCCTTTAATTCGACCCCATCCATGGTTCTCTTAGCTCTACAACGCATAGACTGAGAGGCCCTGTACTCCATTAACTCCCAACCCCATTTGATATGCGGAGGGTGCATCATTGTCTAATCGTACCTTGCCCATGTTTCTATCTATGCTGTGGAGGGTGGAGACTCGTCCCCAGCACACACGTCCGAATGGGACCACATTTCACAACTTAATTCTAAAATCATTCATACCAGATTTGTTACGTAACTGCGGTATTTTTTTAGATTCCCCTGATCTACAAAGTAATGCAAATCATCGATCCTCATCTAGAAGAATTCTGCAACAGAGACACCTGTCCGAGGGTCATAATCGCACCGGGCACTAGATGATAAATCGGGGAACGTAAGTGTGATGTTATAAGATATTAATGTGGTCTCCACATTTAGCATTTTTAAATATATGATCTTTTCAGATTTGCTATCATCACCCTTTATACAGGGTGGTGCAAAAGTCGCGCATTGGTTTGTTTAGGTGATAGAAACTACAACATTTCAAGTAATTTACTAAGCTTTTCTGATAAATAATACATTTACTTGGTAATTTTGTTGCAGTAGATTTTAAAAATAATATCCTTTAAATGGGCACCATTTTCGGCCTCACAAAGACGGGCTCTAGTTAGGGCATTTTCCATTACAGTCCTTAGAATAACTGGCTCTAGTTCTTGGATTTCATGTCGGATATTGTTTTTAAGCTCTTGAATCGTTGTAGGCTTGTTCACATATACTCTTTCCTTAAGATACCCCCAAAGGGAAAGGTCAGGGGCTGTTAAATCCGGTGAACGTGAAGGCCAGTTAAAATCAGAAAATCTGCTAATTAAACGCTCGCCAAACAATCCCCTTAAGAGCGCCATACTTTGTCGGGCAGTGTGGGCAGTAGCTCCATCTCGTTGGAACCACATTTCTTGGTTGTCCTGAACAGCTGTCCGTAAAAAATTTTAAATCATTTGTTGATATCGCTGTGCAGTTATTGTCACCGCGACACTTTTTCGTCTTCAAAGAAATATGGACCGATCACTCTTTCCGATGTAACACCACACCATACGGTACATTTTAGTGGATGTAATTCACGCTCATGAACGGTTCTTGGATTTTCAATGGCCCATATTCTGCAGTTTTGCTTATTTACGAACCCGTTCAGATGAAAATGGGCTTCGTCGCTCATTATCAGCTTATGGATGAACTCATTTTTTTGTCTGGCTAATTGCTGAATGTGAACAGTATAAGCTACCCGTAATTGCACATCTGTGGGTTGTAATGCCTGTACCAATTGAATTTTGTATAGAAATAGATGCAATTCACGCAAAATTCTTTGAAGTGACCTTCTGGACATCCCAATCTGAGTGGTTCGTCTTCGAGTTAAGGTGTCTGGATTTTCAGCAATGCTATCCTCAACGAGTGCTACATTTTCCGCTGTCCGTACTGAACATGGTCTGCCAGATCGTGGAAGATCACTGACTGAACCCTGTTGCCGAAACCGGGCCACAAGACGATCAATTGTGGTCTGACTGGGAGATTGTCTGACATTATAATGCCGACGATAGGCTTTTTGGGTTAAGATTATTGAACGATGGTTTCCGAAGTAAAGTTCAATAATTTTGGTTCGTTGTTCAGTGCTATATTTTTCCATGATAAATTATCAATGTTTATATCTGTAATATTCTGAAAAATAAGGAGAAAATTTGATTAAATGTGAGAGATGTTACTGGTTCAAACTAATGCGTGACTTTTGCGCCAACCTATATATATATATATATATATATATATGTACACACGCAAGCACATGCAAAAGTAAATAGACACTCTTATAACCTATCACATAAAGGGCAGTTGTCTGTATGTATGTCTGTGTCTTAAGCTAAAAGTAACAAAAAAATGACAAAACGAACACCTACAAAGTTGTTATATTCTTGATCGGCATTGTCCCGGAAGTATAAGATCTAAAAGTTAAAAAGAAATTATTTATTATTTGGTGGTACACTGGACCAGGTTTCGTCAGAGAGGGAGGCGGTTTTCAGCTATTTTCAATGTTCTTATGTACTAATTTGGAAATAAAATGCTGATTCATTCCTCGGGATTCTATATAAAAGAGGAGTTGTCTGTATGTATGTGTGTCTTTATGTCTAGAGAGAGGAATGGGCTAGGCAGAGGAGAAAAGGGGGGTTGGGGAGAGGGAGGGGAAAACGGGGGAGGTGGAAAGAGAGAAAAATAGAGAGACGAATAGAGAGGGGTAAAGATAAATGTTACACTTTTGCCCTGGAAAACGCCGGGTAGCCCTGCTTGTTATTAATTTTTTAAAAGACACCTGTCTGAGGGGCCTGGTCAACCTTGGCACTAGATGATATTAATTGTTTTTCTATCTCATGTGAATAGAAAAATCACTCGGTTAACTCTTAAGAGTGGAATCCAATTTACGTGACACTTAGTCCACCTTCACGTTGATCCACAACATATCCCTTCCTCTGAAACGGCTCTTTTGGTTATTGACATCCGTAAAGGCAGATGAGAACCAGTTCTATTTCGAACTTAAATATATAAAAAAAATAAAGTGATGCTAAAATAATTCTTTGAATTTAATTATTATTTTGCCTGATTTCATGGTGTGTTTTAATGCATCTCGTAAAATGTTCCAATGGCGGGTTATTTTGGTACGTCAAGAAACGGCATTCAAGGAAAAACCATCTGAATAATTTATTGACGTCATTTGTAGCGTATAGATATATTCGATATTTTAAATATAGCCATATTGTAAAAATTGTTGTTTTTGTAAATTTTGCTCTAACTTGCCTCCATCTCGCCCCCTGTCCTTCTCTCTCTCTCATATATATATATATATATATATATATATATATATATATATATATAATGAAGAAGAATGGAAAGGAATTAGAGAAGCAAAAGCCAAATCATAATTCAATTCAATTGCTAAGAGTAAGGTATATTCCGCAAAAAAGGCAATTTATTCAAGTTAAATTTTCCTTAAGCCAGGCTTTTCAAAGATCAAAATCTTATCATCAGAGGACTTTTTACCCTTTGGATTTTCTATTTTCGCCGCACCTGAAGTTGTGGCTTCTTGGAATTTAACTTTGATTCCTCTCTCACAACCTTTCGGGCCTTTTAACGACCTACCTATCTACATCTCATTCTCTCCGCTGGACTTTTCGACACCGGACTTTTTAGCAATCGGACATTTGCTTGCATTCGGGCAGAATTTTGCCCTGTGTTTCTTCCCCCTACAACTTTTATTTTATTTTTTCAAATTTTAAATCTTGGCCTTTGCCAACGACTTCCTCTGATGATAAGATTTTGATCTTTGAAAAGCCTGGCTTAAGGAAAATTTAACTTGAATAAATTGCCTTTTTTTGCAGAATATACCTTGCTCTGAGCAATTGAATTGAATTATGATTTGGCTTTTGCTTCTCTAATTCCTTTCCATTCTTCTTCATTCTACCTGCTCTATCCTGGATATTGAGCTGTATACTCTTCACAATAGGTTTCACTTTTCCTAAAAGTTCACTTTTAGTACACCACTTTATATATATATATATATATATATATATATATATATATTTACACACAAATCTAAAATATTTTTGTTTCGAAACGACCCCTTCGACGCCATATTAACGCAGATAGCAGAAATATACTCCGTCGACCATCCTCCTTCCACTGCCTCGACGACACCTCCTCTTCTGCCTGTCTTTCGTCGATGTCGGCATCTGCGCTCAGCACAGATCAAAGTGTAGTATCTGTTCCGATGGATACTGCACGCCTGTCCTGTGCAGTTCTAGGAGGTCCACCCTCCCAGGCTTCGCCTCCCCTCTTTGGGGAGGAGTAAGTTTATTGCTTACTGTCTGAGGCGCCCCTACCGGGGAATGCCGACGGGGCTGCCCAGGTAATTGTTAATGGCCAAAGTGCTCACCTCTCAGGCGCTGGCTTTTCAAGTCCCACCTTCCCGACCCAACCTTGGGTCACATCTTACTTGTGGGAGTAAGATAAAACTGGCCTTGTGCCTAACTCTTGGGGAGGAGTATATAAAATCTGCGCTCAGCACAACAAAACAAGCGGTAGGAAAACCTTTCGAACCGGTCGCAAACGTATCCGTAAACCCTGACCCTCGACGAGAAAATATATGAAATCCCCCACCCCCCAAAAAAAATATACAAAAAAAAGTTGCCTAAATATCCTAAGAAAAATTTACTTCTTTATTTTATGTAAACACTCTTCCATTTTACGACTTTCAGTTTTGCTTCAGCCTCGTTTTCGTCTCGGCAGCTCTCGGGCGCTTCCGTGACCTGCCCGATCGTTGCCGCCGAGCAGTCACAGAAATTAGGCGCTTCATCTGGAGTAGTACCACATTTTGCAGTATTCATTTCAATTTTGTTCAATACATTAGCAGAGCTTTATTTGTGCAGCCTGTTACCATCTTTTATTACCTCCGTCCAGACAGGGTTTATGTTTTCGGTCAAGTTTGTTTGTTTGTGTACAAGCTCTCGTTACATCGCTCAAACAATCACTAACTTTGGTCAATATATAGGTCATGGTCTAGCATCAACATCGCTTGACCAATCGTCACCAAACTTGGTCAAAATATCGGTCATTGTCTAACTTAGAACTGATTTAATTTTGGGATATCTAGGTCAAAGATTAAGGTCACGACAAAGGTGAATGTGGTACTTTGCGATAATTCATGTTCTGTTCGTCGTAGAGACTCGTTACTTGGCCCATATTGTTGCCAATGAAACCCCGCATTTTGTATGACCTTGATCCTGAAACGCTCGAACAATGTCGAAATTTTGACGGAACTTCAACTTCCGATTTTCCCGAATTTGATGTATGGATCTGATGCTCTTTGATAACAATGATGTTTTTAAAAAAATTATAGTTTGACATCAAATAAACATTGCCTTGAAACAGTTGTATATGCTCTTTATTTGGAACATGATTTGAGAATTTTTTGAAATCATAAAAAAATATATATATTTTTAGCGACAGACACAATTTTCGTCGTCACTACGACTCATCAGTGTGAACTAGTGAGGTTTGAAATTGAGACCCCGGTGACCAGCGTCCGCCACTATATCAACTGATCTAAACGAAACTGCTTGTGGCAGTGGTAGAAATTATATCGTATATAAACGAAGCTTTCCATTTATCCATATTTTTACGATACTAATGGCCAAAAGTACTCATTTTATGGGAAAATATTGAGGCATTCAGACTAAAAACTTGGCCTCAAGATGCTCGGCAAATTTCTAGTTCGAGATGAAACATGTCTGCAAATATGTAGCCAAACAGTTTGTATAAATGAAAATTTATATATATATATATATATATATATATATATATATATATATATATATATATATACAAAAGATTTTTATCCACAGACGCGTGTTTCCTGATCGCTACAACTCATCAGTGTAGCTAGAGCAAGCAAGATTCGAAATCAGAACATCTGTGGTCAGCATCCAGTGCTCTACCAACTAAGCTAAACAAAACTACTAGTGGTAGGAAATAAATTATACTGCATATGAACGAAGCCATTCATTTATTTATATTCAGTACGATACTGATAATTGAAAGTACTCAATTATTTTTACGGACGAGTATAGCATTAATGCTAAGTGGAAATCATCATCTGTACCACCAGTGTTCTCTACCCGCAAGAGAGCGTATATACATAACATATTTTTATACAAAGACAAGTGTTTCATCGTCGCGTTGACTCATCAGTGTGGCTAGAACCAGCATGACACACCATATTCTGCTGCTGTAGTAGTGTGACCTCTTATAGTTTGAGTCGGGTTTTCTACAGCCGTAGCCATTTTTATAACCTCTATTGGTAGTTATGCTGCAAACTCTGAATGACATTAATTTTATGCAAGCCATGTTTTTGTTTTTATATAGGATACAATTTGATATATTAAAAACATATTAATTAGAATTTCAAATATTCAAATCAATTTCGAAAAAAAATATGCCATAACGCCCTGTATATGTGTGCACGTTTCATAGATTACAGCTTTATTAATTGTCAAAATTACATTTTTGTAAAATTTATTCTGTCTGGGGTAACCTCTCACCCTTATGTGTCGCTCAAACATTTTCATTCAAACACGGTCCTCGTTATGTAACAAATAAATCTCAAATGGAGTCTCAACAGTGGAATTTCCCATACTCGCCCTCCGAGATTCCGGGAGGTAAGTGTAGGATTTCATTAAATACGACTTACCATAACATACTAATCAAATTTGGTCTCTCATGACAATTGATAAAAAAAATTACAATTACTAATTTTCGACTCGTCAGACGCTGATACTGTTAACGAGATTTCATATAATGACTAGTTTTAGTAATTAAAACTTTTCTAATTATCCCCTTCTGATTAACGATAATTAAGCATTTTTTAGTTTTGTTCACTCTGAACAAGGCTTAGTGTCGCTGAAACGTAAAGGGCTATTGTGGTATAGGTCAGATTTATAGGAGGCAACATAGTTGGGGAGTTGAGCAGCAAAATGTTTGCTTATATTACATTTAAATTTCTGCATGTTGGTACGGTTTGGGAAACAGGGAGACGGAAGGAAATTCCAAAAGCAAGCAGTTCAAGGAAATTACCTATTAGAGTAGAAAATCTTCTGTCATCTCAGGACCTCTACAGTGAAGGGGTGGGCTTTTGCTACTAGTCGGGTTGATTAGGGGTATTTTCGTTGATGGGGTCAAGTGCAGTAAGTTCATTGGTTTGGTTGTTTTGTTTTATGGCATATCAATCCTTTTCGGGTTATTTAATGCCGAATCTGGTCATGTTGGCAAAAGTTTTAATGCTTCAAGTTCTTTATATGTTCAAGTATGTATTCATGGTGTTTTGTTTGGTTGTTTTGTTTTACGGCATACCAACCTATTTTGGGTTATTTAATGCTGAATTCGGTCATTTGAGTGAAAAAGTTTTTATGCTTCAAGTTTTTTAGATGTTCAAGTATTTGTTCATGGTGTTTGGTTTGGTTGTTTTGTTTTACAGCATATCACCTCTTTTGGGGGTATTTCATGCTGATCCGGCCACTTTGTTGAAAGTTGTTATGCTTCAAGTTCTTTATATGTTCAAGTATTTATTCATGGTGTTTGGTTGAGTGAAAGGGGGGAAGGAGGAAGGATAGAAATTGTTTTTTGTTTAGGATACTATTTATCTTCCTCCCACAGCAGTAAGATGTGACACAAGGTCGGGAAAGTTGGATTTGAAAAGCCAGCGCCCAAAAAGGTGAGCACTCTGGCCTACAGAAAATGCCTGGGCAGCCTCGTCGGCATTCCCCTGTAGGGGCGTCTCAGGCAGTAAGCGATAAACTTACTCCACCCCAAAGAGAGGAGGCAAAGCCTGGGAGGGTGAACCTCCTAGAACTGCACAGAACAAACCCACAAACCGGCGGAATCAAGACCCGAAGGCCAAGACGATACCGGTCTAGAGGGTGTAGTATCCATCCAAACAGATACTACACTGCCAAGAATTTGTTTAGGATTTTACAGAACATGATTGAGCTTTGCAAAGAGAAAAAATACAATAAAATAACAATGTTTGGTGAATTTTTGGTCAGGAAGCCGATATCTTCAGACAGCCTGATCTGGTAGCACCATAAGTAAGTTCATTGAAGCATATTCTGTGGAAGTATATGTATAACAAGTATAGTGATGCAACATTGTGGTGATGCGATAGGGACTTGAGCTTGACAGACAGTGCGGGACCTATTAGATTAGAAATTCTTGTACACTGCCCAGGAAGGAAAGGCTAGTGGTTGGTGCATTAAACCAGATCTGGCAACAATACTCCATGCATGGTATAGGATACTGGAAGATGTGAGACATTTTCTCGTCCAGTAGATGGAGTTTATCGTCATTGTAGCAACATCCTCTAATAGTACCAATAAAAAGTTTTAAAAACTAGTGACTCATTTTCAATTAACCACATAGGGAGAATGATTCTAGTACGTTTTGTCTAACAGATATTTTGTCCAACGGATGTTTTGGCCAAATTTTTTTTCAAGGTTAAACGTTTTGGAACAATATATGAAATAAGTAAAAAAAATAAAATCAAAATTAGAATATAAATATTTTTACATAAGTCGTCAGCAAAATGAACCCAAAGAAACCATTTACTTTCTTAATTAGTTAAATTATTCATATTACACAGATGATGACAGCATTGGATGTTAAAAGCAGAATTGGGAAGGTCGTTGCTGTCTTCGGCTGTATGAGCAGAATATGGCAGTCAAAGACCCTCAGCATTACCACATACCAAGTACCAACAGTACTATATGTTAGCAATACATGGCAAGTTACTGTCAAGATTTCACAAATGCTTGGCGTGTTTCACCAGTGATGCTTGAGGCGCATCTTCAAGATTTTCTAAAGATACAGAGCTACAAACGTTGAAGTTATGCATAGAGCCGGCTCAAAGACCTAGCTTGAGACGGTCATTACACAGTGGGAAAAGCTGGTGGGTCTATTCTTCAATTAAATGCAAGGCAGGCATTTTTTGGTTATCCCTAAATGGAAGAAGAAGAAGAAGAAGAAGAAGAAGAAGAAGAAGAAGAAGAAGAAGAAGAAGAAGAAGAAGAAGGTCGTCTAAAAATGACGTGGTGGGAGTATCTTATGGACTACTTTTATTTGGCATGTTCTCAAGCTGGTTCACACATCTTTTGGATGACAATGGAGAGAGTTGCTTTAGACAGGGAGCACTGGAGAATATTTGCTGCCTTGTGTTCAACTTTTGAACAGGATGAACTAAGTATAAGTACGTAATGTTCCAATCACTTAAAATATTCTTTCGTCTTCTCGGACGTCGTCATGTGTGGCTATATTGTAGTGATCCTGACGACTAGTGACAATTTTGATGGCTATAATAATATTAATAATTAATCTTAGATGCATGCCAGATAGCTGTCATAAAAAGCTTTCAGCTATGCTCCCCACATTAATTATGCTATTAATTAATTCACAATACGATCTTAGAAGATGAATGATTTATTCACCATTATCGTCCAGCAAACTGCAAGGTCAGAGAGGAGAGGGAGAATATAGAAGAAGGAGAGAGAGAGAGAGGGGCTTCAATTATTTTTATGCACATAGCTTATTGATTTTCGTGTTACCAGACCAATGCGTCTTTTTTTGTTTATTTACTTTATATTTACAAGAAAATCGTGTCTGCTACTGTCTTTGTCGTATGTTCGACGTCACATTTGACTAAGTTTTATGGACTTCTTGTCCTACGAATTTTAACTTATACAAAAAATGTTACCCCTATTATTACTGTGTGATCTTTGTCTGAAACGTACCCTATTTATAGCATAATGACAGATTTATCTGAGCAAATATATTTTAACTAATATTTATGCTAATAAACGTACATACTAATATTTAATAATGTGAGATTATTTCGCATGAATGCTAAGACATTTTCCATTTTAACTTATTTTTAAATCATAATTAATTTTTAAAAATATAAAATTGAAAAATGCAAGTGAAGTGAAAGAAGATGTGAAAAATTATCATTTTTAAATAAAATTATTTTAAACTCGAATAAATTGAAATTGAAAAATGAAAATAATTTCTCCTGTTGCCTTAAAGGGTTGAAAAGAAATAAGACAACAAGGATGTAGAGTTTACAAGAGTATGTATTTACAGAAAGTCCAGAAGTAGAGAATTAATGAGTTACCAGAGACTGCTTTTGGCTTGGTCATAGCGACTTTGTCTATTACAATTATTATCATTATTCATAGTGTTAGGAAGAGCCCATGTAGTGACGCAATAGGATAGACACCATAACAATTTTATAATTAATTTCGTAATTTCATCCATCTGCCAAAAGGCCATTGGCCAAAATATCTACCAATGAAAATGCTACAAAAATATAAATATATGTAGACATGACAGAAATAAATAGGCAACCTTTACAAAACTGCTATCAGAGGGTTCTGATCAATCTACGCAAGATGATATTGATTATTTCCCCTCTCGGATGAATTGCATAATCATTCGGTTAACAGTGGAATATGGAATCCCAAGGTTTGCAGCAATTTGACGCTAATTAAGTCCATCTTCAGATTGACTTATGATGTTAGATAATGAGAGGGGCCAGAGAAAGAGTGCCCCAAAAAGTGAGTGTAGCAGGGAAATCGAAAATCATGTCACTTCCGTTCGAGGCTGTTTCTGCCTTCTGTTCCTGACTTTCGACCGAGGCGGTTGTGTAAAGGCCCGATCCGTGCCAATAGTCGGGGGTCGGGAAAGCAGCAGTGGTACAGATGGTCTGAATATGTTTCCCCGGTAATTTCTTTCTTCTCTCTCTCTCCTATGCAGAAAGCTACTAAATTTCTGTCTATGTGTTAAATAAAATCTTCTAAAAACCCATCCACGGCGTTCGGTGCATTTGTTCATGACGGCGGTGATGATGGCAACAACAGCGGTCTCGTGGTTTATCAACAGCTGAGCATACGCGGTTATGATGGTTGAAGCACGCGCTAACAAGGTACGTTTATGAACACGTATATCTAAATTGATTGTGAACTGTAAGGTGTTGGGCTTCCCCTGCGAGGGGAAGTATGCAACAATAAAATGGCTGCTCTAAAAATCTGACAATTGTAATGCTTCTTTAGCCCGTGTCGTACTTAAATAGTGATGTGTGATAGATACATGACATAATCATCTTGAGACATTTGTTCTCGTTAGGTCACTGAAGTTAAGCCACGTTGAGCATGGCCAGTATCAGATGGGTAACTATTTGAAAATATTAGGCACTGCATGTCATCTCTCTTGACCAGGATATACATGCGGTTGGGGACCGCATGTGAATTTGATATTTCCTAGAAACTTCCTCTTTCAGTGGAAGCCGGATGTCCGTCCAGGGCGAATACCACACCAAGTATAAGAAAGATATATTGATATCTGAAAGACCAAAATTAACAATTAGTATAAAATATGAACGTTTCAAAATTTTACTACTGCTTTGTACGGCTCCGAGTGTTGGTCATCGAAGAAGGAAGCAGGAAGAAGACTATCGGTAATGGAGACAAAGACGTTGCAGTGGACTTCCGGTTCAATCAGACTTGACCATATTATGCATATCTTAGACTAAATGAGAGGGAATCATCTGCACTGTTATGACCACGTAATGCACACAAACGACGACACCATTGTGAAAATTCAATTCAAAAGCCGAAGACGACGGCCAAAACGAAGATAGTTTGATACCTTACACACCGAATCTCAAGACGGCCAGACTTAGTTCTGACCAAATCTTTGACTGTTTATGGTTGATGGAGAAATCCAATTCAGACCCCACTTTAACACAAAAATAAATAATGATCATTGTTTCAAACTTTTAAAAAATGTTTGAATAAGTTTTTTGTGGGGTGTCTATGTCATATATGTGTATGTAACATATGGAAATAAAATGATTCCTTTCAATTTGCGCGTTTAGCAATGAAAATGCCATTTCAAACACAAGCATGAAAATCCCCAAGAATTCTATTACAAATTTAAGTATGACAGACCCCAAAAATGCTATTTTAAATTTAAGCGTAAAAACTCCGAAACTGTTATTTCAAACTTAAGCGCGACAGACCCCAAAATGCTATTATAAACTGAAACGTGACAGACCAAAAACTGCTACTTCAAACTGAAGCGTGACAGACCAAAAACTGCTACTTTTCAACTGAACGTGTCAGACTAAAAAATGCTATTTTAAACTGAAGCATGACAATCCCCCAAAATTCTATTTCAAACTTAAGCGTGACAACCCCCAAAATTATATTTCAAACTGAAGCACGAGACCCCCCAAAAAAACTATTTTAAACGCAAGTGTGATAGAATAAAAATATGCGATTTAAAATTGAAGCGTGACAACCCCAAACATTTCTATTTTAAACTGAAGTGTGACAGACCATAAATAATATTTTAAAATGAAGTGTGACAGACGCAAAAAATTGCTATTTCCAGCTTAAACATGACAAACCAAAAAATGCTATTTAAAACGACAGTGGGACATACTAAAAATTCTATTTGAAACTGAAGCATGAATAAAGAAAATACTACTAAAAACGCAAGAGTGACAGACAAAGAAATACTATTTAGTAACTGAAGCGTGACATACTAAATAATGCTATTTCAATCGCGAGCGTGACAGACACAAAGAATGCTATTTACAATGCAAGCGTGACAGACCAAAAAATGCTATTTCAAATGTAAGCATTACAAACCAAAAAATACTATTTAAACGCAAACATGACAGACCAACAAATGCTATTTTGTAACGGAAGCGTGACAGACTAAATAATGTTATTTTAAACGGGACCGTTACAGACACAAATAATGCTATTTCAAACTTAAACGTTACAGACCAAATAATACTATTTCAAACGACAGCATTATAGATCAAAAATCCTATTTCAAACTGCAGCGTGACAGACCCCAAAAATGCTATTTTAAACTGCAGCGTGACAGACCCCAAAAATGCTATTTTAAACTGAAACATGACAGACCCCAAAAATGCTACTTCAAACGACAGCATTACAGATCAAAAATCCTATTTTAAACTGCAGCGTGACAGACCACAAAATGCTATTTCAAACTGCAGCATGACAGACCCCAAAATGCTATTTCAAGCTGAAGCATGACACTCCAAAAATCCTATTTTAAACTGCAGTGTGACAGACCCCAAAATGCTATTTTAAACTGAAGCATGACAGACCCCAAAAATGCTACTTAAAACGACAGCATTACAGATCAAAAATCCTATTTTAAACTGCAGCGTGACAGACCCAAAAATGCTATTTCGAACTGCAGCGTGACAGACCCCAAAATGCTATTTCAAGCTGAAGCATGACACTCCAAAAATCCTATTTTAAACTGCAGCGTGACAGACCCAAAAATGCTATTTTAAACTGCAGCGTGACAGACCCCAAAATGCTATTTCAAACTGAAGCGTGACAGACCCCAAAATGCTATTTTAAACTGCAGCGTGACAGACCCCAAAATGCTATTTCAAACTGAAGCGTGACAGACCCCAAAATACTATTTCAAACTGCAGCGTGACAGACCCCAAAATGCTATTTCAAACTGAAGCGTGACAGACCCAAAAATGCTATTTTAAACTGCAGCGTGACAGACCCCAAAATGCTATTTTAAACTGCAGCGTGACAGACCCAAAAATGCTATTTCAAACTGCAGCGTGACAGACCCCAAAATGCTATTTCAAACTGAAGCATGACACTCCAAAAATCCTATTTTAAACTACAGCGTGACAGACCCAAAAATGCTATTTTTAACTGCAGCGTGACAGACCCCAAAATGCTATTTTAAACTGAAGCATGACACTCCAAAATGCTATTTTAAACTGAAGCATTACATACCCAAAATCTGCTATTTCATACTGAAGCGTGACATATGAAAAAGTGCTATTCAAATTGAAGCGTGACAGACAAAACAATGCTATTCCAAGCTGAGACGTTATAGACGGCCTGAACCGCTTTTAGAGATGCATGGACACATTTAAAAATTGAGTCTTCTGTAATCTCTACCCTACTCTCTCTACGGATCAAACCTTTACTCTGGAGCCATGCAAAGTCATGCCATTCTGTTGAGTCAGTTCTATAAGAATGTCTGCCAGAATGGTGTCCACTGATTCCTTATTGGAAACGACCTTTGCTATTTGGTTTTATTTGTAGACAAATGAACATTCTAATAAAATGTACTTGTTCATCTTTTATCGAATCTTCCCGGTCATCCCCCCCTCTCTCTCTCTCTCTCTTACTTTCTTTCTCTTACTCTTACTCCATCTCTCTCTCTCTATTACTTTCTCTCTCTATTACTTTCTTTCTCTCTCTCTCTTTTACTCTCTTTCTCTTACTCTTACTCCCTCTCTCTCACGCTCTTACCCTCTCGCTCTCTCTCTCTCTCTCTCTCTGATTCTCTTTCTCCTACTCTTACTCTCTCTCTTTAGTTTCTCACTCTTTTATTCTTCTGTCTTACTCTCTCTCTCTCTCTCTCTCTTTTATATTCTTTCTCTCTCTCTCTTTCTCTCTCTTATTCTTTTCCTCTTACTCCCTCTCTCTTACTCTTTTACCCTCTCGCTCTCTCTCTCTGATTCTCTTCTCCTACTCTTTCTCTCTCTTACTCTCTCTCTTTGGTTTCTCACTCTTTTATTCTTTCTCTCTTACTCTTTCCCCCTCTCTCTCTCTTACTCTCTCTCTTTTACTTTCTTTCTCTCTCTCTCTCTTATTCTCTTTCTCTTACTCCCTCTCTCTTACTCTCTTACCCTCTCTCTCTCTATCTGATTCTCTTCTACTCTTTCTCTCTCTCTTACTCTCTCGTAGTTTCTCACTTTTTTTATTCTTTCTCTCTTACTCTTTCCCTCTCTCTCTCTCTCTCTCTCTCTCTTTCTCTCTCTCTCTCTTTTACTGAATCAAGCAAAAGTTGATCTCTGGAACTTCTCGAAGACTTAATTAAAATTTAGACCGTTTCTATTTTGTTGTCCATCCAACTTATTTTGTCATTTTGTCAATATGAAGAAGGCGGAGGTGGAGTGCCAACACTGTTCATGTATGCATTGTCAACAAGCAGCAGAAGTGAATCCTTTGTAAAGAACAATTGAATACTCAACCACTTGTGTATTTGATTCTTTGATTCCAGTTCGTTCCTATTTTGAGCCCAAAACAGAAATAAACAAAGAAAATCTTCAATGAAACTCAGAAGTCAGAAAATAAACTTGGTTCAAAGTTAAAGAAGCAAAATAAGGAAGAATGGAAATGAAGGGAAAAGAAATATAAGAAAGAAAGAAAAGGGGAAACGAAAGAAAAAAAAGGAGAAAACCTATAAAACAAAAAAAGAAAAATATAAAGGAAAAAGAAGGATGAAAACAAAAGAAAGGAAAAGGCAGGAAAAGATCTAATACAAAAGAAGAGAAAGAAAAAAAACTTAAAAAAGTAAAAGTAAAAATAAAAGAAAAAGAATAAAAAAGGGAAGATAAATAATAAAAAAGGAGATTAAGAAAGAAAAAAGAAGAAAAATATTTATTTTAAATAATCGAAAAAGACGGAGTAAAAAAAGATAAAGAATTGAAAAAGAAAAAGAAAAATGTAGGAAAAACAGGAAAAAAGAAAGAAAAAAAGACAAAAAGAATCGAAAACGATTTACTCGTTTTCGATTCTTTTTGTCTTTTTTGAAATAATTTTTTTTTTAATTAAAAAAAAGGATAAACGAAATAGGAATAAAAAAGAATAAAAAAGGAAACGAGAAATAAAAACGAAAAGAAACATGTATAAGGATAACGATTGAAAAATAATAATAATAAAAAAAGAAATTGGATGAAAAAGAAAAAGAATTAGCAACAAAAAAGAAAAAAATCTGAACAATCGAAAAAGAAGGAAAATCAAAATCAAAAAGAAAAAAAAAGAAGAAAAGAAAAAGAATCGAGAAGAGAAATAAATGGAAAAATAAAACAAAAATAAAACATTTATTTGAGAATTTGTCCTAAAAAATAGAATGAAAGAAAAACGAAGCAAATGAAAGAAAAAAACAATATAAAAAAAATCAAATAAAAACTAAGTTAAGAATTTACATTCTTGTTCGGGTTGGGATGAAACCGGCTTAAACCAAACATGCTGCGTTTTCGTTCGATATCAGTTTCGGATAAGTGTCATCGGGAACTTAATTAAATGGACCAAAGTTCTTGGACGAGATAAAACTACTGGGCTTCACCTGATCTTAAGGGTGGTGTTGTTTTTCATAGCAAGTCAAGGATACGTCCTCGACATTCAGTTCGACAAAATCTGTGCCATTTGACATAAGTGACCTTTTTTTTCTGCTTCTCTGCAGTTCTAGGAAGTCCACCTTCCCAGGCTTTACCTTCTCTCTTTCAGAAGGGATTAGTTTATTGCTAATCGCCTGAAGCGTGTAACGATGTTATCGTTTCGTTTTGTGACCAACTCTAGTTTTGTAACAACTGCGCATGCGCACTTCAATAAAGGTTTCCATGTATATTTTTAAAACCAACAACACGCGTCTCTCGTTTGTCTCTACTAATAACCACTCAATACGAGCAAACACAGTGTGACATGGTGGCAGCGGTGAGATATAAAGAAAAATAAGAAAAAACAACGATAAAAGTAAGACATTATATTTTTTCTTTTCGAACCAAAACTTCGTAAAACTTCACACACACACGCTCGTCGAAGCTCGGAACAGAACTCTCGCACACACATATCAACACTACTACTATGGCTAATATATCTATACCAGTTCCCATTCTTGACTGGGACTCTTCACCTAACATTGCAGAGTCATTCAAGATATTCCAACAACGTTTGGAACTTTATTTCACAGCGAAGGGAACTAAAGAAGAAGAGAAAGTGCCTATCGTTCTACTCGCAACTGGCGAGGAAGGAATTCGTAGATACAACAGTTGGTCTATGTCAAGCGAAGACCGGAGAGACGCCGACAAAATTTTCAACGCATTTATGGAGCAGCTGGAACCGGCAACCAACCACCGTATATGTAGGCTCGAACTCGGTAGATACCAACAAAAGCCTACCGAGACGACCGACATATTTCTAAACAGGTGTCGCTTACAGGCGAAGAAATGCGACTTCACAGCCCATGAAATGAACGAACGTTTAGTAGAAATACTGATAGCCAACACGCCCATACCGGACTTACAAAAAGAACTGTTAAACAAACCGAAGGGCTACACAATAGAAGAGGCTGTGAAATTAGCACGCACATATGAGGCTTCAGCCGTGTATATAAACAAAATACACCAACTACATGGCCTGTCACAGATAGACACCATAAATCGCGGTGGTCGCGAACGCCAGGAAGGCAACAGAAATACCAGCAACTTATGTAAAAATTGTGGACGGGACCATCGTTTTGGCAAGGAGCATTGCCCTGCCAAGAACGACATATGCAGTTCCTGCGGAAAAATGGGCCATTGGGCCAAATTGTGCTTCTCAGTGAGACTCAGACCCAGGAAACAAGGAAAATCCTGGCACAAAAGCCGTAGCCAGTCAAGGCACAGACAACATGAAACAGGCCGAAAAGTCGACAGCGTTGCTGAACATGACGACCGAGCCACAACAAACCTACATGCGGTGATGGAGCACCTCACATTCAGCACTATTAACAGTAAACATCCACTGCATAAACAAAAAACAACACAAAATGAAGCATTTGTCAATATCAACGTTGGTACGCACAGCCTCAAACTGAAGGTAGACACAGGTGCACAAGCAAACACACTACCTTTACGCATATTCCGCAGTATGTGCCCCTCCGCCATAAACGAAGACGGAAACCCAATACCTGGATCACTAAACCCAACGAAATGCGTACTGACAGCATACAACAACACTGAAATAAAATGCCATGGCACCACAAACATCAGGTGCAAATACAAGGACTCCTCATGGCTCAACACTCAATTTTATGTGGTCAACACTCCAGGACCAGCTATACTGGGCCTGCCAACATCTGTAGCATTTAACGTTGTGACAATGAACTGTGCCATATCTGTTCAGCAACAACCTATCAACAGCATAGACGATCTGATGCGTTTACACCCCGACAGATTCGACCGCATTGGCGAGTTCAAGAAAACAAACAAGCTCACTGTCAACCCTAACATCCCATGCCACATAGACGCACCGAGAAGAACGCCAAAAGCCATGCGTGAAAAGATCAAGGCTGAACTAGACAAGATGGAGTCACAGAATGTCATTCGTCGTATTGAGGAGCCAACAGACTGGGTAAGCTCCCTTACATATGTAACCAAACGCGACAACACAATAAGGGTCTGCTTAGACCCAAGGGCACTAAACAAAGCCCTAATGCGGCCATATCATCAAATTCCAACAGTTGAGGAACTCAATCACCGGTTTGCAGGTGCAAAATACTTCTCAAAACTGGATGCTAAGGCAGGATACTGGTCTATAAAGCTTGACCAGGAAAGCCAGATCCTGACCACTTTTCAAACACCATTTGGAAGGTACTGCTTCCAAAGACTCCTATTTGGTTTAAACGTGAGTCAAGACATCTACCAGCTTGAGATGGACAGAATACTTGAGAAGTGCACAGGAGCATGCGGTATAGCGGATGATATTGTTGTATATGGCTCAACAGAACGCGAACATGACAACAACCTAAGGCACCTCATGGAAGTCGCCACACAAGAGGGCCTCACAATGAATTCCAAGAAATGCGAGATAAAACGCCAGGAAATCTCCTTCTTCGGAAATATATACACCCATACTGGGATGAAACCTGACCCAGCAAAGGTACGAGACCTACAGGAAATGCCAGAACCACGTAATAAAACAGAACTGCAACAGTTCTTAGGTGTAATGACATACCTATCCCGTTTTATTAAGGATTTCAGCTCAAAAACCACTGTATTACGTGACTTACTTCACAAAGAGTCAGAATTCCAATGGGAGCCACACCACCAGACGGTTTTCAAAAACCTGAAGAGTGAAGTATCTGAAACATCCCTACTTCACTACTTTGACCCCAAGCGCCCAATCTACATGCACTGTGACGCAAGTCTTCATGGAATAGGCGCAGTGCTTCTACAACCAGACGCAGCTGGCAATTTAATGCCTGTCTTATATGCAAGCAAGAGTCTGACACAAACAGAACAAAGATACGCATATATCGAGCGGGAACTACTGGCAATCATGTTTGGCACACATAGATTCCACACATATTTATACGGTCATGGTTTCCAAATTATCACTGACCATAAACCTCTTGTCATGATCATTGACAAACCTCTCACCTCAGCTCCAGCTCGCCTACAACGAATGCTTATCCAGCTACAGGGATATAATTTCAGATTATCCTACAACAAGGGATCCGAAAACATATTGGCTGATGGGTTATCACGCCTGCCATCACCTGGTAATTCGGACCCTATCGATCTGGATGTTCGAGTTGACACCATTCGTTTCTCTGCTGACCGTATTGAAAAACTGAGAGACTGCACAACAGCCGACCCTCTGCTTAACCAGCTAAGAGATACCATTGTCACGGGATGGCCTGAGACAATCAAGCAACTGCCTACCGATATCAGAGAATTCTGGAGCCTAAGAGATCAGCTATCAATTGATGACGGCCTTATCCTTAAAGGACAACAAATTGTCATTCCTCAGACCCTCCAAGAAGATATCCTAAAGCAACTCCACACTGCTCACTTAGGACAGGAGAAAACCAAACTCCTAGCCAAAGACACTGTCTATTGGAAAAATATAAACAGAGACATCGAGCAATTCACAAGCTCATGTAGCATCTGTCAACAACATCAGCCATCACAAATGTCAGAGCCTGTTCTGCAGCACGACATTCCAACAAAGCCATGGGACTAGTTGGAACAAACTTGTTCGAGCTCCATGGACATCAATGGCTGATCATAGCAGACTACTACTCCAAGTACCCTGTCATCAAACAGTTACCTGCCCAATCACCAAGCAGTGTTATCGTAAAAATAGCGCAACAAACCTTTGCGGAGTTTGGCATACCGTCAAAAGTGGTTAGTGACAACAGGCTGCACTTCTCAAGCACCCTTTACCACGAATTTGCCACAGAATGGGGTTTCAACCATCAGACCACCTCACCTCGAAGACCACAGGGAAATGGTTTCATAGATAAAGACCATCAAGACCATCCTCAAAAAGGCCAAGCAATCTGGGACAACACCCGAAATTGCATTGTTGCACTGGCGCTGCACACCTATCTCAAACGCCATATCCAGCCCCGCACAGCTACTCATGGGTAGACGAATCCAATCCCCAATTGCAACAAAAATAGAAAACAATCACCAAGATCAGGATCAAATATATGATGCTTTTAAAGAAAGGCAACATAAGCAAAAGAAATATTTTGACCAGCATGCACTCAAGGAAGACCTACCACCTTTATATCCTGGCCAGAGGGTAAGAGCACAAAACCCTACACACGGAAACTGGGACCTAGCAACCGTAGTATCTCAAGCAGATGGTCCCCGATCATATCTCCTAAAAACTGCAAACGGATATGTGCTACGGAGAAACCGGCAGCATATTAGGAGTGCTCCGATAAGGCCAACCCCACCACAAACGCCAAAGCATGTAACATTTGCAGAGCCACCTGTATGTACAACTCAGTTTTCACAAAGAGACTCCCAACAATACACTCACAGTGGCAGGATGGTACGACCACCATCAAAAATGAACTTGTGAACATTTTCTAGAGAATTATAGCAAGCAATTCATGGGGCAGAATAATCCCCTGCTTCGCTGTAGCTATTCAGGCAGTCTACCCTGAATTAGCCCTTACCTTTTTATTATATATTGAATATGCTCAATATCATAATCTTCATATTGGTAAAGGGGGGATGTAACGATGTTATCGTTTCGTTTTGTGACCAACTCTAGTTTTGTAACAACCGCGCATGCGCACTTCAATAAAGGTTTCCATGTATATTTTTAAAACCAACAACACGCGTCTCTCGTTTGTCTCTACTAATAACCACTCAATACGAGCAAACACAGTGTGACAAAGCGCTCTTACCGGGGAATGCCGACAAGGCTGCTCCGGCACCTTTTGTATGTCAGAGTGCTCTGCCTTGAGCGCTGGCTTTTCAATCCCCACATATCAGCCTTGTGCCAGATTTTCCCGCGGGGGGGTGGGAGATAAATACAGACTATTTCCTATTCTTTTGATTATTCTAATTTTTTATTTCCTGATTTTCTACAAGAACAACGTTAGGAAGAATATGATTTCTATCTCTTATGTCGTGATTTTCTTTTAGAAACAATTATTTCCTTTATTCGCAGGTTTACAAGCTCCGTACAGTCTTTCTGAGATATAAATCCGAATCTGAATGCGTCAATTTAGGAACGGTAAAAGAAAGTGAAAAGTAATTTGTATTTTTTACCACTGATTGAAAAATAATTCACCCAAAATCAGAGAATTATCTGATCTGAATTAAATTTTCAGTATTTATTAATTGATAAATGAATTTTAATATAAAGTATAGCTATTTTTTATTAAAATACTTAGGTAACTTTAATTAATTCCCCCCCTTTTATTTAAAGGACAAAATATGTCTTATTATAACTATGGGAGTGGATGATGTCTTCCATTATATCTTGGATGACACCATACAGTCCCATATTCCACCCCTATCTGTTTTATTTTGAGGCATCCCACTTAACCCCCACTCCCATATAGAAACCGACCTGCTTGTTTTCGGAGCACCCGGAAAACAGTGGGTGGCATAACACTTATCACTTATCACTTTTATTTTATTTTTCGAATATTTTTAAATGTTGTCCCACTCCCAACGATTAATTTTTTTTGTAAATAAGATCTTTTTAAAACAAATTGAGAATCATATAAGTAAGATCAAGCCACAGAGTTACTGTGGTATTTTGGTGAGAGTGTCTAGTGTAGAGCAAGCCCAAAAGCTTTTGATAAAATTGGATGACCATCGACCCCCCTCCCCAAGAGAATTCGGCTTCATGCCTAAGGCAAAGGATGGACTTTATGATTATTATTTTTCTTTAAATAAAACCTTGTGAATTTATATTTTTTACTTGAATAAAATAACCATAATTGAAAATCACTTATCAGCCAAAACGATTGTTCGAAGCAGCAGCGGTAGTAAATGTTGTTTTATGTCTCGACTCCCGATTGGATAAAAGCTCAAATCAACAGTTTCTTTCAACCAATCAAAACGTAAGAGATATTGACTTCCAATTCTCACGCGTAGTATAAAAACCAAAACACAACGTTTTTCTTTCCTCTCTTTCCTATCTTCCTTCCACAGACAACGCACGTGGGTATGTCCTAAAAAGCTAAACTCTGACACTGGCCGAATACCTCCAACAAACGCAACAAGAGACACGCACAAACCTCTGTACGCCTAGTGAAGCACACACACAACGCTCACCGAACGGATATACACAGTTCATACATACACTCTCTCACTGGCAAAACAAACACGCTAATATACACACATCTTCATAACTATCCCATTTACACAAATATTTATTTTTTGACAAAAAAATATAATGTAACAATTGGTGTTAATTTTATCACGATAAATTTTTTTTCATGAGAAATTTAAAGTTTAATTATTATTTTTTTGTTTCAATAAACTGTTTTTTTTTTTTTTATGTACTGCTACAGTTTTTGAACCAGTCCGACTACGTTAAGATAAGGTTAGGATTAGGGTTAAAAAAACAGTTTCTTACATTAGGGTTTCTAAGAATTTCTTTTTCTTTTTCCAAAATTTTTCAGATTTTTGTATACGTTAGCACAAACGAATTTTACGATTTACTCAATTCACAATTGAAAATTATCACCTGCTGTCCCGCAATGGGATTGGTTAAGCACTTCATCAGCTTTCGGCTGTTTACGTAAACAGCCAGAAGATGCCAACGAAAAGTTGGTTTCAGCATAGGTCACAAACTGTACCAATACCTTGCATTTTTTACTGATGATACACTAATATATTTTTCAAATAAAACTAAAATTGCAACTTAAATAATTTATTTTAATTATTTTATAAGTTCTTATTTGCTTGTCTCCCCACGAGGGCAGAATTAAACACAGATCAGTTTTCAATGTGAGGAAAATCCAGCTGCCTATAAAGGGGCACTCTGGATTGGGACAAAAAGAAAAATTACCTCAGTATACAAGGATTTTTACTTAGATGATCGAGGACAGAAAATATAAAGTGTAGTATCAGAACAGATACTACACTTTGCTCCTAGCCAAAAGGACAGGAAATAAAAAAGGCTGAAAAATTGCCCATCCCTTCGTCTATTACATAGCTAGATATTCATCCAACCCGTGGTTATCGTTTAGCTTTGCATAACATATTTTGGTTTAGTTTGACTTGTCTATTTTGGTGTAGTTAATGCCGAAATACAATATCCATTGTAAACAATAGAAGAAGCAACGAATCTTCAAGTTAGAATTGAAGTTGCTTGCGATATGTATTATTGATATAAGGTGCAGCAATGGGAGTCGGTGCTATCCCGTTCATTTTCTCCATCAATGACCAGGGAGTGTTGAGAGAAATGGTTCCTAGGTATTTGATAAATCATCATCATCATCATCATCATCATCATCATCATCATCATCATCATTATCATCATCATGGTAGGGAAGGCCAAGTAAAATATGGGAGGAAGTGATAATGATAGAATTGAAAGATAGAGGAATAAATAAAGACCTGGTCAGCGATAGATTAGTTAGGAAGTCGATTTCTTAAAGCCAGCATGTAAAATAGACGTTACACCAATGATGATGATGATGATGATGATTGGTTTAGTAGATATAGAACAGTTGAGGTAGCAAAGTAAGTTGGTAGGGGAAGACCAAAGGAAACATGAGAGGAAGTGATAAGGATGGACTTGAAAGAAAGAGGGATAAATAAAAGCCATCCAACACATGCCAGCATGTAAAGTGGACGTTAAACCGAATATTATGATGATGATGATATTCATGTGACCCTTAGTGGAGCAGGTTCAAGGGACCACAACCACATTGACCAATCAACTGTGTCTTATGAATTGCAACAATTATGGGGTGATTTAAGCTCTTGTGACTTTTTTCTTGTAGGTATCCCTGCAGGGAAAGTTTTTTCCACATCGTTCTCAAATTCTTGAGGATTTGAATGAATGAATGAATCAGGGAGGAAATCCATGTAATTGTACTTGAGAACTTCTAGGAATTACTCCATCAATGCATTGCCGACAACGGACGCTATTTTTCTGATATTATTTAAAAACTCATTCAAACAGAACTGTTTTTTTGTACGTTTTATAAATATAATACTTTAAAAAAAAATCATGTTGCATGTCAATCTTTGGGTACAATAATGACAGAAATGTATGTGGGTGGTTGGGAGATAACACCTGGCCGGAAGAATAACATGTGATTGTTTCACACAGAGATACCTGCAATATCATATGCAGATTAAATCGTAGAAAATACATCTGTTCGCTAAATAAACAATACAGAGCTGAAAGCCATGTGATGAAGAGTGCATGGCTACATTCAGTGCATAGCCAAAATCTCGATATGGGCTGAGAATTCATGGGCGTCCAAAAATGTTATATTAACAAGCTCGAATTAGAATTAACAGAAAGCAGCTGGCTAGTGAATTTGAGAGAACAACTTCCGTCAACTCCCATGCATCCTACATCTCCTCACCGACTCTATTCATTTGTTGTAAACAAATAATAAAGATATATTTTTATATATAAATATTCCTCACTGTTCTTTTAAGCACAGCAGTAATATGAAATATATAGCTGTGTTTAATTTTTATATCCGTTCAAAATGCTGAAGATCTTTATGCCCCACCATGTAAATAACTTTAAACAATTTTTTTTTCAATATATATGAACATTTTACTTGGTATTAACTGACAAATTTACTACACTACTGGTTTTAAAATAAAGGCTCAGAATGAATTCAAAAAGATTATCTATTTGAAAAGTACGGATTTTAAATATTCAGTACTATAACAAGCCTCTGTATGTGACTCGATGTGGAGAGCGTAAAATGCAATAAATTTGGGCAATTTGGGGCATTTTTGACCCCCCCTTTGACCCCCTGGGGGCGCGAACGAATATTTTTCTGAGGTCAAGGATGCTCATTTTATATCCAGAACAATTGCCTCTACATTTTGGCCAAGTTTCAGAAAAATTGAATGGATGGATCAAACGTTATGGGAGAAAAGGGTCATTTTTTGCTATTTTGGGGGCTTTTGACCCCCTGGGGGCGCGAACCAGATTTTTTCCAAGGTCAGCAATACTTATTTTCTATTAGGAACAATTACCTCCACATTTTGGCCAAGTTTCAGAGAAATTGAATGGATGGATGAAAAGTTATGGGGCAAAAATGTCATTTTTTGCCATTTTGGGGCCTTTTGACCCCCTGGGGGGCTAACCAGATTTTTTTTTTTAAATCGCAGAATTTCACTTTCTACCCTGACCAAAGTTACAACTTCATGCAAAATTTCAGAGAAATTCAATGGATGGTTGCGGAGAAAAATTTGGACGGACGGACGGAAATGCCTCAAAACATAGGTCCCCCGATTTTATAAATCGGGGGACTAATTAAAACCAATGGCAAGACAAAGAAGTGTTCAACAAAAATCTCTATTTTCTACATCAACTCAGATAAATCCACCTTATCTTGCATTCTCCTTTCTTCCGCTGGTTTTACTTTGATATTTTGAGAAATGTGTGCAGAACAGGAAACTTCGATGGTATGGTCACATTGAAAGAATGGATTAAAGGTTTTCGGTGACTACATGTAGAAACGTTAAGGCAGCAGGTCCAGTTCACAGGGGAAGGTCAAAAACAAACGGGGGGGGGGGGGGAGTGATAAAAATGGACTTGAGAGAAAGAGGGATAAAGATCTGGTCAGATATAGGTTAGTTAGGAAGTAAATTTCTTGAAGCTGTCCAACACATGTCAGCATATAAAATGGATGTTAAAATGATGATGATGATGCTGATGATGATGATGCTGATGATGATGCTGATGATGATGCTGCTGCTGCTGATGATGATGCTGCTGCTGCTGCTGCTGCTGCTGCTGCTGCTGATGATGATGATGATGATGATGATGATGATGATGATGATGATGATGATGATGATGATGATGATGATGATGATGATGATGATGATGATGATGATGATGATGATGATGATGATGATGATGATGATGATGATGATGATGATGATGATGATGATGATGATGATGATGATGATGATGATGATGATGATGATGATGATGATGATGATGATGATGATGATGATGATGATGACGGAATATTTTTTTTCAGAAGTTTTTAGACGAGGATTGATAACTTGTATTATTTGGATTATTCAGACTACTGTTCTCATCTTGGATGTCATTTTCACAACACTTTGGCTGATGTAACCTCCGACCTTCTTTGAACTCAGAAAACCTTTATGTCAAACTCGGCAATCCATACGAAATTTCGAACTGACCACTTTATTTAATCTAGTTGCTATAATAATATGTGATTAGTAGTAAAACTACATATCTAAAACAACATTAGATTTAAAGCTCTCAAAATTCATACTGGAATTGTCTACGCGGACACGTGGCGCAACGGATGAAGGCGTTGAGTGACAATCAATTCTAAGCGACGGTCTTTTGGAGTTTGCCTAACTAAGAATAAAATTAAAATTACTTACTTAACACTTCTAGATTACTGATGGGACGAGAACAATCAACCCCTCTAATTGAATAAAGGGTTCAAATGCAGTTAGAAATTCCGTATAGATTCCCGAGTTTGACATAAAGTTTCCCGAGTTCATAAAGATGCATCTGAAGAAAGTCGGAGGTTATATCGGCCGAAACGTTGTGAGAATAACATTCAAGATGAGAATAGTAGTACAACTAATCAAGATAATATAAATTGTTAATCCTCATGTGAAACCTAATTTTTATAGTGTTGCTCACGACCCATTCTACAATAAGCTCAACCTTGTGTTACATCCAGCCCTCGTGGGGAGAGTGGTAATTAGTGTTATCCTTATAGTTCAGCAGCCGACGTAGAAGTGTATTCCAACTACATCTATGTCCATGTGATAAGGTGAGAATTGATAATCATATGAAATGTTCTATCATCATGTGACAAGTCAAAAACACAGACATGTTATAAGTGGAAGCACAGTTTTGAGTGGGGGGGAGCGCGTGAAGAAGAGAGGGAAAAATTGGTAGATGTTTGAAATACGCATAAATCCATTAATGATTCGATTACGCACACAAAAAACAAGAACGGGAAGAAATAACAGTCAACAAAAAGGCAAATTCGCAAATCAATTATTCTCAAACTTTTTTTTTATTTCGATTTTATTTTATTCCCGTTCTTGAATAAAATAAGAAAATATATAAGTAGATAAAAGATATATTTTCTAAAACAGAACATATCGAAGAATTTGATCACAAGAGAAGACGACAATAACCCTCTCTGCCATCACTACCAATGCCCTCCCCTTATAAAGTAGGTATTTGATATGAGCTTTAAAAACAAATCGAATGTATCTGAATTTTTCCTGTGCTTCTTTTACAAGTACTTCAATGGAATGTGCTCCGACGAACTTGCTGCACTTGTAGCCCCCTCAATGTAAATATCCCCGATCAACCCAACAATCAGCAAAATCCCACCTCTTTACTGTCGAGGTCCCCAATTGTCGGAAAGCGTTCTACTCTAATAGCCTTTTTCCATCGTACTGCTCGCATTTTAAATTCCCTCCCTGCTCACTGTGTTGCATGTTCTATTCCTCCTTGGACCGCAACAGTACGCGTTTCGCATACTCTTCCCGATACAGGCCGTGGTTTTACTCGTTTCGTATACTCGTCCCTAAAAGGGCCGTGTCGGTTCACATTTAATACTCGTCATTTTTAAAACATCATAAATCACATAGTTCATATATTGTTTGCATACCTTTGATTTCTCCCGCGCCGTGTAGAGGGTCGCCGTCTCGATGTCATCTAGTGGATAAACTCTTTCTTCTTTCCTTCCTGTCGTGAACCACGCCGTCCGTTGTCTGCAAAAAAAGCTTCCCGACCGACTCACCAAACAACAATCTCTTTAAGTTTTGATTCTTTTTATTACAAGCGTTGTTATTTATCGGCCTGAGCCATTAACTATGTCAAGAGAGAGAGAGAGCAAATCACTACTTTATCGTAGTTACTTAACAATTATTTTCTTAACAATTCATAGAGAGGGGGAAAGGATATCTCTCGCTTGTATTTTCTTAGGGAAATATTTCCCTTATCTGTTGTAAATTACATGGTAACAATCACATCTCATCGGTTTGCCTCCAAAACCCAGACTGGCTAAACTCGCTTCTCACGAGTGATGCCACGGATCCCTCTGTTTCCCACGCAAGGGCCTGTGACGTCACCGAGCCTCTTGCAGATGCACATTGACCCTTCATCTGGGATCTCGTCACATGGTGAACATGTCACGTCTGTGATTTCTGACTGTGAGAACAGTACCCCATTCTGCACTTGAATGCTGGCCCACCCCGCGTTAAATCGCGCAAGTCAAACCAACGATCTCCAACAGATACGTCCATTCCCACAGGGCCATTATCCAACAACTGTTTCCCAAGCTGTACCAACATGCAGAAATTTAAAAGTAATGTGAACAAATATCTCGCTGCACAACTCCCCACTTAGAATGCCCCTCTAAATCTGGCCCTTAATTTACGGTAACTCATGACGTCTCAGTGGCAGTATACCTTGTTTGGGGTGCATATAAGTGAACAAAAAAGATAACTCCTTGAAATAAAACTCTCACAGGAACTGAATCAACATATATTGTCTGATTAATTATGTTAAAACAGTCCATGGACTGTTAAATTTCTATGTCCAAATCCAATCAGATCATTTACACACTAATACTGTTGGGAAAGGTATGAACCCCTAATTTCTTCCCAGAATAGCAACTTGTGTTCAATCAATCATATATAATGAATAATCTACAGAAAGTAAAAATAAATATTTCCTGTGTATTATTTAGATAATTCGGACTATTATTCTCACCTTGGATGTTATTCTCACAACGTTTCGTACGCTGTAACCTCCAACCTTCTTCAGGTGAAACTTTTCAGTTCATTTTGAAACTCCATATAGATTCCCAGAGTTCGGTTTAGTTCCAAATTCCGTATAGATTTGTGGTGAAGTAGAGACGCGATTATGCGATTCGAACGAATACCTGAAAGCTACTGGCTTCAATAGAAACTCTCTTTCTTTCTACGTTTCATTTAGACACACCCTTTCTCCTTCACTTCCAAAAGCAAGTAAGAATTATCCCATGTGGTCAATAAGAACGATTCCCACTCATTTGAATTAACGAGCTCATGTGAAAATTGAAAACAAAGTTAACGAGAGCCAAAGACCCAAATCAAAGATCCAGGCCGACGGACGTCGAGAGAATCTATTTTGCTTTAACTACGTATTGGCGTTAAAAACAATTTAATATTTAATATATACTAGAATTTGGGCCTGTAGGGCACATAATTCTAATAGAATAAAAAAAGATAACATGGTGTTATGAGCATAGGGGTCTTCATTCAATCCAGGACAACGCCAGGCATTCTTGCTAGTATTACTCTAAAGTAGGTGGCAACAACATAAACGGACAGACAGACACATGACTCTTATATTAGTCTAGATGTCAATCTATTTGAACTCTGTCCAAACCACTTTGTGTATTTCTAAATATATATCATAAACATTATCTTATTTACCTCCCTTTTATTATTGCAACCACACCACCATCACCGGCACCTATGATTCAAAATGATTTATCAAGATATCTATGATGAAAAAGTAATTACTGTTTTTGTTTTTTACTTTTTAGATAATCGGTCAAGTAATTACGATGGCTGGTAAAAGTCTGGAAGTGTATAAATAAAGTTCACTTTTTGAATATTGCTTTGTTATGCAATACTTTTGTTGCATATATCATTTTCTTCTTTTGTTTATGAAAGTCGCTCCAGACAAGGCATGAAGCCACTTGATGTCAGGAGCTTAAATAAAAGAAAGCTAATTAACACTAAGACAAGAGATGCCCATTAACCTGAGTCTTGAAAAGACCAAGGCTATATACAGTAGGAAAACAGTCAGCAGGAAGAGAGTTCCACAAGCCTGCAGTTTTGTGAAAAGAAGCTACTGGAATAGGAAGATGTATTATAAGGAGGTACCTGAACAGTGAATTAATGAAGACCACTAAACCAACGTGTCAAACGAGCTGGAACAAAAGAAGCAGGGAATAAATCAGACAATTCTGAAGAAGACATTCTGCATTTATCCTGCACAGCGGGTTCCACAATGGATTTCTCCTTCCACCATACACAGTCAAAGGTTTGGTCAGGATGAAGTTCAGTCATCTTGAGATCTTGGTTATCCAACCACCTTTGTTTCGGTCGTCCTTTCGGACTTTTCTCAAGAGGCCTTTATCTTGGACCCTTTTTTGCAGTAATGTTTTCGTTTGCGCACAATTCATGTCCATAGCACTGGAGACGATTTTCTTTCATTTTGTCTTAGATTGGTGCAAAGTCGTAACAGTGGCGAATATTGACATTCCAGATACGGTCGAATCTGATCAGACTACAAGTTCAATGCAACATCTTCATCTCCATGATCGATAGGCTTTTTCCTGCCTCCTCCATCGACGGTCAGCACCTGCAGTCATACAAAGCAACAGGTCGTACCACAGTCGGATACATCTTGGACTTGAGTCAATTGTAACAAGATTAGAGACGGGTGCTTAAAAATAATGTTGAGAACGGTATTTTTCCACACGAGGCTAGAGTAAGCATAAGGTTAGAGTAGTGGAAATCTTCATTAAAAGTTAACAGAGTTATTATTACGTCATACAATATTACGTCATGTGAAGAAGTATGTGGCAGAGAAGCGAGATCATTTCTGCTTTTTGGGGGATGTTACGAGGTCAAAGTGAGCAGACGTCTTTTTCAAGGTCCAGTATTCCTACGGGGGTGGGGCGGGAAAATACAGCCCATCTAGATGTACATTGTTGTAAATTGCTGGGAAACAATCATACAAACCTCATAAGCTAATAATGGCTTATTTGTTGTTTTAAATTCCTCCTATTATTACAGCTACCAGTAGGAAAGAAGAAAAAGAAGCTGAGAGACGAAATATCCACAGAGCAATTTGTGACGTGTCAACAGAACAGAACTTGAGACAAAACACTGACCAGAGATATTTGTTGCAGTCTGCAATCACATAGGACACCAGTATCAATATAGCATTTCAGCCATGCAATATCAATTTTAGCTGTGATTTTGTCAAGGATACTGCAGTTGCTAAAATGCATGTTGTCATTTCTTCAAAGTACACATCCATTTCAGCACAAAAAGTTTTCCCTTATTTTGTCTGAAATTGGCGAATATCCACATTTAAGGCACAGTCGAATCTGGTCAGGCCGGAAGTCCAATGTAACATCTTTGTTTCTCCATAACGGATAGAGTCCATATTACCTAGGTATTCGAAAAAGTATTATTGTTTTATACTGGTGTCGATCGTCTTAGAGATGATCTAAAGACTTCTTGAAACATGAAGACTTTTTCTGATGACCATTCTTATTAGTTGGTCAAGAGATTGTCTGGGAAAATTACTCATGGGGCTGGATCGTTCGCTCTCGCCAATAATTGGTAAAATTTGTACCCAAAATATTTACAGTTCTTTATTAATTTTAAGATACATGCTTTGGGCAGAGAAAGAGAGAGACAGAGAGAGAGCGAGAGAGAGAGAGAGGGATAGAGACTTAACTATTGGCAGCTTTTAAGACTTCAAATTCTTTTTGTCTGTTCTCGTCTGTTCCCTAATAAAACTCAACCCTTATTTGTTTAAAACCTCCTAGAATATTATTTTTATGAGAACATTTTTTTTTATGGAAATTGCTGAACAGAGAAAGTCACTCTTTCTCTAAATGCTCACAGAGACATTAGAAAGTGGTTGAATCAACATAGAGTGAGGGGTGTGAGAGTTATACATAGATAGCTAAGTCAATGACGTGTGACTTATTCAGTGAATTATAATTTACTTCTTGTTCGAAGAATTAAAACGGAATCTTTTCAAACATAACTCAATCTTAGAACTAATGAATATTGTAGCATATATTTTGTGTGATTAAAATAAATAGGAAAAATCTTTAAGAAAACAAAGAGTGATTAATTTACCTTGAGTAACATATATATATATATATTTATCTATCTATATATATATATATATATATATATATATATATATATATATATATATATATAGCCTTACGCCAATCAACCAACGTTTCAATGCGTATTACCGCATCTTGTCTAATATTGTTTATGTAATTTTATGTTAACTTTATTAACACATTTGAACTTGATCAATTAATGTCTATATATATATATATATATATATATATATATATATATATATATATATATATATATATCAGATTTGAGTTAAAAGATGACTCATGTCTGGGGTTCGAACCGTTCGACCGGCAGAACAGTTATCTCCACACTGACGATTCTCTAAAAGGATGAAACATATATGTATGTAGATAATAATTAAAGATATTTATTACAATATTATTTAATATCTCCCTTTACAGCTGGGCCCTTTAAGAGAAATAAAAATAAGCAGTTAAATTAAAGCTTAAATACCCATTGGATTTGTTAATCTTGCTATATGTTACTTGTAAAAACATAAACAGACTTTATTTCTTCTCTGTTAGGTTGGCGGCATGGACTAAGGAGTTTAGATTTGCGTTAAAAGCTTTGACTATTCAAATTAGGACATACTTTAGAGATATAATATTTATCTTTATTTTCATATTTCACAATATATATATATATAGATAGATAGATAGATAGATAGATATATATAGAGAGAGAGAGGGAAAAAAACTTTGGCATTTATTAATTCATATATATAATTGAATAACTACGAACGTTTTTTTCCATGTCTTCTAACTATATTAATAACAAAATACGTTAGGATTGTTTAATTCTATTGATGTAAGAACATATTGAAATACCCTATATATAGGCATCTCCAACTCACTCAAACAAATCTCGATTTTGCTTATTTGCATATTTATTTATTTTAAGTTTTTAATAAATTAATATTCTGTAATATACCTTTCTACTTTGAATTGTCAAATTTTCTTCTACATACGCAATCGTTTTATCGATAGTACTATCATTATAGTTATAAATAAAATAAGATAAAGAGATTTCATTAAAAAGATGATAGCGTTTAAAAAACTTATTTAGAATTTTAATTTCAAGGGAGATAATTTACTTCCGGCTTTAGTAAAGTGTCAAATATCGCTGAAATGTCGAGAACAGATACTACACTTTGATCTTACCCAAAAAGCCACGGAATCATAAAAAATATTTTTTGTGACTAGACATTTTTAAATTAAAAAAGAAAAAAAAATGATTAAATGGGAATATTTTTAATGGGCAGTGTAGTGTAGTATTGGCTCTGTTGTCATAAGATTATCCTCCCAGGAATTACCTCCTTTTTTAAGGTGTGTAGGGGGAATCCTCCCCGAATGAAAAAAAAAGCCCAAGACTCAATTTAGTCATAATGTCTTTTATGTGGAGGGTAGTGTAATATCGGTTCGGTTCTCATAAGACTGTCCACGCCAGAATGACTTTCCTTTTTTGGGTGGAGGGAAGTAGTGTTCGTTTATCGTGATATTATCCTTTGTCGGGGGGGGGGGTCACTGTAGTATATGTTCGTTCACCATAATACTAGCTAAGGAAGAACGATAACTTAAGTTTATAATAAACATGTCTTTTTTAACTAGAAAATTATGAAAGTTATCGCTCTTCCTTAGTCAGCATATTTATCTTTGTTTATAAAGATGGCGACTATATTTTTCCAGATAATTTTCATTTAGGCATTTAACGTGGACAATGAAACTTGCCATGGATTTTAATGTTATCTAAATAAATAAATGCAAAAGTTTTTTCCACCTATTCTAACTATATTGACATTAAAATAGTTTATAATTATTTTATTCTCTGTAGCATATTTTCATTCGTCATTATACATTCCTCCCAAGCATTACCTCCTCTTCGGAGTATTTGACCAATTGACGTTCAACCCTTATGTTTATTCATTTCATTATATAACCAGTTTTAATGGGGAATTCATTTTAATTTTTATGCTGAAACAAAATAAAATTTATCGACGTTGAATATCTTAAAAACCATATAAATTAACCTTTTGTTGTTTTTTTCCTAAAAAAACAAACTTGACGATGTTCATGCACAGTATATTTCCCCCATATTGGAATAAATCAAATTACACTACGAGAATCATCATTTTAAAAATTTCCTTTAAATTACCAAAATGTCAAATAAAAATTACTTCTTTGGTTTCTGTAAAGAAAAGTACAGCGTCAGTAACTGCCGCACGGAGGGTGGGTTGTTTTTGCTAATATATATATATCTCATGTGGCTAAGTGAATAAGCACTTGACAGACAGGTACTGCCACATGAACCACACACATGGCTGTGCTGAAGTGTGTTTGGGAAGTTCGGCACTGACTGCTTCTGGTTTGACTCAAATCTTTCGCAAACCAATCACCTGAAAGCAACCCTCTCTCCACGTTCATATCAATGGTTTTTAAATTGTTTTTTTACTACATTCTTAAAACGTTATTTTGGCTTGTGTCTTGGACGTTTTCCTAGCTGCAGTTTCTCATATGACAGTTGTTCTGTCTAGCGTAGAATAAGTCCCTTAGATTTATCTCTCTTTGTCGGCCCTCCTTCTTGTAAGGGATTGTTTAGCCTCGACACCGGGCAAGCGGCTTCCGGTGCTGTCTCCCTGATCTCTCCTAGCTGCTTAGTCTCGCACCTACATGGAGGAATTTCTATCCACTTAAATATCCCGATATTTTAGGCATCTCTGTTTTTATCTTTTTTGATGAATAATAAAACCTGAGTTTAAACTGCACTATGCATCAGAGTCTTGTTTGTCGAAAAGTGTTTAGGCTAGCTGTCCGACGGTTACATGCAGCCCTAAGACAGCATAACAGTTATTTATGAGGCTAGTAATCTCTGATCGTAACCAGGTGACCTGCCCAGCGCATCTGACAGCATATAACACACACTTCTATACTTGATACTCGAGATTGCTATAGTGGTGTTTGGTGTAAACGATTGTCAATTGACATTTAGAATCCTTCTGAGACGTGTTTCATGGAACTTCTCCAGGGCGATATGTTGGAAATATGTGGTCCATATCTCTGATGAATACAGGAGAATAGACAAGAGGCATGACTTGTACACTCTAATCTTTGTGATGATGGTAATGGCTCTGTTCGACCAGACATGCTTTTCAAACCTACCAAAAGCTTTGCTAACCTTTTCGATTCTTAGGAGTATTTCAGAGTCAAAGGATCCATCCAAGGAGAAAGTGCTCCCAAGATATCCGAAAGAGTCAACTACACTTAATCTAACCTCTTGAAGTAAATGTTGGGCTCCACATACTGAAATCCTGGTGGAGTGGCGAGTCTTATCTTAGATTTCTGCAGATTGATAGTGAGTCCAAAGGTGGTAAATCTTCTAGAATCTGTCCATTATCATCGCATATCCTCCTCATTGTGAGCCACAAAATCCACCTCAAGGGTTTGGAATATCTTGTACATACTTACTGTATTTACATAATAGTGTTCACAAATATTTATTTGGTATAAATCTCTATTTATACAAACATTTTTGGCTACACATTTGCATGAATGTTTCAGTTCTAGCTAGGAATCTGCTTAATTTTATCAGGCCATATTCTCATTATGAAGGCGGATATGAAAAAAAAAACTTAAACATCTCTGCAAATGTGTAGCCGAAAATGTCTGAATAAATAAAAAAAATTATACAATTACTAGAAGAATACCCGACTCAGGACAGGTAAAATGAATTCCTTAAACATAAAAATGTTGCCCCACTTTTAAGTCCCCTTACAAAGATTAAAATCAATATATAATTCAACTAAACCTCATGTCTAGAATCCTTATTCCAATTTTGATCAAAATCCATTTCATGATTTTGATTCTAGAAAATGTCAAAAATTTTAGACTTAAACTTAAAGGGTCTTAAGAAGAAAATGAAATTCATGGAACCTTGCTTAATTGGTGTCTAATAACTATGAATCAAATTCAATACAAATCTGAAATATTTGAATTTTCAAATGGAAAGTTATTCCCATATTATGGCTCCTAAAATTCCTTTAAAGTATTTCAAACAAACTGAAATTTGGGGAATATTTATTAATTGATGTCTAATACTTATTGTAAATTTTTTAAAAATCGGAGGTATTATAATTTTCGCGAAGGGCTTCTGCCTCCTCTTTGCATCCTTTGCATAAAGCTTAATTAAACTAAATATAGCCCACATTTAGACCCCTTACGCCTAGCAGCTGTGTTTCAAAATTACTAATTATCGGTTCATAAGTTTAGGAGTGAATCCCGTAGATACAAATATATAAACATACACACATGCCAAACTTCATATAAATACAAATATATATATATATATATATATATATATATATATATATATATATATATATATATATGAAGAAGAATGGAAAGGAATTAGAGAAGCAAAAGCCAAATCATGATTCAATTCAATTGCTCAGAGCAAGGTATATTCCGCAAAAAAGGCAATTTATTCAAGTTAAATTTTCCTTAAGCCAGGCTTTTCAAAGATCAAAATCTTATCATCAGAGGAAGTCGCTGGGATAGATAAGTTGGCAAAGGCCAAGATTTAAAATTTGAAAAAATAAAATAAAAGTTGTAGGGGGAAGAAACACAGGGCAAAATTAAACACCATCATTCTACCTGCTCTATCCTGGATATTGAGCTGTATTCTCTTCACAATAGGTTTTACTTTTCCTAAAAGTTCGCTTTTAGTACACCACTTTATATATATATATATATATATATATATATATATATGTGTGTGTGTGTGTGTGTGTGTGTGTGTGTTTGTGTATGCATGTGTGTGTTTGCATGCGGATTCGATAGACATTTAATCTTGATGATATTCGTATTGCCCGTCATTAAAAATAAAAACAAGCAAACACGAAATGAAAGCACCAGTCAAATGCAAGATTTTACCAGAATATATAGCCATATCATTTTTTGACAAAAATATTACATTCTCAAAATACCCACATTTGGCATAAGAAAAAAGAGCGCAGCTACGACATCGATATAGGCTTGCAATTCCGCTGAAATTATATTGGTCTTGTCCCACATGAATTTCTTCTCATGCCAGAATATTGACAAACTTTATATTTTTCATTTTTTTTTCATATAAATATTCCACTCGTAATGTTCCCCCTCCCCCACACACTCTACGAAAAAAATATCAGACATACTGCCTCCTCCACTTGATCCACCGATCACAGGTCAAGTAAATTGATTCAAGTCGTATTTATTTTTCATTTTCTGCTTGAGAAATCGTTTTAAATATATCCTGAACCGAGTTTACAAACATCATCACACACACACACACACACACACACACACATACATACATATATATATATATATATATATATATATATATATATATATATATATATATATATATGTATCCAGAGTTCGAGTCCGGTGACTGGTGTGAATAATTCTTCTCTACACTGACGATTCCCGTAAAAATGAAACGCATACGTATGTAGATAAAAACAAATATTTACAATCAATTATCTGTCGCCACACAAATCTAGGCTGGGCTCTGTAATGAGTAGTATTAACACAGCTGTTATTGTGGCTGCAGTGCATGTTCCTTTCAATAGTAGAACAGTTTACGATGGCTGACAACGGCCGTGTGGGCTACGACGTCGGAATTTGAGTTTGAAACATGACTAGAGTTCCGACGACCAGTGTGAATAATTCTTCCATACACTGACGATTCCAGTGAGGATGAAACGTATACGTATGTAGATAAAAACAAATATTCATAATTAATTATTTGTTGCCCCCAAATTCTTCTCTACACTAACGATTTTAGTAAGGATGAAACGTAAATAAAGACAAATATTTATAATTAATTATATATATATATATATAGTCTCGGAAGTTTATCAACCATTAAAACTATATTAAAAAAAAACAACAAAAAAACTTATAGTCCCAAGTCTTCCAGTGGAAAATCACTCATTTAAGTCAATTTATTTTTTACAGTTATTATATTAGTTTGTTTCTAACACTATTTTAAGGGATCATCAGTTGTTTACCATGAAAAACTGTTTCGGGAATTTAAAAACAATATATATATATATATATATATATATATATATATATATATATATATATAAGGAAATTGACAACATTTCTGAAGCACGCATAAGAATGTATTTAAGTGAAATATTTTAAAAATCAACAATCGTGCAATTAAAATGAAAAATTCATTTATTTAATTTTTTTTAAGTCTCTTTCTGCTTATATCGTGATTCGACCCCTCGGGGTTAATACCATCAACATGAGGAGGAAGAAAAGAAGGAAAAAAACAAACTATAAGACAGTCTCGCCTGACCAAGTTGTTCTACAACGAAAGCTTGCAAAAAAAAATTAAATAAATGTATTTTTTATTTAAATTGCACGATTGTTGATTTTCAAAATATTTCACTTAAATACATTCTAATGCGTGCTTCAAACATGTTGTCAATTTCCTTACTTAAAAAGCTCCAATCTGCGCATAACATCACAAGGACTACACTTATCCTAACATCTTTTAGAACTTGACGTCTCTTTCTGCTTATATCGTGATTCAACCCCTCGGGGTTAATACCATCAAAATGAGGAGGAAGAAAAGAAGAAAAGTAAACTATAAGACAGTCTCGCCTGACAAAGTTGTTCTACAACGAAAGCTTGCAAAAAAAGAAAAATTAAGTAAATGAATTTTTCATTTAAATTGCACGATTGTTGATTTTCAAAATATGTCACTTATATACATTCTGATGCGTGCTTCAAAGATGTTGTCAATTTCCTTTATTTTTACCTTTATTAAGATAAACATTAGTATATGTTTTATGTGTCCTTTGTTATAAGTTCTATTTTTTTTAAATGTGTTTTATTTTAAATGATTTTTCAAATGTTTGTGGATTGTGTGAAGGATGTTGGTGCTTTCATGCTAAATTTCGGTTGATGTTCGAAATATAGAGCTCTGAGGTAGAGACATTTTGTGAATCTTGTATATATTTAAAAAATAAAAGAAGTTTACATATGCTTCCTAATCGTCTCTGAAACGATCGTACGCTAGCGTTGACTTTGAATTCTTGGAACTGTAATAAATAATGTTATAAATCTTTTGATTTATGATTTTTCACTATTCATTCTCTCTCTCTCGCTCTCTCTCTCTCTCTCTCTCTCTCTCTCTCTCTCTCTATATATATATATATATATATATATATATATATATATTGATTTTATTCCATTAGTTGCGACAAAACAAGTTTTGTTTCATTGGTGCGAATAGCGACCAAGTCATCGGGCCGGCGAAAGGAATTCAAATGGCATAAAATTTTAACTTCACTTTAACGGGAGATTGAAAATTGAAAATACATTGGAGGGGGAGGGGATAGAGTTGGGGCTTTGTCTATAACGGCGACATGGGACATGAGAGGGGAGGGGGGAGGATCCCAACAAGTCGTGTTTCAAATTATTACGTGGGAGGTTTTTCACGTGTC
>OY744544.1:34542931-34600431 GCA_963556195.1 Sepiola atlantica | reverse complement strand
CTCCGATGTTTATCTGTCCTTCCCCTGCCAACTGACCCTGCTACATCAACTATTCGACACCTACTGACCAAAGAACTCTGATCCATTATTTCAATGTGACCAAACTAACAAAGTCTCCTCTTGTGCAGACATCTTATAATGTCCAGACGTAATCTTCTGAGGTCATCAAATCTAAGCTTCACATTACACATCCATCGTATCATTTTCATATCTTTTCTCTCCATCCAAACACATATCCTCAGCTCTTACTGGCGACGTTTTACTCCCGTAAATTATCACTCTGCATACATATGCCTGATAGACTCTTTCCTTAGTCGACAGCGGTAACACTCTGCTGATTAGTAACGGCAGAAGTTCCCTGAATTTACTGTATCCACTTCTAACTCTTTCTCTCACCGCAGCACCAGCTCCTACCTGTGCTCCAATAGTAGCACACAGATAGCAAACCTTCTGATAAACCTCAATAGCTTTGCAATCCAAATATACTTACATGTAAATAAAGTAAAGTGGTCGACCATAGTCGAAGTGAAATAAAATATACTTATTCTCTCATATAATTTCATTCCATGCAACGCATATCCTCAACCCTCACTGGCAATGTTTCGCTTTCAGTTCGTATTAAATCGGAGTTCTTTGCAAGAGTTGTTCCAGTGTCTGCTGACAAAGCGTTCCTTGCATATTTTAGACCCTCGTTAAAACGTTTTTTTTTTTTAACTATTGAGTCACCGCTTATCAAGGCCAAGTGCCACTCGAGGATAAAGTGTTAATGAGACTGAAATGATTGTCAGTTGAAAGATGAGGAAAACTATGGGAGTACTGATATTGATCAATGGTATGAACTTATTACTTATGTGACAGGCAGAATCGAGTGGGGTACCTGTTCATACTTATGGGCGGTTTTTAACAAGTATCTGTTCACATTGGACTTGAAGACCACCAAGTTGTAATCAACAGGGAAGTAGTCCTGCGGCAATGTGTTCCACAAGCTGGAAATTCTTGCAAAGAAGATCTGTCTTATGAAAATTCTGCCTGACGCTAGACACATGGAGGGAATAAGAAATGGCGTTTACCGTTTTTTCGATGTGGTAGATAAAAGTCTACTTGCTGTGAATGTCTTAGAAAGAGTAACCAAAGATCGGAGCTCAGTCGAGCACCTTCCATGGTAATAACAACATCGCGGATTGCTACACAATGTGACTAGTCTAACTTAACGATTGTGAGAGCATGAAAGACCAGTTGTGAGATAATGCATATTCTTCCACATTGTTAAGGCATAATGAAAGCCTTCATTAGAAATTGTTTTTGGTTAAACGAGAAAAAAAGATTTTGAATGTTGATAAGATTCTCAATCAAAGACACAAGTGAAAAGCAGGAACTTAATTAAAAAAAAAACATTTAATTAGGAATGCTTAATAAAACAATAACCAAGTCAAGGGCACGGGTTTGAGGGCGCGGGAGGCGGTTCGTGTTGATCATGATGGAGGGATGAAGAAGCGGTCCGGGTGGGTAAGTTGGAATTGTGTTTTTTCGCCTTAAGGGGAGATAACTCAATCAAAAAGATGCATAATAGGATAAAAAGTGTTGATGCAAACCTTGCACAAAGTCAGAAATAATAGAACGTAATTAAGAGAAAGAAAAAAGAAGATGACAAAAGGAAAACTAAAAATGACTATGAATTTTAAGGGATGATAATTAACTTTATAAAAATAAAAGATGGAGTTTTATTCCTGTTGTCGAGGTAATTTCATGATGAACATTCAGTTTCAGAAAGCAATGGCACTTTGCTACTAGCAAAAGTATCTGTTTAAACACAAATATCTCTGTCTATGTATCCTGTATGGGTAGCTATCTTTATATGATGTATGTCTGTAAATGGGTAGCTATATTTAAATTATGTATGTCTGTAAAGGGGTAGCTATATTTATATGATGTATGTCTGTAAATTAGTAGCTATATTTATATGATGTATGTCTGTAAATGGGTAGCTATATTTAAATTATGTATGTCTGTAAATGGGTAGTTTTATTTATATGATGTATGTCTGTAAATGGGTAGCTATATTTATATGATGTATGTCTGTAAATGGGTAGCTATATTTATATGATGTATGTCTGTAAATGGGTAGCTATATTTATATGATGTATGTCTGTAAATGGGTAGCTATATTTATATGATGTATGTCTGTATCTGGGTAGCTATATTTATATGATGTATGTCTGTAAATTGGTTGCTATATTTTTATGATGTATGTCTGTAAATGGGTAGCTACATTTTTATGATGTATGTCTGTAAATGGGTAGCTATATTTATATGATGTATGTCTGTAAATGGGTAGCTATATTTATATGATGTATGTCTGTAAATGGATAGCTATATTTATATGATGTATGTCTGTAAATGGGTAGCTATATTTATATGATGTATGTCTGTAAATGGGTAGCTATCTTTATATGATGTATGTCTGTAAATTAGTAGTTTTATTTATATGATGTATGTCTGTAAATGGGTAACTATATTTATATGATGTATGTCTGTAAATGGGTAGCTATATTTATATGATGTATGTCTGTAAATTAGTAGTTTTATTTATATGATGTATGTCTGTAAATGGGTAGCTATATTTATATGATGTATGTCTGTATCTGGGTAGCTATATTTATATGATGTATGTCTGTAAATTGGTTGCTATATTTTTATGATGTATGTCTGTAAATGGGTAGCTATATTTAAATTATGTATGTCTGTAAATGGGTAGTTTTATTTATATGATGTATGTCTGTAAATGGGTAGCTATATTTATATGATGTATGTCTGTAAATGGGTAGCTATATTTATATGATGTATGTCTGTAAATGGGTAGCTATATTTATATGATGTATGTCTGTAAATGGGTAGTTTTATTTATATGATGTATGTCTGTAAATGGGTAGCTATATTTATATGATGTATGTCTGTATCTGGGTAGCTATATTTATATGATGGATATCTGTAAATTGGTAGCTATATTTATATGATGTATGTCGGTAAATGGATAGCTATATTTATATGATGTATGTCTGTAAATGGGTAGCTACATTTTTATTATGTATGTCTGTAAATGGGTAGTTTTATTTACATGATGTATGTCTGTAAATGGGTAGCTATATTTATATGATGTATGTCTGTAAATGGGTAGCTATATTTATATGATGTATGTCTGTAAATGGGTAGCTATATTTATATGATGTATGTCTGTAAATGGGTAGCTATATTTATATGATGTATGTCTGTATCTGGGTAGCTATATTTATATGATGTATGTCTGTAAATTGGTTGCTATATTTTTATGATGTATGTCTGTAAATGGGTAGCTACATTTTTATGATGTATGTCTGTAAATGGGTAGCCATATTTACATGATGTATGTCTGTAAATGGGTAGCTATATTTATATGATGTATGTCTGTAAATGGCTAGCCATATTTATATGATGGAAATCTGTAAATTGGTAGCTATATTTATATGATGTATGTCTGTTAATGGGTAGCTATTTTTATGTGATGTATGTCTGTAAATGAACTATGTGTACTGTTTGAGCTATGTGCAGAAGAGGAATAAGCAGGTTGTGTTATAATCCAACGTTATATCTGTTGAAGTATATAACTGTAATCTTAGCTTTCTGTGACCAGTGCATTTATTACCTCTGCCGAGGGAGTAGTATAGAGCAGCATAGGGTAATGGTTCAGGACAACAGGTGTAGTCAGGCTGTCTGCTCTTTCCTACACTCTTCAACATCTTTTTGGAGAGAATCATGGGTAACGCACTAGAAGAACATAAAGGTATAGAACAAGGTCGAAAAAAGAGTTGCCAACCTAATAGGTCCCTCACTGTCAACCAAGCTCCAGTCCCTGTCCCATCGCTGCAATGTAGCATCCTTGTGCTTGTTTTACAAATACTTCAAGGGATTATGCTCCTATGAATTAGCTACTCTGGTGCCCTCTCGACGTAAATTCACTAGACCAACTCGACAATCAACTAAATCCCATCCATTCACTGTGGAGGTCCCCAGATGCCGGAGAGCTTTCTACTCAAATCGCTTCTTTCCTCGTGCTGCTGGCCTCTGGAACTCCCTCCCTGCCTCCTGTTTCCACGACAGTGCTGACATGCAGAAATTTAAAACTAATGTACATAGACATCTCGCTGCGCAGATCCCAGTTTAGGTTGACCCCCTCCCCCCCCAACCTTCTCTCCTTTCCTTTCTTCTCAGTAGCCCCTTACATCTACAGTGGCTGTCTGCCTTGTTTGGGGTGAACTACGTTAATAAAAATAAAAATAAATAGAACAATTACGAATTTACATTTTAGCGACGACATCGATGGACTTACAAGAACTGAAGAAGAACTGCTCAACCTAGTTGAAAGCCTAGACTAGACCTCGATAGGCTACGGATGGAGATCAATATAGAAAAGACCAAAGTGATGACCAAGAACACCACTGACATCAGTAAAAACATAAAGGTCAGAGGTGAGAAACTGGAAGACGTCAATAGCTTCAGTACCTTAGAACTGTTGTGACAGAAGATGAATCCAAGCCTAAAGTTCTTGCAAGAATTAAAAAAAATTAAAATGAATTCCCCGAACAGAACCATTTTTCACGATTTTCATGTCCCCTTATGAAGATTAAAGTCAAGATAAAATACTACTCTGTCTCTTGGCCTTTTGGCTTAGATCAAAGTGTAGTATCTCTTCCGATGGATACTGCACCCTATAGACTGGTATCGTCTTGGCCTTTGGGACTTGATTTACGCGGATCTATGGGTTTGTCCTGTGCAGTTCTAGGAGGCCCACCCTCCCAGGCTTTGCCTCCCCTCTTTGGGGAGAAGTAAGTTTATTGCTTACTGCCTGAGGCGCCCCTACCAGGGAATGCCGACGGGGCTGCCCAGGTTATTTTTAATGGCCAAAGTGCTCACCTCTCGGGCGCTGGCTTTTCAAGTCCCACCTTCCCGACCCAACTTTGGGTCACATCTTACCTTGTGGGAGTAAGATAAAACTGGCCTTGTGCCTAACTCCTGGAGAGGAGGTAAATAAATACTCTGTCTCATGTCTAGAATCCGTATTCCAATTTTGATAAAAATCCATTTCATGATTTTGGTGCAAGAAAATCTCAGAAATTCAAAGCTTAAGCTTAAGGGGTCTTGAGAATAAATTGAAATTCAGGGATTCTTGCTTATTTAGTGTCTAATGATTATGGATAAAATTAAATGCAAATCTGAAATATTTGAATTTAAAAATAGGAGGTTGTTCCCATATTATGCCACCTAAAATCTCTTTAAAATACTTCAAAGAAACTGACCCCCCTCCTCTTTTCCACATTTGCATGAAATAAAATAAACTAAATATAGCTTATATTACGATCCTACATGCCTAGCAGCTGGTTTCCAAAATTCATAATAATTGATTAATTAGTTTAGGAGTGAATCCTATACATACAAATATATAAACATATACAAATACATAACTTTATATACAAATAAATGTATGTATATGCATATATGTATACATATTTATATATGTGCCTGTGAGATTAGTTTGTGCACATAAGTATATATATATATATATATATATATATATATATATGTGTGTGTGTGTGTGGGTGTGCATGTGTGTGAACATGTTTTCTATTTGATATATAAGTATTTTATTCTTGTTCCATTTACCATTATTCTCTGCTGCTTCATTTCATTCTTCTTCATTCTTCTGTTTCTTCTTCTTTTTTTCTTCATTCTTCTTCTTCGTCTTCATTCTTCTTCTTCTTCTTCATTCTTCTTCTTCTTCTTCTTCATTCTTCTTCTTCGTCTTCATTCTTCTTCTTCTTCTTCTTCTTCTTCTTCTTCTTCTTCTTCTTCTTCTTCTTCTTCATTCTTCTTCTTCTTCTTCTTCTACCCCTCTCTCACACTGTTCAAGATAAATCAAATTCCATTTGAATTTGATTTCTTAATCACTCAATAGATCTCCAGACTTTTTCCGGAACCGTCCGTTTGTGATGAAAACGATAATTTATTTTGAGCAAATCATTTTCTTTCCTGCGAGACTAAACCTGATTTTATTAAAGTTTGAAAAAGACTTGAAAATAGAAGGCATCAACAAGACAAAGAGAAACAGTTGTCAGAAACGGCTGATTTACAGTTTCTGGTATTCAGAAACTTGAGTTCAGTCCCTACAAGCCAGTAGCGTTGCATCGGTGTGCAGGATATGAGGCGAGCGTATGGCCAATTTGAGAAGCAACCAATAACATATTTTTCTTTCTTTCTTGTGATTTCAGGATAGTTCTTTTGATAATGTTGTTGTTGTAACCTGAATATTGAGGTTAACAGAGAAAATAACAAGTATTATAGAAAAAAGGTTTACTAAACAAAAGATACAAGGTTGTAACATAATCTACCCTTTTTCTACAGCTTTCAACATACAGTCAACAGAGGGCGTTCAATACCTAATTATCACCCTTCTGCGATGGTAGGTGGCACTCCAATCGGTGGAGATAAAAAGAGACGCCAAGGAAATTTCCACAGTTTTTTCTTGTTTTGCCTTGAAAAGGCACATATGCGCTATGCGCATGCATTTCACAGTATGTAAGATATTTTCTCTTTATTTCCACACACACACACTCGTACACATTTTTTCAGATGTTATTGTATGCATTGTAAACTATGTACACATTTTTATGAATACAATATGTTTTGTGCAGGTGGATCAAGCATGGAGTTGTAAACAGGATATAAACTAGACAAAAGATCAAAAATAGGTTATGGGGTGACCTTTCGGGAAATATATCGCAAGAATCAGAAGTGATGCCATATGGCCGGATATTACATCATGATGAAGAACACAACACACACACACACACACACACACACAATATATATGACTGTGAATCAGTGGCGATTTGTGATCGGAGTTCGGGCCCGCCGACCGTCGGGAATTAGCTTCCTGCACTGAAGATTGCATAAGCATGAAACAGCGATGTCTGTAGGTAATAAATAATTTATAGTTATTTATAAAATATTATTATATAGCTCCCTTTACTAAGGCCTGAAACTCTGAATGACTTTAATAACAAACAGTACTACTAGCTTCATTGCGAGATCCAACACAGTTTGTTGTTGTTGATCACTCTTTGCTGCTTGCTGTGAATACCCGCCGACTTTGCATTTACAAAGTTAAATTCCTCCTAACTTCCTAACTAATTTGTGGTGGTCAACGGGTAAGACTCTTGACTGCGAATCAGTGGCGATTTGTGATCGGAGTTTGCGCCCGCCGACCGTCGAGAATTAGCTTCCTGCACTGAAGATTGCGTAAGCATGAAACATCGATGTCTGTAGGTAATAAATAATTAATATTTATTTATAAAATATTATATATATATATATATATATATATATATATATATATAGTGGTGTACTAAAAGCGAACTTTTAGGAAAGGTAAAACCTATTGTGAAGAGTATACAGCTCAATATCCAGGATAGAGCAGGTAGATATGAAGAAGAATGGAAAGGAATTAGAGAAGCAAAAGCCAAATCAAAATTCAATTCAATTGTTCAGAGTAAGGTATATTCCGCAAAAAGGCAATTTATTCAAGTTAAATTTTCCTTAAGTCAGGCTTTTCAAAGATCAAAATCTTATCATCAGAGGAAGTCGCTGGGATAGATAAGTTGGCAAAGGCCAAGATTTAAAATTTGAAAAAATAAAATAAAAGTTGTAGGGAAAGAAACACAGGGAAAAACTCTGCCCGAATACAAGCAAATGTCCGATTGCTAAAAAGTCCGGTGTCGAAAAGTCCAGCGGAGAGAATGAGATGTAGATAGGTAGGTCGTTAAAGGCATAGGATGTTATGAGAGAGGATTCAAAGTTAAATTTTTTGTTTGGTACCATCGTTGCATCATTTTAGTTTTTGTAAAACAAAAAGAGGAGAGAGAAAGAGAGTTGTATCTAGAGAAAAGGGAAGAAGAAAGAAAGCAACAAAAACAAAAAAGACCGAGATCTATACAGGCTCAAAAGTGCCACTTTATCATCATTTTTTTTATTTTTAAATACAACATAAAACCTAAACTCGACTACACCGTGAATATATATATAAAGTTAAATTCCAAGAAGCCACAACTTCAGGTGCGGCGAAAATAGAAAGTCCAAAGGATAAAAAGTCCAATAAAAGGTACGCTCGTCGATGCAGGCAGGCTCAGAGAAGAGTGAGGTGGAAAATATTCGCCATTAAAAATACTTCCTGGGCTGAGATATCAAGGAAAAGTGTTTTAAAATGGGAAAAAAGGCAGCGAAAATATTTTAAAGCTAGCCTGTTGAGAAAGCCTGCCTGCATCCACGAGCGTACCTCTTATTGGACTTTTTACATTTATATATATATATGTGTGTGTGTGTGTGTGTGTGTGTATATTCTCATCATCTAGTCGTGTTAGTGTCATGGATGCTCCTGACTCTCTCACGCCAGCTCACTCTATCTCCTCCATCACACCTGGTAGATCTTCATAAATAATTGGGAGTCTTCTGCTAGTTGCTTGATGTAGGTTTGTGCAGTCTCACCACTGAGCCAAATCCCTGTTCTGCCATCCACAAAAAAACATTTCTGATGATTTCATCCTCAGCTCTCCAGCAAATCTGGTTCTCCTCTCTGTGATTAAGTCTGAGATCTGAGAAAGGTGTCTGTAAAGTTGCTCTCCTCTCGTGGGGTTCTGTCTCCAGCAGATGTTAAGAGCTGCTCTTAGCATTCTGCTATACACACCATCAATTTACTTCTCCAATCTTTTGGCGAAACTCCAGGTGATGTCACAATGACTCCGAAGAAGTCATGTTTCATCTTGGTAAGAAAATTTGACTCTTTCATTTTGTCGAGTCCAGAACATGCTTTGTTGATTTGCACCTCTATACATATCTATATCTATCTATCTATCTATCTATCTATCTATCTATCTATCTATATATATATATATATATATATATATATATATATATATATATATATTGTTGTGGACCTAGGTAAGGCCGAATGAATGACACAGGAACACATGGTTTAAATGAACAAAGGTATATATTATATAATAGAAAGAAAGAGATACAAGGAGATGGTGCTCTCAACATCCATTGCCGGTTTGCCGGGGAAGAAGAGAACAAGTGTCACGTGCTTCCCGTATTTATAAGGTGGACGAGTCCATTAGTTCTCCGTAGGTAGGTACGGCACCATAACATATATATATATATATATATATATATATATATATATATATATATATATATATATATATGTGTAAGATATGACAGTCATTTTATATGAGTGAATTGTTGATGTCTGTGAGTTTGAAAAATTAATTGTTCTTTTGTTTGTAGAATGAATAAAAGTTATTAATCTGTATAAGAAGTGTGTGTGTGTGTGTGTATATGTTTTCCTTATGTCAGTGTGTGAATATGTGTGTTAGTATTTTCAGTAGACAGTGGGTACATATGCTTGTCTTTTGTCAGTGTATAGATTAGGGCAGACAGAGTGTAGTCGTGTCATCACTTTTGACAGGTCTGTGTGTTTGCTGACTATTTGAGATTGATTTTGTAGCTCTGTTGAAATTATTTTTATTAGCTACGATCTGCTCGTCGGATGACCTTGTTTAAGCAGGCAAGAGTGATTGTAAACATTTTTTGCCATTTCGTTTTTTTGGAGGCCGCAGTTTCTACAAAAATGTGATATGTTCACTTATATATGTTTCTGCTCACACTGTTGGCTAATACATATATAATATTAAAAAGAAGAGAGTGGCAGTGGAAAATCAAAAGATGTTGGATTGACCTTTAAAGTGGAAATAAAAAGGTACCTCTATGCCACAATCGATATGGTCACTTTGTAGCAATAGCGACGAAAATTAACACTTACCAGCGTCAAAGTGTATTAGATGCTTCACGTGTAGGACAACTGTTTTCCAGAGAGAAAAGAACTAATGTTCCTAATAGCAGATTGTTATAGGTGGGACTAATTAGCATACGTGAGCAGCTAATTTGCATGTGTAAAGACCAATTAGCTTTAAAATGAAACTGATTAAAAGCAGACAGGGAATTGAATTTTGAACAGCTGAGAGAAAGCATTGGTGTAGGAAATTATTCAGTTTTTATTTCGGTGTTGTTTGAAGAGGAGTTCCTTCTGAAGTTTGAACCGTCATTATAGACGTATTACGGCTACAGAAGATTTACATACATCCTTTTCTCTTAAACATTTAAGACATAAAAGACGAATTGGTCAACGGCATCTTGCTAGTTAAAGGTATAATTTCCTCATTCCAATCAATCTAATTGATAGGGAATTTAAAGAGGAACGAGACTTCAATATGACCGAAACCAAGATCGAAATGAAGAGTCTGAAGAAACTTATTGAGTTCTATAGAGTGAAATATTGGAAAGACAGGACTTTGTAAACAGATACTCGGTTTGTGGCGGGAAGATTAGACATAAGATCAGGAAAAAGGGGGTTCTAAAAAGCCAGCATCCTCTGGCGAGACAAAAATTGCCTGCCCAGCCCCGTCGGCATTTCCTGCTAGCAATAAACTAACCTCCTTTTTAAAGAGCGAGACGGTAAGGCCTGGGAAGATGGACATCCCAGAACTGCACAGGGCGACACCTCAAAGGAACAGAGAACTAGGTACACCAGCATGCCCAAGACGCTGCAAATCTGATTTGGGGTGATCATCTGCAGATAAAGATATATACAAATAAAGTTGCATTGTTTTTCGACGGAGTAAACCGAAAGTAAACCCATGGTCGACTTTTTGAGACTTTGGTGCATACAATCAAGGAGTTGGCCCCGGCCATCAGCAGGGTATAATCCATATATATCAACTTCGATTGTTCAATGCAAGGTATATTCGGCAATCAAATTATGTTTATTATTCTTTCCTTAAGCCAATGCTTTTCAAAGATCAAAATCTTATCATCAGAGGAATTACATACATAGATAAGTTGGCAGTGGAAAAGCCAAAATTCGGCATTTGAAAAAATATTAAGTTTACTTTTAGTTTCATATTTTATTCTATATATATATGTATATATATATATAGATATATATAGAGAGAGAGACAAATAGATAGATAGCTAGATAGATAAATATCTATTTTTGTGTGTGTTTGTCTCTCTCTCTCTCTCTCTTTTTGTATATATATATATATATATATATATATATATATAGTTAGCTTTTGATTTCCTTTTCATCCACATTCCAAAACCTGTGCCAAGCTGAATACATTCAATTGGTTCTTCATCTTTAACTGATTCTTGACATACCTATGTCGGGAGACATCAAAGTAAATCTGGCAAAGTGGAAAATTGCCAAATGTTGACCACTAAAAACCGAGGCAAGTCTTTTACATCCTTGAATTTTGTTAAATGAATTTTCTGTTTATATATATATATATATATATATATATATATATATATATATATATATATATATATATATATACATATATATATATATATATATATTTGTGAGTTCTAATAAAAAATATAACCACGTGCTACACACACCGGCATATCAACATTAATCGTCGATAACATCAAGGCGAATTTCAACTTGACTGCGATAAATATGTCTCAGTCAAGGAGAATTAAACAAAAAAAGAAGAGAAAAAAATATGCTTATACTTCTGACAAGGGCGTATACCACCGAAAGTACTCAAGTTTTTAAAGTAAATAAATAATTTATTTTAAAAAACATAAATAAATTGCGTTGTCCAGGTTTCAAAATATTTTTTTAAAAATATTCTCCTTATTATTGCCACTTCAGCAACGTTTCTATGTGTGACTTTTCAAACTACCTCATTTTTAATAATCATCCGGACAACACACAAACAGCTAACACCACACTTGCTGCTATATAAGATTTTAAGAAAAAATAAATAGTAAGTCACATTTCGATTTATTATTTTTGTTTCTTCCAGCTTACAACCTACCCGGCACTTTGCATTGCCCTAAGCCTTTTTAAAACATACTACTACTATTCTCAGCAATGCTTCAAGCAAACTACCATACTCTATTAATTTAATTTTCAATTTGAATTCTTCATTTTTAATTTTAAAATATTTTTGTGCAACTTTTATGTTGTATCTAATGTATAAAGGAAAATTTTTAATTTTTACCACAAACCAATTTTTCTGTAATTCTACTGTATACTAGCCAGGACCCTAATGAATGATGATCTCTTTATACTCCTGCTCCCAGCCCTGAGCCCTGAGCCCTATATTAACATTTTTATTCTTACGTATTAATTTCTAAAACAAAACAAAAAAAACGTTGTCTTTGTTGTTTATGGATGCCCAACAAAAACTCAGACCTCTCTATATTAATGTAAACAAAAAAAAACAATAAAATATAATACGACCATTCGATTCTGCATCAAATTTCATTCGAGAAAAGTTGAGTTTGATCTTGATATCGGTCTTTGTTTTCAACTGCACTCTCGGACAGAAAGACAGGCAAACCGAGAGACAGAAAGGGAGGCCACATTTATCTAAAACTAAGTTAATCAACGTTTGTTTATCTAAGGCTTTTTTTACTATACATTTTAATCTCACAAAATACATGTTAACATATTCCTCAGTTTTCGAATTGAGTTATGTTTGAAAAAGCTTCCATTTTAATTGTTCTAATTAGCCACAATTTGCAATTACCTCACCATGTTATCTCGCACTGAGTACCTATATATTACTCTTACTTTCTCCCACTGTATGTTGTTTCAACCTCTGCACTTATTTTATACGATATATATCACTCTAATTTTTGAATTTATTTCTCTCTCTCTTTCTTTCTCCCTCTCTCTCTCTCTTTCTCTGTTTATTAACAGTCGAAAGTAATAACAAATGAAAGAATAGGAATAGTCCATTATAAACAAAAGAGAATATCACCAGTAGTATTAATAGTATTTAACCGGTATTATCCCTCTACCAATCTCTCTTCATTCTTTTTCGCAGTATCTCGTGTAAAGAATGTACTACATAATTGATAAGAGAAGGAGATTGTTAATATCAGATGACAGATGAGTTACTTCCCTTGAATGAATATACAGGAAATGGGGGCTATTTAAGGCAGAACATGCTGACTGCTAAATGCGTTAAGTAACTGTAGAAAGAGAGAGAAAGAGAGAAAGAGGAGGAGGAGATACAGAAAGGGGAGGCGAGGATATAGCGAGCAATAAGATAATTATTGGGGATTTTTATTTTTATATTTAACTGGTTTTGCAAACTCACTTTTTCCTGATTCAAACAGTTTAATCCAAGCTCAATGGATGACCCAACAGGTCACATTTTTTTTCTTGCATTATAGATTGCTTAACCCTTTCATAGACAAAAATGTACTATTCTTCATTTAATAATTTCTGCATTTTTTTTTTCTAAACCAACTGTTCAGTTAAAATTATCATTCTTAATTACAAATAAAAAAAGTCAAAAACGAAAACAAAACTTGAACATATAAAGAACTTGAAGCATAAAAAACTTTTGCCAAAATGACCGGATTCAGCATTAAATAACCCGAAAAGGGTTGATATGCCGTAAAACAAAACAAGCAAATCAAACACTATGAATAAATACTTGTGTGACTTTTCAAACTACCTCATTTTTAATAATCATCCGGACAACACACAAACAGCTAACACCACACTTGCTGCTATATAAGATTTTAAGAAAAAATAAACAGTAAGTCCCATTTCGATTTATTATTTTTGATCCTTCCAGCTTACAACCTACCCGGCACTTTGCATTGCCCTAAGCCTTTTTAAAACATACTACTACTATTCTCAGCAATGCTTCAAGCAAACTACCATTCTCTATTAATTTAATTTTTAATTTGAATTCTTCATTTTTAATTTTAAAATATTTTTGTGCAACTTTTATGTTGTATCTAATGTATAAAGGAAAATTTTTAATTTTTACCACAAACCAATTTTTCTGTAATTCTACTGTATACTAGCCAGGACCCTAATGAATGATGATCTCTTTATACTCCTGCTCCCAGCCCTGAGCCCTGAGCCCTATATTAACATTTTTATTCTTACGTATTAATTTCTAAAACAAAACAAAAAAAACGTTGTCTTTGTTACTTTGAGAATTTAGTTAGAGAGTAGACAAGACAGGATGATGTATGAAAATGTAGTTCCTAAAAACTGCCAAGAGTTAAGTCTCTCTCTCTCTCTCTCTCTTTTTATCTCTCTTTCTGCCCAAAGCATGTACCCAAAATGAACATAGTGCAAGATATATTCTGCATACAAATATCTTTGTGTCCAATCATTGTTGAGAACCAAAGAGTCACGGTCACATATAAAGAACTTGAAGCATAAAAAACTTTTACCAAAACAACCGGATTCGTAATTAAATAACCCGAAAAGGGTTGATATGCCGTAAAACAAAAGAACAAACCAAACAAATAAAAAATCATAACTCAGAGTATTCTTTGGCAACGACGCAATGATGTTACTTGTACATGCCTTGTCAATTCCATAGCTGACACCAATCTATAATCTGTATAATAATTGTGATTTTTTCATGGAAAATCGCTCCAAACAAGGCATGAAGACACTTAGTGTAAAGAGCTAAAAAAAATACTACTTCAAGGTCAAAAACTTGCCAACGATAAGAGTTAGATAGATAGAGTCTGCCCAATTTTTTCAGAAACATTTCTCATAGCATGTGAGGACTACAGGACAAAATAAAGGAAACAAGAGTTATGAGGCTGCCGAAATATCCCTGTCTTAGTACGACCATACCACTACTAATGCATGTATTAAATCAAAAGAATGTAATTCATCTAAACTCGATGCAGTAGTAGTAATAATAAAATTGTCTTTGTATAGCTAAGCAAGAAGCAGACGACAACTGATTTCTTTTCAGGTTTGTTTAATTACAAAAGTTGTAGCTAAGAAAATTATTAACCAAAATTTGTAGAAGAAAAATGTAAAAAAAAAAGCTAAAATTGAATATTTTGTACTTTTACCATGAAGTGAAAATATAATCTAAAATTCTTCCATGTAATAATATTTGGGTTTTTTAAATAATTTAATTTTAATAAAGAAAGTCACCATGAAATTTCCATGGGATCTTGCTAGTAAGTATTAGGAAACTTGCAAACCCTTCTCCCTCTTACAATGATTTAAGCCAATTCCACTCATCAGTTCGTTTTGGATTACATCCCAAAAGTCTGTTATTAAATAGACTGAATAAAACCATGACATAAATGTGATGTTAAACCAAGCTCGAGGCATCTGCCTTGTCAATTTGGTAAAACGTTTTGATGGATGCTTTTAACTGGTTCGAAGATTATCTCGATTGTACCCTGGAGCAGACATTCTTATAAAGATGAATTCATTTCGTGTAGATGTGGAGCAGAGCCTATTATATCGGTAAAAAATATATATAATCATGCCAATTTGTTAATCAAAAGTGCTGGATAAATAAATAGATAAATATGGTAAAGATTATTTTCCAAATTAAGAATGCCCTGCCATAAATGTTGTGTTTTGTGGAGCTTTTTATAGTGGCTGTTGCATTATGGAGGCTTAGAAGTACTCTTAGCACTGACCAAATAACCGAGACCGGATTTGAGCTGTTAGAGGGATCAACGTTCAAATGTGTTATGCATGGGAGTTCATAGGTTCTTGGAGCGGATGGACCACGTGATTGCATTGCATGCTTAGGGTTTTTTGAACTGGTGTTTTTAGTAAGTGAAAGGAGAATTTAGTTAGAGAGTAGACAAGACAGGATGATGTATGAAAATGTAGTTCCTAAAAACTGCCAAGAGTTAAGTCTCTCTCTCTCTCTCTCTTTATCTCTCTCTCTGTCCAAAGCATGTACCCAAAATGAACATAGTGCAAGATATATTCTGCATACAAATATCTTTGCGTTCAATCATTGTTGAGAACCAAAGAGTCAAGGTCACAGATGAGACCGATGTAGAATCATCACTAAAATACTGACCAGCAGAACAGAACAGCCAGCATGAAAGTTTTAGTCATCAAGTAAGTCTTAACTTCATCCCTGAAGAAACAAAATGAGTATTCAGCAGTGATTATAAAAAATACGTAATCACAACCATTTGTTAATAAATAAAAAAGGATTTTAAAAATTTTGTCAAGAATTCTCCGCCACATTTTTATCTTCATCATTCAGCTTCTCATAAAGTCAATTCTTTCTATCACTCCAAACATTTTCTAACACCTGAGACTATTCTCTATCTCTACAAATCTACTCTCAGACCTTTTATAGAATACTGTTGTCATATTTGGGCTTGTGCATCTCTGTTCTATTTTAGGGTTCTTGATAAAGTTCAGAAGCTAATTTGGTTGGCTCCATCATTTCTCCTTCTCTGTTCTCTCTCTCACACACGCGCGCACACACACACGCGCGTGATGTTGCTAATCTCAGTCTTTTCTATAAATACTATTATGCATGTGTTCTTCAGAATTGTCTGATCTATTCCCTGCTTCTTTTGTTCCAGCTCGTTTGACTCGTTGGTTTAGTGGTCTTCACCAAATCGCTATTTTTATACCTCGTTATAATACATCTTCCTATTCGAGTAGCTTCTTTTTTCAGAATCGCAGGCTTGTGGCACTCTCTTCCTGCTGACTGTTTTCTTCCTACCTATAGCCTTGGTTTTTTTCAAGACTACAGTCAATAAGCATCTTCTGTTTTTGCAATAATCATATTTCGTTCTTGTTAGCTCCTTACATCAAGTGGCTTAATGCCTTGTCTGGAGCGATTTCCATAAAAAGAAAATTCGAACCTGGAAATTTTTTTTTCTTTTATTTCGTTGCATATATTTCTAATCAAGAATTATCTGACAAAACTGTTGTAAATTCCGGAGCTTATTACAGTGATAGTTGCATTGTGGAGGCCTTGGACTACCTCAGCAATACCTAGACTATCAAGACCGAATTTGAGCTGTCAGTAGGATCACGGTTCAAATGTGTTATGGATAGGCGTCTATAGATCCCTGAAGCTGACTTACCACGTGATTGCATAGTATGCTGGAAGCTTTTTTAACTTACTTACTCAAAACGTAAGTGATTTAAAGGAGAATTTTGTTAGAGAGCAGGCGAGACAAAAAAGTATGTCTTAAAAACTGGCAATAGTTTTAATCAAGAATTCTCTGCCACATTGTATTTTCATCATTCGACCTTGAAAATTGTATATTCCGTTATCTCGTTGTGTATAGTTTAAGAGGATGTTTTATATCTTGTTAAATTTTTCTCTTGTTTATTCTGTGTTTTGAAAAACGCAAAATTAATTTTCAGTTATCAATTCTAAGCGGTGCCAATGCAAGCAGCCAATCGGCTCATATCTAATCACCATGCTAATCCTTTTATCCCACCAAAAATAAGAGAACTCTCAAATCTTTATAAAATTTTCAGCATCCGCCTAATAAATTATATATTTTATAAGAAACTAGAAGAGTACACGTTCCAGGACGGGCAAAATTAATTCTCCGAACAGAACAATTTTGCACCATTTTTATCTCACCTTATGAAGATTAAAATCAAGGTATAATGCTACTAAACCTTATGTTTAGAATTCTTTTTCCAATTTCGATGAAAATCCATTACATGATTTTGATTCTAGAAAATATCTAAAATTTAAGGCTTAAACATTAGGAGTCTTAAGAAGAAGTTGAAATTCAATGAATCTTGCTTAATTGGTGTCTAATGACTATAGATCAAATTCAATGCAAATCTGAAATATTTGAATTTTCAAATGGAAGATTCTGCCCATATTATACCTCCTAAAGACACTTTAAAATACTCTAAACAAACTGAAAATTGAAGAAATAATTATTAATTGAAGTCTAATACCTATTGTTAAACTTTCACAAAATTCGGAGGTATCTAAATTTTCATGAAGGATTTGTATCCTCTTTTTAACCCGTCTGCATAAAAATGAACTAAATATAGTCCACATTTGAACGTTTTAAGCCTAGCAGCCGTCTTTCTAAATTCATAATGATCTGTTAATTAGTTTAGGAGTGAATCCTGTACATACAAATATATAAACATACAAAGATTCGTAACTTTATAAATATAGAGATGCAAAAGAGTTGAAGTTCTGTTTCTTTAAAAAAATATATGTTGTTACTGTTAAAAATGACTCTATATTATTTCTGTGACAAGATTTTATGCAAAGGAACAAAAAATAAAATTAAGGAAGCCTCTTGAGTTCTTTGCTTCGTTTTCTTTGCATGTCTTTGAAGCATGCGGTTATATGACAGTTTCCCACTTTTTAACACAGTCCTTTGCATTTTTGTTGTACTCTGCAAGATCTTGCAAGCTGCCCCGGTTGGGCAGCAGAGAACAGACAAGATGTTGCATCGTATGGTCCTCTTTTCTACATTCGTAGACGGTTGGGTCGGTTTTGTAGCCATATCTAGCCATAGCATCTTTTGACAGCCCCATTTCCATTCTCATGCGGTTGAGTATTTTCTGCTTGACTTAGGGTGCTTTTGAGCAAAAAGGGAGGACCTCAGAAAGGGGGATTCCCATGTCAGTAGGAGGGGGACATTCTCTAGCTCTCTTGTTCACAACTGTTTAGTCTCTTCCTAAAATCTTAGGGGCTCGACAGGGCCGAGGAAGCTTTTCCTTAACTTCAGTCATTTCATATCCATTTCTGATCTCTACTCAGTTGGCACCTTCCCGTCTCACATCTGCAGAGGCAATGTCAATAAGGAAATGCAGATTGTTTAGGTTGGTAGTCATCAGGCAGCCAGTGATCATGTGGTAGGTGTTGTTCAATGCTGGCTGTAATTTTTGGCAAATAGAGACGAGGAAGTTCAGTTCTGTTGCAATCACCATTTCCGGATTCTTTAAGAAAACTCTTTTTAGGAGTTTTCTGTCACTAAGTACTAATTAATGAGTAACCGTATAAATCCATGCCTCAAATGGTTCATAGGAAATAGATGCTGGAAGTCAAAATTATTAGTGTATGTGTCAATTAATGCTGGGTTTCAAATTCAGAATGGGAGTGGCATTGGGATGAATTACTCTGAAAGACCGCTTATGCAACCATAAATATAAATTATGGGCTAAAATAGATTGTGGGCGTGGGAGTGATCGTAGCAGTGAGAGAGGGACTTATCCCAAGGGGCCGCTAAAGTAAGTATAAAATATGAGCTCGAACAGGTGGTCGCAGTGGGAGTGATTAAGTTAATTATGGCGGGTGGAGGGAAATTTGGTGGCTGTCGTAGTTATAAAAACATTTAGGTAAGAGGGGGAGCGTGCATCATGCTTATTGGGGCACTGAGGTGGTTGTTGAGGAAGGAGATGGGTTGGGTTAAATGTTGAGGTCGCATAAAGAAATGGTGTGGAAGAGAGGGGGATAGGAGTGAGACGAAGAGAAATGGGAGAGAAGGTCACATATAAGTGACTGTGTGCGAATTAATATTTAAGATTTAGATTTAAGTTCAGTCAAGGGAGAAGGGGTTATCGTGAGGATATAGGGAGAGATATAAAGGTATACATAGATATATTATGCTATTTTTTCGGTTTTAGTAATGTTTAGGTTTCTCTAAATATCGGAAGGATATAAAAGAATGAAGATGGAGAAGTGGGAGAAAAAAAAAGGGAGAAGTAGGAAGCGAGATATGGATGGAGGACATATATAGTTTTTAAATAAAACATTGTAAACTGCCAATGTTTATAATCTTCGAGGGGGTTCATTGTTTAAAAAGATCTAAGTGGATGCGATTGACCCTTTTAACCAGTCCATTGGTTCACAACAGCCATCTTTTATCCTCGCTGTTACTAATAGCAACAAGATAGTCTTAAAAACTAGAAACAGTAGTATATTATAATAATATAAACTTATATCTACATATATATATATACATATATATACATTGATACACGTTTCGTTAAAGACCACAAAGCTCTTTCATTTTGCAATCTTTCTTGTTAATATCTCAACGCGGCGAGTAATTTTGTGGTTCTCGGGTTTTAATAGGTATAATGTGGCACCTCGCCGAGTCGGAAGATTAACGAGAACGATTGCAAAACGAGAGAGCTCCGTGGTCTTTAACGAAACTTGTACAAATAACGACTTGCTGCCTAACTATATATATATATATATATATATATATATATATATATATATATATATATATATAGGCAGCATCTTCTTTTGCAGGCAAGTATTGTTGAATATAAGAGACAACTCATGTCTAGATATCCTTTGGTAGATCCTTTCAATAGTCCGAATCAGGATTTTAGTTTCGGAGGGGAATTAGCTGATGAATTTGCCATAGTTTGGATTTGTCTCCCAAGTAATTTCAGACCCATCCGGGGCCATCTTCAGGGGAATGAGGTTAATCAGGTACAAACCATGTGTTAGTAGTATAGAAGGTTTTGGCAGAAAATATGTACTAAGTACGAAACTATATTTAGAGCTATAGACATTTTAGAATATTATTATTGATATTAAAGTTAATTCTGTTAATTAGTTTTTTTTTGGTTTTTATATATAGGGCTTCTAATATATGGAGTTTTTGTTTGTTAGTACTATATTCTAAGATTTTGGTATTTTCTACTAAGAGTTTTCTGAATTCCGATCGGGGGCAGGAGTGGTCGTTAGTTACATGTTGGGCTATGGCGCCAGTATCAGACAAATGCATCGTCAATCTTCTCGACAAAGTCGTGGTAGTCAAACCTATGTATATGTTTTTTTTCTTGGTTGTATATATATACATATATATATATATACACATGCACATACAGGCACATACAGGCACATATAGGCACCCATACATATATAAGAATACAAGACAAACAACAAAGTAAAAGTACAAATATCACCTATAGAATTATATTAGGTATATCGTATATATAGGCCTTAAATAGATATCCAAAGAAAATAATATTGGTCGTAACAAGTTTGTCTTATATTCTAATAATTTAAATTTAAATGTGGGATATATCTTCAAGTAAACTCTAATACAACTTAATATATTATATTATAAGATAGAATAAGGGAATTTAATAAAGAATCATTATCTAGTGAGAATAATACTCGAAATAGATATAAGGATGCTACTGTATACTTGTTGGAGATGTATTATGTGATCAAGATGTAATCTTATCAAATTTGTGGGAAAGTTATAAAGTGGATTAAGGAATTACATTAGGTAGATTAAGGGAATTTACATTGGGGTATTTTAGGGTGTATTAGAGTTAAGTTTTATGTAATGATGTTTCCGAAATCAGATTATATATTGTGGGGGATGTTCGGGTAGTCCGCTGGATGGTGTTTATTTTGTGTATTTAAATGTTCTCTTATGTATACAGGCGGCCAATAGTTCGCTCTTTACGTTAATTATATTTTTATGTTCACTAAACGTATATATATATGTATGTGTGTGTGTGTGTGTGCGTGTGTGTGTGTGTGTGTGTGTGTGAAAAATGATAAACGGAAAACAGGTTAAAGTGGAGGAGAAAAACAAAAACAAGAGATTTGACCGGGTTCGTTCGTGTTAGCGAACGTCGACAGAAAAAGTGAAGATTTGGAAATAATTTTATTTTGAAGGCACACACATGGGAGAAGGAAAAGATGATCCGATTGGACCATATGAGAAGACTTTTAGTGACATTGAAATATGATTTGACAAGTGGGTGACACATTCTGCTTTATTTCTTATTCTTCTTTTTATATTTTTATTTATTTTCTTTTTCTTTTTCACTTTCACACCTACTGAGCGAGTATAGGGGAGGCGGTAGGCGGAAGGGGTAAAGGCGATAAAAGGAAAGAAGACAGATGAACTAGCCAGGACAAACACACATCGGGAGTGGGCATGAAATTGATACACCGAAGGAATATATCAGAGATAGGTCTGCTAATTTGTCTCATATTAAGTTTTAAAAAGCAATAAAAATCTTAAATTGACAGTCTAGAAAAATATATATGTTTTATTTTAATAGTGTTCTAATCTATTATTAAAAAAATAATGGTTACCATATTGTATTGAATTCTATACTAGATCTACTTAGGGTGTTACATAGTGCTGTTTTATTGAGTCGTTTTACTTTCCACCGTTCTTTTCTGTTTATAATTTTTACTCTGCCCCATGAATGTAGAATGTTTCCATTTCCCTCCTTATGTGGTGAGCTATACCCGACTTTTCAATAATCTAAATAATTTAAATTATCAATTCTCATCTAAAAAAATCCGAAATATCTTGAGAATCATTTTCCATTTGCAATGGACAATGTAATACCGTTGTTAAATTTGTCGAAAAAACTTCACACTTCCATTTCAAATATTGCTTATTGAAATAGTTTCTCTTCTTGCATCATTTCTTTGAAAAAGTTGTCAGCTTAAAAAAAGCTATTCAGGAACACATTTTATTTTTTAATTTTATTTTTATTAGAAATATTTTTGTTTAACTGTTATGATGTATTTGCATATAAAAGCAATTTTGAAATTGTGTACTGCTAAAAATCTTTTCATCTATTTATGTAGAAGTCGCATTTTTACATAGAAAAGCCATTACCTGAATATAATAACGGCCATATTGGATTCATAGTTGACCTAGTTTTCAATGGTTTTGTCGTTGATTGTTGTTGAGAGCAAAATGATGGCGGATGATTTCAACAGTTTTCGTTTTATTGCTTATGTTTTCTTTACATAAATTAATCGGTGTCTCTTTTTTTTCTCATGCAGTTTCACGCCATCTGGAGAATCATTTTCTATTTGCAATGGACAATTTAATACCATTGTTAAATTCGCAGAAAAGACTTCACACTTCCATTTCAAATATTGCTCATTGAAATATGTTCTTTGTGTTTAGATTTTTAACATTTTTTCTTTGAGATTTATAAAAATGTTTTCAACCTTCATAAATCTTATTTTTTACTGACTTTTCATTTTCTTTTTTAAGTAATAGCGTTTTTAATTCTCATTCACAGAACTTAACTTATGTGCATAGTCTAAAGTGTCAGGAGTGGCAATCATTATCTAGCCGTCCTCTTGATCTTTCTTCAGTAAAATTTTAAATTTTTTTACATAGATGGGGTCTGGTAGGTAGCAAACATGTTCAAATAACGCTTTTTTTTATTTAATAATGTCGGTTATAGAACACATTTTGATTTGTATCATACTAAAAAATTTACCCAACCTTGCTTGGGTACCAAGCATGCTGAATATAACTAATGAGATCATTTGAAAATTATGAATTCCCTCATTCAGCCCATTTATTGGTTAAATCATGTATGGAAAACCTTTTTACATGTGCGGACCAGATTAAATTTTCACAGCCTGGACACGGGCCAGAGCTCTAATTATAGACTATTGCATATGTACTGATACATCTATATATGATATAGATAAATTCAATTATTGATTTTTATTTATTTATGAATCTGTAGATATCAAAAGGGTATTCAAAAAGAAATCCTAAAAACTAAACACAAATTTATTGAACTAGAATTAATCGGCCTTAGGGTTCAAATTCTAGTTCCTGCAGAGGGCCTGCTATCATGTGCAAGCAAAAGATCATTACGCTGGCAACCACCATAAACGTGAGTTGGCTCATTTTTTTTTTTTTGGTTGATTAAAATAATTTCAAACGTTATTGATAATGTTTACTCATTTATTTATTATTATCGCTTATGTTTGAATTCACGTTTTGAAACATGACGTGAATCATAAATCTATTACGTCACGCCAAAGCTGTAATTATTTTGGTAAAGTAATGTTTTAAGCTCTAAGACTGAACATCTCAAGGTTTCGGTTTCGATTTCCGGTCATGGCATCTGCTTTATTTGTTGGGAATTTATTTACTATTAATTGATTTCTAAAAGTAATTAAGATCTCTGATATTTCGAAATGAGACCAATTTTGCAATGTAATCATTACGTTAAAACAGTTGTGACTGACGGACAGACGGACAAAATCTCTATTTGTATAAGATAGCACGTCCTATCGGTGTCTTTAATAACTCTTTAAAGCTTATCAAAAAACAATGAAAGGTCCAAAAGAATGTCTCTAAATACATTTGCCCTCACTTTCGGTTGTCCTATTTTAGACCAAGGCCACAATTAAAGTTTCCATTGTATGTTAAGGGTGTTTTTTTATTACTTTAAAGTTGTTGGATAATGGCCCTGTAAGGCCGGACGCATGTTGAAGTGGACGTATGTGTGGGGGATCGTTTGGTTTGGCTTGCGCAATTTAGTGTGGGTGAACCCGTACAACCGAGTGCAAAATAGGGCTGTTCTCGCAGTCGGAGCTCACAAGCGTTGACAGGGCCACCACGTTCACGAGACCTCAGGTCAAGGGTCAAGGTGCACCTGCGCATAGAGGTTCTGTTACATCACAGGCTTTTGTGTGGGAAACAAAGTTTTGTCAGTCTGGTTTTTGGAAGCAAGTTGAACAGACGTATTTCTCTATGTAGTCCGAAATGAAAAGGGGAATTTATTTTCTTAAGAGAATACAGGCATGAGATTTTTTCTTCCCCCCGCCTCCTCGAATGGCTAAGGACTTAAGCTAAGAATTAACTACGATAAAGTAGTAATTTGATCTCTCCCTCAACATTAGTGAAACATCTCCAAGAGCGACAGTAAACTGACGCCTGAATAAAACTAATCAAAATTTAAAAGATTACATGCCTCCTGAATCGTGTTAGGAAGGTTTTTGTTGCAGACACAGTGGACAGCGATGTTCACGGCAGTACAGAAACGAAGAAAGAACTTAACCACTAGATGACATCGAGACGACACTCCTGCGCGACGAAGAAGAAAAGATACGAGAAATAAAAGGGTATGTAACAAAGTTTCCATGGTATATTGAGGGTGTTTTTTTTATTACTTTCCTAAAAAGATCATCCTTATCAAATGTATCCGCGAGCCACAGAAAAAAACCACCTTTGTGGACAAGATTTCTCCCGCAGATTTTAGGTTGGCCATGCATGGGTTAAGTAATACAACTTCTATTTTTCTACCAATTTGCTTACAAATTAGAAAGCATTAAATAAATTAACCCAACCCAATATTACATATAAGAGCTACATCTACCCGGCGTTGTCCGGGAGTCATTTTAATTTTCTTTTTGTTTCGCTTTTCTTTTTAAGCATGCAGGGCATTTTTTTACCGCATTATTACTTTTTAATAGGATTTTGATATTTAAATTGTATTATTGTAATATCATTTTGTCATTAAATTATAAATTGAACACAATAGTTATGAAACTATCATTTTGGTTCAGGTAATATTTTTTCTATCTCTATTTATGAAATTCTTTAATGTAAATAGCTCACAAAGCTTTCAATCTTTTTTCATGGAAATCGCTCCAGACAAGGCATGAAGCCACTTGATGTAAGGAGCACAAAAAAATGGAAGATGATTATCGTAAAGTGTAGAAGATGCTTACTGACCTTAGTCTTGAAAATACTAAGGTTTTAGGTAGGAGAGAAAACAGTCAGCAGGAAGAGAGTTCCACAAGCTTGCAGTTCTTGGAAAGAAGCTACTGGAATGAGAAGCTGTATTACAGTGAGGTATCAAAACAGGGAATTGATGAAGACCACTAGACCAACGAGTTAAACGAGCTGGAACAAAGGAAGTGGGGAATAGATTAGACAATTCTGAAGAACACATGACATAATAGTATTTAAAGAAAAGACTGAGACTAGCAACATCATGTCTGTGAGAGAGAGGGTGCAGAGAAGAAAGGATGGGGCCAATTAAATTGCAGATACGTTTCTGCACCTTTTCAAGAACCCTCAAATGGGACAAAGATTCACGAGCCCAAATATGGCAACAGTACTCCATACATGGTCTGATAGTAGATTTTTAGAGATAGAGAATTGCCTCAGGCGTGATAAAGTGTTTGGAGCGATAGAGAGAACCGACTTAACGAAGAGCAGAAAGAGTTATTGATCTAATGTATGAATTTCAAGAAAGATTTGACGGGAACGAAAGACCAAGAAGTTTCAGAGTCAATTTCACCTCAAGAGCAGAGTCATCCATGAGAATCTCAGGAAGAAAATGAATATGCCTACGATTGAAAGACACGAGCTGAGTCTTAACTTGATTAAACGAAACAAGCCATTTTGTACCTCAATCCAGATCAACTTCTAGATCAGCTGTATATTTCAACTGATCCCAAGGATATGGGCGAGAAGCAACACCAGAATAGAGAGTGGTGTCATCAGCGTATGAGTAACGGCTAAGAATTTTAAAACCAGTTTAAATAACTTTCTATTCAACAGTTTAAATGTTTCCAAATTTTGGAGAGTCACGAAGTAATTAATTCTTTATTTTTTCAACTATCAACAAAAATATTAAAATGGCTGACTTGTTCATGAAGAAATCGAAATGCATTTTAGTAAATTTAATTTCGTAATTATTTTTTTTATTTTAATAAGATTTTTGAATTTTGATATATTAAAACTAATGCATTTTTAATGTCAATAAATATATATTTATGGCAATTGAGCTACATTGAAGCGTCCGCGTTTCATCCCCATCAGGAATCGTCAGGCTAAGTGCATGGAATTCGTGTTACTGATTGTTTTTATATATCCACGTGGTTTTAGTCTAGCTAGCTAACTAATCAGATTCGTTTTTATTCCCTCACACGGGTCAAGGTTTACATTAACCAATGGCTGTGCTTCTCTCAAACAAAGGTTCTTCTGCCCTTTACTTAACCTCTTTTTCTTTTTTAGGGTTGTGACGCACTCTTTTTATGAAATTGTCGAATTAATAGGTGAACTTATTTTAACACGAGAAAAATAGTTTCATTCCCATACATTCTATTAATTTTGTTATTCATTGCTATTTTAGGTGTGGATTTAGTTTAGTTTTTTATTTATTTCATTTCATTTTATGTTTATTTTAAATTTTATATTCGTTGCTATTTTAGGTGTTGATTTAGTTTAGTCTTTCTTGTTTATTTATTTTATTTTATTTTTATTTTTATTTTCATGTTATTTAATTTTTTTGTATTGTTATCCCAAAGTAAAGTTTATCATGTGTATACAGGTATTTGCTATTTATCTTCTACATTTTAGTAGGTTTTATATATATGTATTATATATATATATATATATATATATATATATATATATATATATATATATATGTATATATATATAAATATATATATATATATATATATATATATATATATATATATATATATATATATATATATATATATATATATATCATTCTTTCACTGATGCAACACCGAAAAGTTATTACTCTTCACCATCATTTCGAACGTTTCATTTCAACTTTTGATCACTAAAAACAACATTTTATATATATATATGATGAGAAAGGAAGGATGAGAACACTCCCACCCTCCCCTTTTTCATTGCTGCCTAAATGTACCCACTCACAGCTTTCCATATTCATTTCACTCTCTGCTACTGACTGACTTCTTGCAGCCCGGACCCTGGTCCAGTGCTCTTAGAAGCCACGGCTACTACTTTTCCTCATCAACCTATTATGTCAACCCAATATTTCGATGTATTTTATTTACTCCTCTCCAGGAGTTAGGCTCAAGGCCAATTATCCTACTCCCACAAGTAAGATGTGACCCAAGGTCGGGTCGGGAAAGTGGGGTTTGAAAAGATTATTATCTGCGTTGAATATTGTGAGTAAATTACGTTGTAAATATATTAACATATTTCTTGAAAAGAGGGGAGGCGAAGCCTGGGAGGGTGCACCTCCTAGAACTGCACAGGACAGAAAAACCGCACCACCGCACCTCCTAGAACTGCACAGGGCATAACAACCGACAGACCGGTGGAATCAAGCCCCAAAGGGCAAGACGAGACCGACATAGGATGAACCGACAGACCGGTGGAATTAAGCCCCAAAGGGCGAGACGAGACCGACATAGGTTGACCGACAGACAGGTGTGATCAAGTCCCAAAGGACAAGACGAGACCTGACATAGGTTACTTTCCTGTGCAGGAGACTGTGCCAGGTAAGTATTTGCATGACATTTTTCTTTAAATTATCATCCAGAGGAAGTCTTACAATAAAGACGAAACGTTGATGAATACATAAAAAATATCTCTTGGTTTTTCCTTTTTATTTCTCATATATATATATATATATATATATATATATATATATATATATATATATATGTGTGTGTGTGTGTGTGTGTGTGTGTGTGTGTGTGTGTGTGCATAAAATATATATTTATGAATATATTTTTAATAAATAGTAAAAACTCCATGAATGTTAATTTTTAACACCAAAGTATATACAGGGTGGGCCAAAATAAGGGTCCTATCTTTAAATTTGAATAACTTGAATTTGAATAACTTCCACAAAATAAAAGTTAAACTCACCAAACTTTATGTGTGTGTAGACTGACCCTTCCGAGATTTTTTGAAATAAACAAAACAAATTTTAGCTGAAAAACACTTCTTAAAACTTACAAAAACTAAAGTATTGTTTTTTACACTGTTTTGAGTTTTTTAAGCAAAAATAATGTTTTCTAAATGAGGGTACGTTCCTTAGGGCTAATACGGCTCATGCTTGCTTCGGAAGGGGTCCTTTACTTATTCTAAAAAAAAAAAAAAAAAAAATCAATAAATAAAAAAGTTATGAATTTTTAAAAATAGGACCCTTATTTTTGCCCACCCTGTATAAATAATTAATAGGATGCTAATTTCTAATGACCATTTCTTTATTCATTTTTCAAAATTAAAAAGATCTATGACGGTATGTTTCGTACATACACACACAACCACGAATAGATATAAATATACATCCTGAATTCTTGACACGTGAAACTATTCAAAAGTCCAAAGATCGATTTCTAAAACATCACGAAGCAAAAACGTGAAAAAGACCAAAGCAAAAAAATACTCACTTTTAATGTGATGTGTTTTGTTTTTCTGTTTTAGCTTCGTGATGTTTCTGGAAATATTTGTTGTTGTTTATTATCTAGTATACGTTTCGTCCCTTTTCAATCAGGACTCATCAGCAGAGAGATGAGACTATTCACTACCGGTCGTACGATTCGAAACCCTGGATAACAAGTATTTTTCAACTTGCATCCAACGTCGTTAACCGCGCGCCCAATATTTGAATAGCCGATAAACAATGATAAATTAACACATATAAAAGCGGCTTGATGTCGAGGCATTCTACTTCTATATTAAAGAAGGAATGATGCATATAAAGCAAGTGACGTCATGCTGTGTTTGTACTACCATTAAGAGTGCTCTACTTATTTTACGAGGAGCGACAAATATAAAATATTTGTTGTTGTTTATATATATATATATATATATATATATATATTTCTTCTTCAAATTTCACAAAGGTGTATATAGTAGCTCAATAGTGTATAATAGGACTAGCGCTCTTAATTTAAAATGATATAACCCTACTTTATTAAAAAAAAAACATTTTATTTACAAACATTTCTTTTTGCTAATTTCGTAAATATACACATTGATTGTATTAAAATATAAATAAATAAAAATTAATAAAAATTAGAGATTTAAAATGAAAATAAAAATAGGAATAATAATAATTATAATTAATTGATAATTTTATTTATGATTAAAAATGATATAGGTACGAATTAATGAAATTTTATGAGTAACCGGATGTTTAAAAAATCACAGGATCGATACAAAAATGTTTGAACTGTATTGGAAATTAATAAGAATTTCACTAGGAATAATTATTAAGATATTGAAATATAAATCGAGAATCATGAATACAAAATAGGCCGATCTAATTATGGCCGGAAGTAATGATTGAACAAATATTAAATTACGTAATTTATTTATGTTTTTTACATAATAAAAATTATTATATGAAGCAATATAGATAGAATGATAGTTAAAATAAAAGTTAGAAAGAAATTAGCGATTTAATCGCTGCGGAAGTTCTGTATGGTTACACCGGAAATTACTCGTACGAGATTGATGGATGGCAATAAGATAGATTTGTACTCTTTAAAAGAAATATAAAAAAGAAAAAAGAGGAATGAAAATGAAGAAGAATAGGAAAATATTTTTTTTAAATGTTTTAATACAAACACTCACGGTTGGTGCGAATTAAATATTCTCCTATGTGTCAATTTTATCATGTGTTTTTTTCTGTAGGTCAAATATGAACATTTTAACAGAAAGGAGAAAAATAAATATGGTGGACATAATGTGTTATGAACTTATAATACAAAAGAAGAGTCTAAGGAACGTTTTCATTTGATTGGAGAAATAAAAAGAAAGAAAGAAAGAAAGACAGAAAGAAAGAAGAAAGAAAGAAAGAAAAGGAATATAGTAATTAAATCGCTGTGGAGACGAGTGGAGTGATAGGCTCTGCCACGCGCGACTTCCTCGGCAGCCTTGGTCTATTAATGAGGCGCAATACCGGAAACAATCGCGAATTATCTTGGCTTTACGAGCGCCTCTCTATCGCCATTATTCATGGAAACGTCCTTAGTTTGCTCTCGGCCTGCCAAGCAAGCCGGACATTCGAAGAAAACTATTGACTGTGATACGATTATATATAAGGAATCGGGATTTCCTGATATTGTACTAATGTTCAAGTGACGAATAAGGGATTTATTAATTATTTATTGAATTATTAATCTTATAGTTTAAATTTTCACCGAATGGATCAGTGTAATATATTTGTTTCTTATTTTTTTATTTATTTGTGACTGAATAAATAAACTATTTCCAAAATGTTAAAAAACAATTTAGAAAAATCAAGTCGCTCACTGAAGAAAATAAAACAATATTGCGTAATTAAATATGTATTAATTAACTGAATATTGAACTTTTTTTTCAACTTGACTGTTCTGTTTTATGCACTGATGAAGCATCTTTGTGAATGGTTTGTAGATTTTGTATACATACATAATTCCAGCCAAAACCTTCTATAATACTAACAGATGGTCTGTACCTCATTAACCTCATTCTCCTGAAGATGGCCCCGGATGGGTCTGAAAGTACTTGGAAGACAAATCCAAACTATGGCAAATTCATCAGCCAATTCCCCTCTGAAACTAAGATCCTGATTCGGACTATTGAAAGGATCTAGCAAAAGATATCTAGATATGAGTTGTCTCTTATATTCAACAATATATATATATATATATATATATATATATATATATATATATATATATATATATATATATAATCAAAAACTGGTGTGGACGTGTGTTATGTGATAAGTGCACAACTGTCCAAGCGAAACACATAGCTTCTCCCACGTGCATGTTGTGAGCACTGTTACGCCAACAACAGGGCCATGGTGAACGACGGGTGTTCATCACCGTAAAACTGGACCCCCACTGCTTTGTAGGCTAAGGGTGAGGCAACCTTGACATAAACCTCCAGCGCAGCATAGGCCCTGTCAGCTGAGGCATACATAACGTGGTAACGAGTGCAGACTTGACAAATTGGAAGCACATAGCAACAAATCTGCATAAAAGCGACACAATCTTAACGTCTTTCGTTAACCAACTTGGCGGCATTCACATAAATCAGAACACTTTGTGTCTGATCAACTCAATGAATTTAGGTGGGGACTAGAAAAAAAAATTGCCTGCCTTTACTTTTGCCTCGTCAGTTTACTTTACAGCTAACATGCCAAGCTTGCAATCTGATAACTATGTCACGTGCTGGTTAGTTGAATAACCAATGAGTGCATGTGCGGCAAAATCAAACATAGGCAAGAGATGGTTTCAATTATGGTATCCCACCAGATCATCACAACACGTGCAACATCTATGCTATGGTCTGTGAAAGTCTAGCACGTCTAAAGGGCCATATCCGTGCCTCTCACAGAGAAGTTTTACACTAGTATCTCATCGATACACAGAAAGTGGTCATACTTGAAATCAAATAGCCTAACCCTAACCCTAACCCTAACCATGGAGAGAGAGAGAGAGAGAGCTACATTTGCTTTCCTAACAGTCCTTTCACGTAGACTCACCATGCCCTGGAAAACTGTACTTCAATTTACCAGCATTTAAAAAAACATAACTCTCCCCCTCTGATATAAAATAAATTTTAGTTAACAACACGAATATATTCCATTTTGAAATTACTTTTAAAAAAAACTTGAAGCTATCTTTATTAAAACTCACCAACCTACAATAAATGACATTAGGTATGAAACGAGTAACAACACTTTAAAATGTTTAACGTAGATATAATTTATCCTGTGACACTAATTCTGGCATCCAGGAATTTAAATTGTAAACGTTTTTCTGGAACTGCACCGTTTTTTTGGTTCTAACGTCTAACGACTTCACATGGTTGATTTTTGAAATTTTCTTCTTTTTTCCAGCTTTTTGTTCATTTTTATTTTGTTACCTGAAGAATGATTCTACGAACAATCGCAACTTCTAGTGATATTTATACTCATTATTTTTGTTGATTTTGATATAAAAAGATTTGAAAAATTTGAAAAGATTAAAGAATTATAAAACAGCAGCCAAATTTTGTTATATTTAATAATGTTTACCTCAACATATATATATATATATATATATATATATATATATATATATATATATATATATATATATATATATATATAGTCTCGGAAGTTTCTCAACCATTAAAACTATATAAAAAAAACAAAAAACATTTTAGTCCCAAGTCGTACGTTGGAAAATCACTTTTTTGTAAGTCAATTTACTTTTTGTAGTCACTATATCAGTTTGCTTCCAAGAATTTGCGCTAGTCTTAACATTATTTAAGGGATCATCAGTTGTTTACCATGAAAAACTGTTTCGGGAATTTAAAAACAAAACAGTATTTAATTTCATGGCTTCCCAGCAGAGTTGATCAGACCCCACTTCCCTTAAAAGACAAGAACAAAAACGTTCCGTATATTGGATCTAAGTTTTGTTCCATATAAATGTTTTGCTAACTTATTTAGTTATTAATATATATATATATATATATATATATATATATATATATATATATATATATATATATATATATATATATATATATATTATTGGGTTTTTATAAGGTAAATATGTTTTCAATTTTATATTCCCTACAGTATCCGAAAATTCCATGTATATCCGTGTATGTGTGAAGGTATAGATTATTATCTGCGTTGAATATTGTGAGTAATTTACGTTGTAAATATATTAACATATTTCTTAATAAAAAAGGTTTGAAAAAAGCGTTAAAAATTCAATATTTACCTCCCTTTTTGAGCATAAGTAAACGATGAAGCTTTTTGAAAAACAAATATGTGAAATTTTAGTGTATTTTGCATTTTGATTTTGAATTAATTTTAATAAGTGATGGTTTTTGCTGAGGTATTAGCCAATGGATCTTTTCTTATAATTTTTTTTCTGGAATTGCTAATCTTTTTTGAACATGCATGTTTATTGTGTTTTTTTTTAAGAGCACATACGAACATTTTGTTCTGAAGATAGTCTTGTGATTTTAAACAATGATAGTTCATAGTATGACTTAAAATTACCTAATGGCTTTTATAGATAATTCATTGAGGTTTTATATATGATTTAATTTGAGCGTATAAATTTTGTGTGTATATATATATATATAAACAAGTAAAGGATGAGAATAAAAATTGTATAAAATATAAAATACAATATCTATTAAGTCATCAGTTGTTCAATTATATATATATATATAGTCTCTGTTTTGCCGGTTTCGAGTCGAGCTATAAGACTTATTGATATCTATCTATCTATCTATCTATCTCTCTCTCTCTCTCTCTCTCTCTATATATATATATATATATATATATATATATATATAAAATATATATATATATATATATATATATATATATATATATATATATGCATATTCCAGTTTAAAAGTTTATAAACTTGAGGCATTTTTGGTTTATGACCTAAACAGCACCAGCCTCTTATGAAATTGATAAAAATAATCCTCTGCATTTTTGTGCTTGTTTTCACTTGTGGATAAATAATTATATATTTTAAATGGATATTACCCTATGTTTTTATTTTACTTACTTGGATATCACAACAGGAGATACAATAATTTGTACTCTGAGCATATGCTTTTCCCCTATTGTTGATGGTCGATCGACAAGTACACATCATGATTGCTTTTAATTTGGTAACTGCTCATCTGTAGCATAACAGTTCATAATAGCATTCTCATTATTCACAGCCGATTTTAGATACATTCAAGCATCTCTATAAAATAAGCATTGTTTGTCAATCAGTCTGTCACACTTAAATTTGAAATAGGTATTTCGTTGGTCTCTCATGCTTAAGTTTGAAATAGCAGTTTTGTTGATGGTTTGTTTGTTTGTTTGTTTGGTTTTACAGCAATGCAACCTTTTAGGTCATTTCATGCTGAAGATTATTTAGGATTTTCCATTGGGATTGATATATAGATGTTAGGGTAGTTAGAGTGGTTTTTATAACATTTTTATATTTTTCATTTCTAGGAGTTTTGTTTTTATTTTGTTGATGGGTTATTTTTGTATTTTTCAAATTGTGAATTTCATCTTTAAGAAGAGTTTTGGTATTTTATTTTTGTGGTTTGGATACTTGGTATTTATATTTTGTTGTGGTAGCACTTAGCGATTCAGTTATTTGTGATTATTATTATGCAGTTGTATATTATATTCTTAGGGGGGGGGGCAGTTATATTCTTTGGAAGAGACCTACTTCTTTGATGTAGGATAGGATTTTTCCAGTATTGTTTTCATCGAAAATTTTTTAAAGATTTTTCTCTTTGTAGTGTTTTTCTCTTATTTTTGCGAGGTCTATACAGTTGGTTAGTATGTGCTTTACAGTGAGTGGTGTTTGGCAGGGAAAGCATTGTGGTTGTATTTCTCCTTTTAGGAGGTAGGCATGTGTTAAGTGTGTATGGCCTATTCTTAGTCTAGTGATGATGCTATTTATGATGGTTTGTAGTAGTAGTAGTAGTAGTAGTAGTAGTAGTAGTAGTCTTTTTGACATCTGGAAAGACTTTTGAGATCAGGTGCTAATCCCCGGTATTATAGCATTAATGGCAACAGATGGCCTGGAACATCCCTGTGACAGAACATTGCCATTTATACTTCCCAGCAAGACTGAGAGGTGGCATTGGTGAAGTGGATACGGGTGCAGACTGATGCCTCATCATACCATGTTCGAATCCTTTCGGATCCATAGCATCACTTTCACTATGGATATCATCAACTTTCATGTGGTCCCTCTTGTGAGTACTCAATTCTAAAGAGAAACCAATGCCAGTGACAGAATCAAACAGGTTAACAAAAAAATTATTAACAAATGTGGCCAAAATGGATACTCACATTCAATGCTTCCAAGACAAATTCCTTTCTTTTAACAATTATAAGAAACCTTTCCAACCCCTGATTGCCATGGCTGATAAAATACTTTCGACGAGTCCCACATTTAATCTTCTCAGCTTAACATTCACAGATAACATGAATTGTAATAAATACATAGAAAGATACTGCCAAGTCTGCTGCAAAGAAGGTGGGCTCCCTCTACCGGGCTAGAAAACTTCTCACACCTGCCAGTATCCTATATCTCTATAAAGCCACAATTCGCCCATGCATGGAGTATTGTTATCATTGTGTATAGTTGCCACATCTTGCACAGGGTGAAAAAAAGAGCCTCTAACCTAATAGGTCCCGCACTGTCTAGCAAGCTCCAGTCCCTGTCAGATCGCTGCAGCATGGCATCCCTGTGCTTGTTTTACAAGTACTTCAATGGAATGTGCTCCAATGAATTTACTGCACATGTATCCCTTCAAGGAAAATATCCACCTGACAAGAAGCAAAATCCCACTCCTTCACTGTAGAGATCCCTAGATGCTAGAAAACTTTCTACTCTAATAACTTTTTTCCTTGGATCACTTGACTTTGGAATTTCCTCCTTGCTCCCTGTTTCCAAGACCATACTAACATGCAGAAATTTAAATGTGATGTGAACAAATATCTTGCTACCCAACTACCGCTCAAGTTGCCTTCCTATAAATCTGGTTACTTTTACACTAGCCCGTACGTTCAGTACAAATATGCTTTGTTTGGCGTGAAGAAAAGTAAAAAACAACCAAGACAAAAAACAAAACAACAAAAAAAAAAACAGGCTGATTCATACAAATGAAGCCTTTCAACGTTGTTTTAGCATTGGATCTGTCAAACTTAAGTTTGAAATTACATTATCGTTGGTCTGTCCTATTTAAGTCTGAAATAGCATTTTCGTTGGTCTGTCACGCTTAAGTTTGAAATAGTGTAAACCTGCAGTTTGCGGTTGCATGTTTAGTGGGTTGCATGTTTGCAATGCATTCGAATAACAGGCTTGCTGCGAGTGAGTAATATTTAACAAAGAGAAGAGAGACCACACAGGAAATTGAAAATATGTTGATCTGGATGTTGGCCACCCGGAATTCCATCTGTCCACTTGAGAAACTAATGTTTTTTCATATACGAGTTTCCCTATGGTGGTTATCACTTATTCAGGATTTTCCAAATTGAATGACTTTCCAATAACTAGATATGGGGACTCCCTAGACAATAGTTTTTTTTATGTTCAAAGATTGGCAGCAAATGGACCTTTTCAAGTGGATGCTGGTTAGCCATTATCTCAAGTGGTCTTTCTGAGGTGGTCTCGGTAATAGTGAGAGTTGATCCTCTGAACATCTAACGATCAGTTTGGTTTTCTGGGGTCTGACAGTCAGTTGGTTTTTCAGTAGCCCTTAGAAACAGATGGTCTGTTTGTGTTTGTTTAGACATATATTTTGATTTGGTCGAGCTAAGAATTCTCATTTTAAATTCTGTTGTTCAGTAATGAAAACGAGCATTATTGTAACCTCGCCAAAAAATAAAACTTTATTATGTGTTTTAAACTTGAGTTCTGAATCGAGCAACAACTTTATACCAGCACAATCACGGCCTGGGTAGTTAGCGCACACAGAAAACGTTCATAATAGCATTTTCCTTGGTCTGCCCCACTGAAGTTTGAAATAGAATTTTAGTTGATCTGTCACGCTTAAGTTTGAAATAGCATTTTAGTTGTCTGTCAAGTTTAGAATAGCATTTTCATCTGTCTGTTACACTTAATTCTGAAATAGTATTTTCATTTGTCTGTCATGGTTAAATTTGAAATAGCATTTTCGTTGATCTGTCTAACTTAAATTTAAAATAGCTTTTTTCTTGGTCTATCAAACTTATGTTTGAAATAGTATTTTCGTTGGGCTGTTACACTTAAGTTTTGATTTAGCATTATCGTTGGTCTGTCACACTCAAGTTCGAAATAGCATTTTCCTTGGTCAGTCAGGCTTAAGTTTGAAATAGCATTTTCATTGGTCTGTCACACTTAAGTTCGAAATAGCATTTTCGTTGGTCTCTCACACCTAAGTTCGAAATAGCAATTTTGTTGGTCTGCCAGGTTTAAGTTTGAAATAGCATTTTCGTTGGTCTGTTACACTTAAGTTTAAATTAGCATTATCAGTAATCAGTCACACTCAAGATAGAATAGCATTTTCGTTGGTCGGTCACACTCAAGTTCAAAATAGCATTTTCCTTAGTCAGTCAGGCTTAAGTTTGAAATAGCATTTTCGTTGATCTGCCACACTTAAGCTCGAAATAGCATTTTCGTTGATCTCTCACACCTAAGTTCGAAATAGCATTTTTGTTAGTTTGCCAGGCTTAAGTTTGAAATAACATTTTCGTTGGTCTGTTACACTTAAGTTCGAAATAGCATTTTCGTTGGTCTGTCACACTTAAGTTAAAATTAGCATTATCAGTGATCTGTCACACTCAAGATAGAATAGCATTTTCGTTCGTCTGTCACAGTCAAGTTCGAAATAAGATTTTCGTTTGCCTGTCATGCTTAAGTTTGAAATAGCAGTTTTGTTGGTCTGTTATGCTTAAGTTTGAAATAGCATTTTCGTTGGTCTCTAACACCTAAGTTCGAAATAGCATTTTCGTTGGTCTGCCAGGCTTAAGTTTGAAATAACATTTTCGTTGGTCTGTCACACTTAAGTTCGAAATAGCATTTTCGTTGGTCTGTAACACTTAAGTTAAAATTAGCATTATCAGTGGTCTGTACACTCAAGATAGAATAGCATTTTCGTTCGTCTGTCACAGTCAAGTTCGAAATAAGATTTTCGTTTGCCTGTCATGCTTAAGTTTGAAATAGCAGTTTTGTTGGTCTGTTATGCTTAAGTTTGAAATAGCATTTTCGTTGGTCTCTAACACCTAAGTTCGAAATAGCAGTTTCGTTGGTCTGCCAGGCTTAAGTTTGAAATAACATTTTCGTTGGTCTGTCACACTTAAGTTCGAAATAGCATTTTCGTTGGTCTGTAACACTTAAGTTAAAATTAGCATTATCAGTGGTCTGTACACTCAAGATAGAATAGCATTTTCGTTCGTCTGTCACAGTCAAGTTCGAAATAAGATTTTCGTTTGCCTGTCATGCTTAAGTTTGAAATAGCAGTTTTGTTGGTCTGTTATGCTTAAGTTTGAAATAGCATTTTCGTTGGTCTCTAACACCTAAGTTCGAAATAGCAGTTTCGTTGGTCTGCCAGGCTTAAGTTCGAAATAGCATTTTCGTTGGTCTGTCACGCTTAAGTTTAAAATAGGATTTTCTTTGCTAAATGCACAGATAGTTATAGCTTAAGAATACCCGTTCTTGATTTAATATGTTGTTACTGTTAAAAGTGACTCTATATAATCTTTTTGGCAGCATTATAAGTAAATGGATTAGAAATAAAACTAAGGCAACCTCCGGCTCTTCTTGGCAAATTCGTTACTTTGAAGCTGAGTCAGGTAGATGCTTGTTTTTTTTTCTCGTTTTTCTTGTTCAAAGTCTTGTCTGTCTGGCATAACGTTTTCTCTGTACATAAAGCCGACCATTCTTTAACGAAGATGGCCTCTTTTGTCCCTCGTTTGGCCATAATTGCGGCAATAAAACAAGCCACGAAGCACCGTTATAATTAATAATGGATCAATTGCAGAGAGACCATTCAGACTGTCTCCCATCTTCGATTGGACGTAAAAGCCTTAATAATTGGACCATTTGCAAAGAATTTGGAAATTAGACAAAAGCAAGATGTTATCTTTAAGCCGCAATGTGCAGTTAAGTGGCATCGGCTTAAACATCAATTTGTTAGTGGTATGTCGGCCATAAGCTTATGTTACCAATCTCAAGAATTGGTTCGAATAAATGAATAGACGCACGGTCATTTACCTTGGTGCCAACCGAAAGGAAACTGAATGGATGAAGAAAGAAATTCATAGACAAGGAGAACAAGGAACTGGGAAACAAATATGTTTCTCCACCTTACAGCCTCTTTCTCACAGAAGAGACGTTGCTAGTCTTTCTCTACTCTATCGTTACTTTCCTTGAAGGTGTTTGACTGAGCTTCCCTGTAAAACATTCACACAAAAAAACTCGTCTAGCTACAACCACTGTCAATAAATTCCCTTTCTCTCTCTGTGTACCTAGAACTAAGCGGAACTTCCATGAGCAAAGTTTCTTTCCTAGAATTGCTTGTCTGTGGAATACAATACCACGGGGCTACTTCACGGCTGACTATAACATTACCATTTTCAAGTCCAATATAAACAAATTGTTGCTGAGCCGTAGACTTAAACAATCAATTTCTCTACCAATTACAACCACTGTTACAAATCCCCTCGGTGTCTCACCATCTACCTGTCCAACCCAATAACCCTTTATCCTCGAGTGGCTTTTGGGCCTTGATAAGTGGTGACTCGTTTGTAAATAAAAAAGTAATTATTTTATTTTTATATTTGTAGACGTAAGGGGCTACTGAGAAAAAGAAAAGGGGAGAAGGTAGCAGTACGAGGAAAGAAGCTATTTGAGTAGAAGGCTCTCTGACATCTGGGGACCTCCACAGTTAATGAATGAGATTTAGTTGATTGTCGAGTAAGTCTAGTGAATTTACGTCGAGGGGGCACCAGAGTAGCCAATTCATCGGAGCATAATCCATTGAAGTATTTGTAAAACAAGCACAAGGATGCTACATTGCGGCGATGGGACAGAGGCTGGAGCTTCATTGACAGTGAGGGACCTTTTAGGTTGGCGACTCTTTTTTGGACCTTGTCAAGGAGGGAGAGACTAGTAGATGATGCACCAGCCCATATGTGACAACAATACTCCATGCATGGGCGGATGGTGTCTTTGTAGAGATACAGGATAATGTCAGGTTTGAGGAGTTTACTAGCACAGTAGAGGGAGCCAACCTTCTTTGCGGCAGCTTTTTTGGTCATTATTGACTAGACACAGGTATTGTGACTGCCAAACTTGAAGGAAAGAAAGAAAACATATAAGGAAGCGGGCTAAAAATTAATAATATGCTCAGACAATTTCATGTTTGTACGTATGTTATCACCCTCCACACCATTTTTAAAAGATGGGATCAACCAATAAGCAAAGATGGTGATTGATGCTTAATCTGATGTCGCTAAGGTAAACAATTCTGACTTTACCCATTTTAAAATGAATTGTTCCAAAATCAAATTATGCCCCCCCCACGTCGACTAAAACAGAACAATTTTAAATAAATATACTTCAAAAAGTGACATTGATTTGAAGAATATTTAGCTTACAATTATTTTATGCTAAGAAAACAGGAAATATTTATTGTTTTAAACCCAATAAAATTGCTACAATTTTAAATAAAGAAAGAAGAAGAGACATATTCGTTTTATCCATTTAAAAGATATTTAGCTGAAAATGCAAAGTCATTTTTCTTTAATAGACAGACATTTATTATTTCAAAAGGAATATTATTTTTAAGAGTAAATTATACAGATTGATGTAGAAAGCACCGAAGAATTTCCACGGGTCCCGCTAGTAAAATAAATAAAGGAAGAGATGGACGTAAATGAAAAAGAAGAATCGAGTGATTGTTAAAATTGTAAGGGAAACATCGATTTGTTAATGATATGTTGCAATAAGTTTATGTATGCGATCGGAAGAATTGAATATCGATAATATGTTTGGATGAAGGAATAGAAAAATGACTGTCACTTCTGTTGGTGCTAGTAGAGAAACTCAATGGGTGAAGAGAGAGAGAGAGAGAAATAGAGAGAAAGAGAGAGAGAAATAGAGAGAAATAGAGAGAAAGAGAGAGAGAAATAGAGAGAAAGAGAGAAAGAGAAAGAGAGAGAAAGAGAGAGAGACATTTATAGAGAAAAAGAAGAAACTCAATGGGTGAAGAGAAAGAGAGAGACAGAGAAAGAGAGAGAGACATTTATAGAGAAAAAGAAGAAACTCAATGGGTGAAGAGAGAGAGAGAGAAAGGGAGAGAAAGAGAAAGAGAGAGAGAAAGAGAGAGAGACATTGAGAGAGAAAAAGAAGAAACTCAATGGGTGAAGAGAGAGAAAGAGAAAGAGAGAGAAAGAGAAAGAGAGAGAGAAAGAGAGAGAGAGAGAGAGACATTTATAGAGAAAAAGAAGAAACTCAATGGGTGAAGAGAGAGAGAGAGAGAAAGAGAGAGAGAGAAAGAGAGAGAAAGAGAAAGAGAGAGAGAAAAAGAGAGAGACATTTATAAAGAAAAAGAAGAAATTCAATGGGTGAAGAGAGAGAGAAAGAGAGAGAGAAATAGAGAGAAAGAGAGAGAGAAAGAGAGAGAAAGAGAGAGAAAGAGAGAGAAAGAGAAAGAGACATTTATAGAGAAAAAGAAGAAACTCAATGGATGAAGAGAGAGAGAGAAAGAGAGAGAGAAAGAGAGAGGAAAAGACAGTTATAGAGAAAAAAAGAAACTCATGGGTGAAGAGAAAGAAAGAGAGAGAGAAATAAAGAGAGAGAAAGAAAAAAAGAGAGAGAAACATTTATGGAGAAGAAGAAAACCACATAATCATGTGTAGAAATAGTGGGTGTATATGAACAGAGATTCAATATACAGCACTTTTTTTATTTTTTGGTCATTGTTGATTAAGCACAAGCTTTATGACTGCCACATTTGAAGGAATGATGGAAAGGCTGGTATGCGTTTGAAGGCTTTCAGAAATTGACTTCAAACTCGCCCCACTTTGCCAGGCCCTAATATATCCTTCTTTATCACGTCCTCTCATATTTTCCTTGGCCTTCTTCTGCTATTTGACCTGTTACCTCAAGTGTGCTACATCTACTAACCCAAGAACTCTCATCCATTCATTCAATGTTACCAAACCAACAAAGTCTTCTGTTAAGCGCACATCTTCCTGTATTGTCCAGATTTAATATTCCTCTGAGGTCCTCAAATCTAAGCCTGTCTTTAAGACACGATTCACATTGCATATTCATCGTATTATTTTCACATCATTTCAGTAACAACACATATCCTCACCCCCTCACTGCTCAATTTGTGGAAATAGAGTTGGGAGCAACTCAGTTTTTGGGGTACTTTAAGTATTGGGGACATAAGAAGTGCAGTGGATTCACATGTAGGTTGAAGGTTTGGTAGTTTGGTAGTTTTGTTTTACGGCATATCAACCCTTTTTGGGTTATTTAATGCCGAATCTGGTCATTATAGTAAAAGTTTTTATGCTTCAAGTTCTTTATATCTTCAAATGTTTAATCATCGTTTTTGGTTTGGTAGTTTTGTTTTACGGCATATCAACCCTTTTTGGGTTATTTAATGCCGAATCTGGTCATTATAGTAAAAGATTTATGCTTCAAGTTCTAAAAATAAAATAAAAAAGGGGAGGGAGAAAGGGAGAGGGGCTGTTGTTTTTGTTTTTGGTTTTGTAGAACATAATTAAGTTTTACAAAAAAAAAAAAAAAAAAAAAAAGAAAAAACGTCAATGTAGGTGAATTTCGTCTCAGGGAGCCACAGGGCAGCCTGATCTGGTATCACCAGGTAGGTTGAAGGATATTGCGAGACTTAGAATGAAATGGAGAAGTAGACTTTTTTTTCTTCTTCTATTTTTTCCCATTTTCTGCATCGTTAATATCATAGTGTAAGTTGATCTACCTACCTCGGGAATAAATGGCCTTATCCAGACACAAAAAATACAGTTACGACTAAGTGTCATGCTCGTTATTGATAGCATTCATTTGCCATTCGGTGACGTTAATGGTCACATACCAGTCGAGGATCCGATCTTACAATCAGTCTGACAGAAACTGGGCCATTTCGGTGGCTTTTTATCTGTCGGGCTGAGCTATTCGTATGAGTAGTCTTAGGCGGTCCATCCTTCCAGGCCTTGCCCCCCTCTCTTTTGGATGTAATTTGTTTATTGGAAACTGCATGAGACTGCCGACGAGTCTGCTCAAGCGATTTTTACGAGGTCAGAGTGCCCCTTTTTTGGAGGCGCTAGCTTGATTCATCCCACCTTCAGACCTTGTGTCACATTTTCCTGCAGTGGGAAGGAAGTAAATCCCGTTATTGAATGCCGAATGCCGGATTTATGGTCAAAATTTAATAATATTCATCATAATATTGTTTATAGTCTCTTTAATGCTAAGACGGGCATTTTAAGAGAATTATAATTAGGCTGTCAAATTTAAATGTGTAATACTAAGTTTCGGTCAACGTATTGTTGTACATTGTTGATAACAGCCTTCTAGATACATAAATAGACCTTAATTCTCTTTCTTCGATGTGTTTGGTTTATTGGCCTGATGTTCCTGAGCGTTCAGACAAAATTTAAAATGTTGACTTGGGTCTGAGGGTTTTGAATCGTGTGACCGGAAGAGCAATCATCCACCACACTGATGATTTCCGCAAAAGGATGAAACACATATGTATGTGGATAAAATATTGTATATATATAAATATATATATACAGGGTGGGCCAAAATAAGGGTCCTATCTTTAAATTTGAATAACTTGAATTTGAATAACTTCCACAAAATAAAAGTTAAACTCACCAAACTTTATGTGTGTGTAGACTGACCCTTCCGAGATTTTTTGAAATAAACAAAACAAATTTTAGCCGAAAAACACTTCTTAAAACTTACAAAAACTAAAGTATTGTTTTTTACACTGTTTTGAGTTTTTTAAGCAAAAATAATGTTTTCTAAATGAGGGTACATTCCTTAGGGCTAATACGGCTCATGCTTGCTTCGGAAGGGGTCCTTTACTTATTCTAAAAAAAAAAATTAAAAAAATCAATAAATAAAAAAGTTATGAATTTTTAAAAATAGGACCCTTATTTTTGCCCACCCTGTATATATATATATATATATATATATATATATATATATATATATATATATGTGTGTGTGTGTGTATGTATGTATAAAGTTAGGCACGTTTATATATTTATATATGTGTGTGTACATAATTCACCCCTAAACTAATGAACCGATCATTATGAATTTTGTCATACAGCTTCTAGGTGTGATGGGTCAATATCTGGACTATATTTAGTTTAATTTAATTTCAGGAAAAGAGAGTAAAAAACGGTAGAGGCCCTTCGTTAAACTTCAAATCCTTCCGACTTTTGTTAAATTTTAGCAATAGGACATCAATTGATAAATATTTCCTTAGTTTCAGTTTCTTTGGAGTATTTCAGAGTGGTTAAAGGGGACATAATATGGACGCAACCTCCCATTTAAAAATTAAAATATATCAGATTTGCACTGAATTTGATCTATGGCCATTATCCACGAATTCAGTAAGATTCCCTGAATTTCAATTTCTTATCAATACCCCTTAAACTTAAGCCTTAAATTTGAGACATTTTCTATACTCAAAATCATGAAATCGATTTTGATCGGAATAAGAATTAAGATTCTAGGCATAAGGTTCAGTATCATTATATGTTGATTTTAATATCTGCAAGGTGACATGAAAGTGGTGCAAAACTGTTCTGTTCGGAGAATTAATTGCATCTATCCTGGGACGAGTATTTTTCTATTATATATATATATAAGACTAGATTCCGCTCTATAACGCGTACTGCGTGTCCATCATGCTCTACAATAGCAACAGCTGGGCAATAACAAAAGCCATGCTTGACAAGCTGGATGCGTGCCACCGCAGACACTTCCGTTCCATCACAGGTCACTGCTAGCTGAAAAAACTTATCAGCAACAAGGCACTATACGAGCTGTGCAACGAAAAAACCCTCTCCACAAAAGGTCGCTGAACAAAGATGGTCTATGTTAGGCCATGTCCTACGAATGGACCGTGACACTCCAACACAGAGGGCACTAGACTTTGCCGTTACTTGCTCGCAAGCCTATCAACCACGACTAGGATGGCACTGCACAAATCTGCTGGGCACACTATGTGCTGATCTCAAACAGGCAGAACTAGGACCACTACGTACAGCGAAACAACTTCATTGCCTACGACAACTTGCGCATGACAAGGCCAGATGGCCTGGGACTAGCATGGAGGACTGATTGCAGCTACGGGATGTCATTTGACTACCGTAGCCACAGAACACAGTTTTAATAAATAAATAAATAAATATATATATATATATATATATATATATATATATATATATATATATAATGGAAAAAGTTATTTTTGAAACCATCTTTTAAGAATTTAAATTTGAAAATAGGCAAATTGCCTTTGAAACCACCTATAAGATGCATACATTTTTTTAATTAAAAACCATTCATTTTTTTGTTCGTGGCTCTTATCTTAAATTTTCCAGATAACATATACTTCATCAGAGATGGAAAGTGTTTTATGACAAATGTAAAGGTCTCTGAATTAAATTTAAATATGATCCTTGTTCCGGGGTTCGAATTGTGCAACTGACGTGAATAGTTATTTCTACACTGATGATTCCGCAAAGATGAAACGTATGCGTATGTAGACAATATTTAAATATTTTTATTATTAAAATAATTATTTGTTGCCCCTTCTCAGCTGGGGGGTAAATGAGTAAATAAAGGAAGACGTCAAAAGCTCTAATGCATGTTCCTTGCTGTTGAACACTGTAATGACGGCCGGCTATAGGTGTCCGCTTAGCTTGACATCTATAGGGTTTATTTCTCATCTCGTCTATAGCAATTTACGTTAGCCTCATTGGTTAGCATGCTCAGAATTGGAGTTAAATATGACTCTTGTTCCAGGGTTCGAATCGTGCGGCTGACGTGAATAGTTATTTCTACACTGATTATTCTGCAAGTATGAAATGTATACGTATGTATTGATTTACTCCTCTCCAGGAGTAAGGCACAAGGCCAGTTTTTATCTTACTCCCACAAGTAAGATGTGACCCAAGGTCGGGTCGAGAAAGTGGGGTTTGAAAATTGCCTGGGCAGCCCCGGCGGCATTCCCCGGTAGGGGCGCCTCAGGCAGTAAGCAATAAACTTACTCATCCCCAAAGAGGGGAGGCAAAGCCTAGGAGGGTGGACCTCCTAGAACTGCACAGGACAGACCCATAGACCGGCGTAAATGAAGCCCCGAAGGCCAAGACAATACCAGTCTAATGGGGTGTAGTATCCATCGGAACAGATACTACACTGTGATCTTAGCCAAAAGGTATGTAGGTAATAGTTAAAATTTTACTATTAAAATAATTATATACATAAAAAACATGACTTCTCCCTTCTTCAATATAGACACATCCTAGTTAATAATATTATTAACTAACTTAACTTAATTAAAATAATATACCACAATGCCAAGATCAGAAGATTAAAAATTCTTGAAGCCCTTTACATAAAAACTGAACATCCCACAATCAATAATGTGAATTACGAAACTAGTCAAAACAATTTAAAGTGTCTAGCATAGTAACTAACATTACCAAATTCTTAGTTGTTAAGCAATCATATTTTTTCAGAAAATGTAATCCCATTCACATGCAACATCCCAATATTATAAATGTTCATTTTAAAGTCGTATATTACTAGTCGTTAAAAACCAAGAAAAAACTTAACAGTAAAGACATAGGTGTAAAGACACCAAGAATAACGCCGCCTGATGATGATTTGACGAATTAAATCGAAATTGAACAAGAAACACACGGAACTTACATACACCAATTTGACCGAAAAACTAAATGGACTATTGAGATAATTGAAAAAATCACAAAAAATCTTATCAAGCACAAACACTCCGTGTTATTTTATGATGTTTGCCTAAATGAAAATATGCTGCCTAAATACACACACAATATATATATATATATATATATATATATATATATATATATATATATATATATATGAAAGAAGAGGGATAAACATGTACGAATGACACATTTATTTCAACTTCGATTGTTCAATGCAAGGGGTACTCGGTAAAATCATTCTTTCCTTAAACCAAGGATTTTCAAGGATTAAAATCTTATCATTAGAGGAATTACATAGATAGATAAGTTGGCAGTGGAAAAGCCAAAATTCAAAATTTGAAAAAATTAATATTATATATATATATATATATATATATATATATATATATATATATATCTAGGCAGCATCTTCTCTTGCAGGCAAGTATTGTATATATATATATATATATATATATATATATATATATATATATATACATCTATATTTGTATTAAAGTATTCATATATGTACAATAAAAAACCTTAACATAATGAGGGAATTATTCCTTCTTTAAAATTCCTTCATTGAATTTCAGAACTGGTGTGAAAACAAATAACCCCAGGGCTTGCACAAAAATATCTTATTTCTACCTGAGGCTGCCGGGATAACGGAAATGGAATTCATCCGCGTTTCTGTCCACGAAGAACACGGAAGAAATAAAAATACAAAACCAAACGCATTAATTCCACACGCATTTTTTTCTTTCATTCAAATCTCAAAACATTCACACGGCTAAATATAATTTCCAAGCCCTCTTCCTCCCCAAAAGTAAACAAAATCGCAAATTATGTCTCCGCGATGCAACAACAAAATCGTGATGCCAAGTTTTGGATTTTGCTGCTTTTGCTTAGGGGCAGGATAGAATTTAATGGATGGAGGTAGGTGTTTAGTCACTGAAAGTTTGTTTGGCATAAGGTCACGTGTTAGAGGTACCGTGCAATGAATAAATTCACTTTTTTCTCAAGTGAATTTATCAAGGTCAAAAACACTCTAGGATGAAGGTTAATGAGGTGGATAAATTGACAGCTGAATGGTGACGAATATTATGAGAAGATTGAAAATTTCCACATACCACTCTCTCAGAACAATAGCCAACCCCCCAAAAAAGCAATTTTTCCACCTTTGTCAGAAACAATTCTCATGGAATGTGAGGACTGACAAAATAGAGGAAAATGAGAGTAATGAGGCTGCCGAAAGGAAACCCATGGTCCACTTTTACTCTCCATGGTCCACTTTCTACTCTTCATGGTCCACTTTCTACTCTCCATGATCCACTTTCTACTCTCCATGGTCCACTTTCTACTCTCCATGATCCACTTTCTACTCTCCATGGTCCACTTTCTACTCTCCATGATCCACTTTCTACTCTCCATGGTCCACTTTCTACTCTCCATGATCCACTTTCTACTCTCCATGGTCCACTTTCCACTCTCCATGATCCACTTTCTACTCTCCATGGTCAACTTTCTACTCTCCATGGTCCACTTTCTACTCTCCATGATCCACTTTCTACTCTCCATGGTCCACTTTCTACTCTCCATGATCCACTTTCTACTCTCCATGGTCTACTTTCTACTCTCCATGATCCACTTTCTACTCTCCATGATCCACTTTCTACTCTCCATGGTCCACTTTCTACTCTCCATGATCCACTTTCTACTCTCCATGGTCCACTTTCTACTCTCCATGATCCACTTTCTACTCTCCATGGTCCACTTTCTACTCTCCATGATCCACTTTCTACTCTCCATGATCCACTTTCTACTCTCCATGGTCCACTTTCTACTCTCCATGGTCCACTTTCTACTTACCATTTACTTTAAAGTAATGATAGTTTGAATGTATATTTGTAAGTGGTAAAAGTGTAGAATAGTTAACATTCGATAACTCATAAACTCCAAACTACAACAACACATAATTTGTTTATCTGCATTATTCGGACTACTGTTCTCATCTTGAGTGTTCTTTTTCACAGTGTTTCGGCCGATGTAAACTCCGACCTTCTTCAGGAGTATCTTGTCGAACTCGGGAATCTTTTTGTCAAACTTGGGAATCTTTCTGTCGAACTCATGAATCTGTACGGAATTTCTAACGGAACCCATTATTTAATCCACGAGGGGTAGCATGCTCTTGTTCCATCAGCAATGACCGGGTAGAAGTCTTCAGTAATTCACAATTGTATTCTTGGTATCTTAAGAATTACTACCTGGTCATGACTGACGGAGCAAAAGCATGTTACCCCCATGGAGTAAATAAAGAGTTTCATTCGAAATTCTGTACAGATTCTCAAGTTTGACAGAAAGATTCCCGAGTTCGACAAGATAGATCTGAAGAAGGTCAGAGGTTACATCGACTGAAACGTTGTGAGAATAACACTCAAGATGAGAACAGTAGTTCGAATAATCCAAATAATACAAATAATCAATCCCCATGAAGCCATTTGATGTAAGGAGCTAAAAATACTACTTTAAGGTAAAAAAATACTACTTTAAGGTAAAAAACTAGCCAGCGATAAGTGTTAGATGGGTAAATCCCGATCTGAAAACAGTAATTATTCCCCCTTTGTCAGCAACATCGCTCATGGAATGTGAAGACTAAACGACAAAATAAGGGAAGTTAGAGTTACGAGGCTGCCTAGAATAAACCCAAGGTCCACTTTCTACTCTCCTTAAACAAGTGCTGTCCACTCAAAGCTTTTCAACGAACTCCTGCTTCTCTCCCTCACTCTCTCTTTGAGCCATGTGATATCTCGTCCGTTTCTAGCAACAGTCGGTTGATGTAACATCGGAGTGTCTACACTGAGAATTTAAATAATCCAATATGTACTAGCGAACGTACTCTTTACCATTTAATATATTTATTTTGCTGCATAATATACAAACACGGTTCAATTTAAGTCAAAAATGGTCAAGTCTCTTCGTGCAAAAAGTCAGTTATTTTTGTTTAAATTGAAACGTGTTTGCATATATGTAGCAGAAAATATATTTGCATAAATAAAAATATATCCTAATGTAGAGATAAATATATGTGTATTACGCTAATAACATTAGATAGATTATTCATGAGGTGAATATGCACAGTGTCCGGGGGAAATATTTATAAATCTAATTGCACAAAATTAAATTTGCATGGGAACTGGCATTTTCATAGTCAAAGGAACCCTGTGAACATGATAACATTCCCCGCAGGCTTTATAGCGACATAAAGATAACAATAATGTCAACTTGGCTCATCGACTGCCCCTCTGTTGTGTCAATAAGCATTGGTCGGATCAATTTGAACAAACAGTCATTAAATTATTGTTGGCGTCTGTAGGGAATAAACAATGGGTTATCAGTTGTGCGAATCACTCTATAGTATTTGCTCTTGCTTCTAAATGATAATATCAAGCTGGATCTCCACCCCAAAAGTTAAGGGTTCGTTTTTCTCCTTGGTAACAAGAAAATGTAACTGCTGCTACCCTAGAAATATCCTTAGCAAGTTCTCTGTAACTCCAACAATGCGTTTCTCTCTGTGTCGCTATTCAGTAACTTGGCAACTATAAAGCCAGTACTATTTACCCTTGAACCACGCAACTTGGCCAGGAACAAAGTGTAGTATATGTTCCGATGGATACTACACCCCATAAACCGGTATTGTCTTGGCCTTCGGGTCTTGATTCCGCCGGTCTATGGGTCTGTCCTGTGCAATTCTAGGAGGTCCACCCTCCCAGGCTTTGCCTCCCCTCTTTGGGGAAGAGTAAGTTTATTGCTTACTGCCTGAGGCGCCCCTACCGGGGAATGCTGACGGGGCTGCCCAGGCATTTTTTGTAGGCCAGAGTGCTCAAATTCTCGGACGCTGGCTTTTCAAATCCCACTTTCCGACCTTGTGTCACATCTTATCGCTGTGGGAGGTAGATAAATAAATAGGTGAGGTCAAACATGCTGAGGGCCCTTGAAAGGGATGCTTTCAGCAGTACTCTGAAGGCCTCATTAATTTTATTTTCTGCTCCCTTTACTTAATTTTTTGTCAAAAAAATATACAGAGTCGCTTTTAACAGTAGCAACATATATTTAAAAAAGTTATTCGCATGTGAATTAATTTGGCTCAAACTTAAATTCTGTCTAAATTCTTCAACATTCAACTGGCAAACCACTCATCTCATTAACCTTTATCCTCGAGTGGAATTTGACCTTGATAAGTTGTGACTCATTAGTAAAAAAAAATTTAGTCTTTTGAAAATCGGAATAATAATAAATTCAAAAATATTTATTTCAATAAACTAACCCAGGGGTAAAAATAACCTTTTTGTTTATTAAAATGAATTAAATTTCAGAATGAAAAAAAAAAGAAAGACATTTTCAAATTTATAAATCCAGACTCAATGGTAATCTATTAGTAATGGAGATTTGGTATCTGTTTGTTTGAAGACTAAACTATACTATTACTATCTTTCAATACTCAATTCAGTGGGGGTGTAGTATTTGTTCCGTTGTCATGATTCCATCCTGCCAGACATTACGTGGTTTCTCATTTTTGGGGGGAGGGGGCTAGTGTAGTATCTGTGGTTATGAGAAAAGTCAGTAAAATAATGTATTACTGGTAGCATTAATCTGAAAATATAAAAGTCGTAAACAACAAACATCTTCAATGACACTTCGGTTGAAGATATAATGTGTCCATGTAATTATTCAGAGGATAAATCCGAAAAAAACTTTGCCATCTGGATTTATTTATCTACCTCCAACAAGGTAAGATGTGACACAAGGTCGGGAAAGTGGGATTAGATAAGCCAGCGCTCAAGAGGTGAGCACTCTGGCCATTTAAAAATTGCCTGGTCAGCCCCGTCGGCATTCCCCAGTAGGGGCGCCTCAGACAGTAAGCAATAAACTTACTCCTCCCCAAAGAGGGGAGGCAAAGCCTGGGAGGGTGCACCTCCTAGAACTGCACAGGACCGACAACCCCCAATAGACCGGTATAAATCCAGACCCAAAGGCGCGGACTGGATTCTTTTGAATTATAACTCAATGCTCACCTTTTAGTGGACTGAGAACTGGTCATCTTGCTGACGTTTTGTGGTTGGTCGAGTCTTGTAGTTGAATTTCTAGTAAATTGGTACAAAGATGTCTACGATCGACCATCTCAATCCTCGACTAGGATTTATGAGTTTCGAGCGAATGTTGAGCCATAGTTATTTTCCTTTGAGATATTTGGTTTTAATGCTAATGGGCGTTACTGTAGCGAGATTTTGTATTCTTGTCCTCCCCGCGTAGTAGGAAATTCAGTGTTATTGGTATTACTTTCAAAGTGCACTGACGTTTTCCCACTGCTCTTCTTCTAAGAATGCCGACTTGATTAACAACAAGAGTAGCAACGCGAAAACCAGTAGTTGCACTGCTATATACGTATTCTCTCAATGTATTTTACACTCATTTCCTTTCATAGTCATTTTATATGTTTCTTCGCCTGCTGGCTTCTTCTCGACACTAATTGTATTTTTCTTTCTGTTTTCTTATATCTAAAAGCTGTCCTACACGTGTCAGCATGTAAAACAGACGTTAAACCGATGATGATGATGATGATGATGATGATGATGATTTAGCATGTAAAACAGACATTAAACCGAGTATGATTATGATGATGATTTAGCATGTAAAACACATAAAACTGATGATGATGATGATGATGATGATGATGATGATGATGATGATGATGATGATGATGATGATGATGATGATTAAGAATTTAAAACAGACATTAAAATGATTATAATGATGATGATGATAATGATGATGATGTTTTAGGATGTAAAACACATTAAACCGATGATGATGATGATGATGATGATGATGATGATGATGATGATGATGATGATGATGATGATGATTTAGTATTTAAAACAGACATTAAACCGATGATGATGATGATGATGATGATGATTTAGCATGTAAAACAGACATTAAACCGAGTATGATTATTATGATGATTAAGCATGTAAAACACATAAAACCAATGATGATGATGATGATGATTAAGAATTTAAAACAGACATTAAACCGATTATAATGATGATGATGATAATGATGATGATGTTTTAGGATGTAAAACACATTAAACCGATGATGATGATGATGATGATGATGATGATGATGATGATGATTTAGTATTTAAAACAGACATTAAACCGATGATGATGATGATGATGATGATGATGATTTAGCATGTAAAACAGACATTAAACCGAGTATGATTATGATGATGATTAAGCATGTAAAACACATAAAACCGATGATGATGATGATGATGGTGATTAAGAATTTAAAACAGACATTAAACCGATTATAATGATGATGATGATAATGATGATGATGTTTTAGGATGTAAAACACATTAAACCGATGATGATGATGATGATGATGATGATGATGATGATGATGATGATGATGATGATGATGATTTAGTATTTAAAACAGACATTAAACCGATGATGATGATGATGATGATGATGATGATGATGGTGATGATGATGATGATGATGATGATGATGTTTTACCATGTCATTAAATCGATGATGATAATGATTTAGCATGTCAAACAGATATTAAAGCGATAATTAAAATGATGATGATGATGATGATGATGATGATGATTTAGCATATAAAACAGATATTAAACAGCTGCTACTGATGATGATGCTGCTACTGCTGATGGTGGTGATGATGACTTCATAAGACTATAAAACTAAGGATGAAAACTCAGAGACTCTGATGAACTTACTGATGGGTGATTGACAGAATCTTCTCTGAGCGAAACTACTGGTGAATTCTTTTGGGTACATCGTCGTTATTTACAATAAACTAACACAGACGATTATATGATACAGACATCTGGTTTTTTATTTATTTATTCAAAAATCGCTCGGAGAGATTGAGAGAGCTAGAGAGATATCAGATCTTCCCCAAATGCTTCTAAACGGGAACACCCCTTACACCCCTACTTCTGTTCCTCTGTTCCCATATATGTCAAATTTGACATTGAACTTTAGTGGGTTGCAAAGATTTTGAGTTTGCTTTGTTACATATGATTATGATGATGATGATCTTATGAGATGAAGAGACCAAAGAATGGAAACCTGAAAACGCTGAGAAACATACTTGATTGGTTCATTTTATCGGTTTGAAGTTTTCATTAATAATTGCAATAAAGTAACGCAGACGATTATAATACAGACATTTGGTTATTCATTCATTTATTCGAATATTACCAGGTCAGAGAAATAAAGGAAAAGAGACATCCTATTATCTATCGCAGGGGCGGGCAACCTTTTCAGAGTGAGGGCCAGATGAGACTTTTGGAAGGAGAAACGAAATCTCAGAATTACTATATTTTGTTTACATGAATAAATTGTACAAAAATTGCATTGAACACTCTACAAGTCTGATAGTTTTTCTCAATAGACTTCTGTATGTGATGTTATAAAAGGCGCCGACGAAGAGCCATTTTGGAATCATAAAAAAATAATGACGGGGGAAGTAGCAAGTTGATCCAGCATTCGTTTTGACACACCTCACATAAGTTCTATGTTTTATACTCTTTCCTCGTCTCTCGTTTCCTCTTTGCCTCTCTCTTTCTCTTTTTCTATTTTTATCTAAGACCAATGATTAATAGTTAAAGAAGAATGAAATATACATGCATCGCTGATATTTATACATTTTTATCCCACTGTAAATCTTAATTGAAACCTACTTTTACGTCTATGTCACAAAATGATATGAGTGTTACTGGAAGGTCCGCGGGCCGGATTGCAATAATAAAGCATAGCAGGGTGGCGGGCCGGACGCTACGCCTTCGCGGGCCGGATGTGGTCTGCGGGACGGAGGTTTCCCGCCCCTGATCTATCGCTACATCGTTAAACAGATCTTCCCTTTGTGTTTCTAAACAAGAACCGGCTCAAACTCTTACATACGTCTTGTTGATAATGTCACGTGACTCATGTCACTTCCGTTCCTCTACTTCCATTAAGGTCATTCCCAGACATGTAAAATTTAACATTATTGAGCTTTAAACAGTTACTTTCTTTCGCTATGTACTCAGATGGACCCAAAGCCACTAAATATACAATAATTTGACTCCATCTCTCTTGAACATTAGTTCAGGAGAGATGGAGACAAAACTAAAGATCATTTGGGCGATCTGTAACTGTAAATGCCAGAATTTTATAAATTAATACATTTAGGGTCAGTTCGTTTTAAATAACTTATTACATAACTTTGTAATGTTATCCGAAGGTAATTAATAATAACTCGAACGGACAAAATACAAAAATAAAATTATATATTACTGTAAGTGAACAATGCAATAAGTAGTCACAAGATGGGTAACTGGTTTGTAATGTATACGGGGAATGGCCCTGCTGTACTTGTATTCCATCGTTTTCTTGGAGGCTACCATCGTTATCGTTGATATGCTCCTCAGAATAGTACATTGTATAAGGAATGGTGTCTCTACAACATATAGAATAATGCTTTGAGGACAACTGGTTGAATGGTCACGTGCAGCCATACGTACATGCAATATAAAATAATGAGAAACTAGTGATCTTTTAACTGTACCTATCGACCAGTAACCAACTGAGTGATGAACTAAATATTAAAACGATTCCAGATTTTAAAAGATCAGTGGTCAGATAATTTCAAAGAAACTAAGTAGGAGCGAATAATTTGGAGGGCAGTTAACTCCACTTCACCAACACAGAGAGAGAGAGAGAGAGAGAGAGAGAGAGAGAGAGAGAGACAATGGTTCTAGTAACAAATTCCCAGTTGCAATATATATATACGACATACATCACCTTTGAACATTTTTGTTATCTAGTCATCGCCACAATGTCGCATCCCTATGCGTGTTTTTCAAGTACTTCAATGGAATGTGTTCCAATGAACATGCGGCATTGGTGCTCCTTCGACATAAATCCCCCGACCAACCCGACAAGTAGCAAAATCCCACCCCTTCACTTTAAAAGTCCCCAGATGCCGGAAAGCTTTCTACTCTAATAGTTTTTTTTTCTCTCGAGCTGCTAGTCTTTGGAATTCCTTCCCTGTTCCCTGCCTGTACTAACATGTAGAAATTTGAATGTAATGTGAACATACGTCTCACACTGCAATCCATAGACTGGTATTGTGTTGGCCTTCGGGGCTTGATTTACGCCTGTCTGTGGGTTTGTCCTGTGCAGTTCTAGGAGGTCCACCCTCCCAGGCTTTGCCTCCCCTCTTTGAGGAGGAATAAGTTTATTGTTTACTGCCTGAGGCGCCCATACCGGGGAATGCCGACGGGGCTGCCCAGGCAATTTTTAATGGCCAGAGTGCTCACCTTCTTGGGCGCTGGCTTTTCAAGCCCCACTTTCCCGACCCGACCTTGGGGCACATTTTACCTTGTTGGAGTAAGATAAAACTGGCCTTGTGCCTAACCTCCTGAAGAGGAGGTAAATAATACGTCTCACTGCTCAACTCCCTACTTAGGATGTCCCTGTAGGTATGGTTCCTAATTCACAGTAGCCTCTTACGTTTCAGTGGCAATATACCTTGTTTGGGGTGAATAACAGTTTTAAGAATTTCTGGCGAAAAATAAAGCTTATAAGGGGAAGTCGAGTATCATCGTTCATTAGTGATCCTACACAAACGAGTATTTTTCGGGGTCGCCACAATTTTAGAAAAGAACGTATTTTGATCAGCCAAACACGTTGCAGAATATTTCAAATATGGTCTGTTTTTAGTGGAACACTATTATTGACTGGCTATAATTCGCCGGAATCTTCCAACAAGGGAATCCCAATTGCAATTGACACGTCTCGTTTATGGTCATAAGTGTCATTTTGGCCGATTAGATGGCTCTCCAGGGTTTACTCCGCGTCGTAAATGCATCATTCGTGGAATTGTCATTCAAGGGTTTGAAAGGACAGCAATAAATGGGAAAGCTGATCGGGTTTCTGGAAATGGATCCAATTGTTTGGGAAATGCAAGCAACGTCTTCAAACATAAACTAAGAAAGTACGAAACTACCACGTTTAACCCGCAGAGACTGTTCTCGCAATCTATAGCATATAAAATATTACACTCATAAACAAACGATATATACTCTGTTTATATAAAGTTAGGTATGGGAATATATTTATACAGGCTGAGCCAAAATAAGGGTCCTATCTTTAAATTTGAATAACTTCCACAAAATAAAAGTTAAACTCACCAAACTTTATGTGTGTGTAGACTGATCCTTCCGAGATTTTTTGAAATAAACAAAACAAATTTTAGCCGAAAAACACTTCTTAAAACTTACAAAAACTAAAGTATTGTTTTTTACACTGTTTTGAGTTTTTTAAGCAAAAATAATGTTTTCTAAATGAGGGTACGTTCCTTAGGGCTAATACGGCTCATGCTTGCTTCGGAAGGGGTCCTTTACTTATTCTAAAAAAAAAAAAAAAAAAAATCAATAAATAAAAAAGTTATGAATTTTTAAAAATAG
>OY744544.1:34515431-34537931 GCA_963556195.1 Sepiola atlantica | reverse complement strand
GCTTCCCAGCTGACGACAGCATAGTCGTTTTCAAGTTCAATGTTAACAAATTTTTGTCGAGCCATTCTCTTAAATAATCAAATTCTACCCAGTACCAACCATCGTCTCCTATCCTCAAGGTGTTTGTCTCACTCTTCACCTGACAAGCTCATTAACCTTTATCCTCGATTTGCATTTGGGCCTTGATAAGCGGTGACTTATTAGTACAAATAAAGAGGAGTGGGCCGCAGTAATGCCTGTCTTTGTAGAGTCATGGTGGCATTTAATTTGGGTTACCCCCACAGAAAACTGATTCCCAGTTCTTGTTAATTTCTTCAGCCCAACAGGGGAGATAACTCCTTTATAATAATGTGCTGTTATTTTCTTTGTAGACTAATTTTCTTATGTTTTAGAGAAATAGAAGGGGTGGGGTGCATCTGTCTAACAGAAGAGAATAACTTTGCATTTTAGCAAATATTGCAAAAGAATGTTTTAATGGGAACTATTGCGGACGACTCTGTAAAGGAAGCATTTGATACTCCAGGGAAAGAGAGAACGAGAGCGAGAGAGAGAGAGAGACAGAGCGAGAGAGAGAGAGAGAGTGAGAGTGAGAGAGACGTAGAAGTGGGTAGAGGAAGAGAGACAAGGAGTAGGAGAAGGAGAGACAGAGAATGAGATAAAGAGAAAGAAGGGGAAAAAGAGTGGGAGAGCGGGGAGAAAATGAGGAGAGGCACAGGTAAAGACAGGGAGAAAGAGTGAGAGTAAGAGAGAAGGGGAGAAATAAGAAAAGAGAGGGAAAGAAAGATTGCAAGAGAGAGAAAGAAAGAGTAAGTAAACACGAGATAGAGAGAGAGAACGAGAGATAAAGGAAGGTGGGGAGAGAACATGGATAGAGAGAAATAGAGAAGAGAGAGAGAGAGAAAGAGAGGAGGTTGGTGAGAGCAATTTGCAGAAAGGTTTTGGTTATATTTTGGGTGTGAATATGAATGGCTATGTGTCGATATGTTTATGCATTCCAGGTCCGTTAGATAACACTTGTGAAGCGGTTGTCCTCTGCCGGGATTTGTCGGTTCCTCGTCTCATCTTGTGGGATCGGTCCAATTAGTAGCGGCTTTTATTTACTTTCAATTTCTTTCCGAATAAAAACCCAGGGAGAAAATCTTCAAAGCTGTTTGGGTCTCAATTAACTGTTTTTGTTTGTGTTTATATTTTTATTTTGAATCAACAAGTCTTCTTTACAACCAGCCGAAGATAAACATTGTAAATAAATAAATAGATATTAATATTTGCATAGATGTATTAATTGCTAAAAGAAAATGTGTGTATATTTTTTCCACTCTATAATAAAGGCAAATGTGTATTCATTTTCATTTTTTTTTTAACATAGTTCACCCGAAACAAGGCAGGCCGCCACTGTAGATGTAAGGGGCTACTGATAAAATAAAAAAAGAATGAAGGTTTTAGGGGGGTCAACTTAATTTGGAAACTGCGCAGCGAGATGTCTGTTTACATTAGTTTTAAATTTCTGCATGTCAGTACCGTCAGGAAAACAGGAAGCAGGGAGGGAGTTCCAGAGTCCAGCAACACGAGGAAAGAAGCTTTTGGAGTAGAAAGCTCTTCGGCATCTGGGGACCTCCACAGTGTATGGATGGGATTTGACAGATTGTCGGGTTGGTCTAGTGAATCTACGTCGTGGGGGCACCAGAGCATCAAGCTCATCAGAGCACAATCCATTGAAGTACTTGTAAAACAGGCACAAGGAAGCAACATTGCGGCGATGGGACAGGGGCTGGAGCTTGGTGGATAGTGATGGACCTATCAAGTTGGCGACTCTTTTTTGGAGCTTGTCTAAGAGGGAGAGACTATATATATATGTATTTCCATCGCTTCACCAAATGTTAGCGAGTAAAATATGTGACGTTTCCTAGCCCCAGACGTATCAATTTCAAGTGGCGAGGGGGAATGAAAAAGCAAATAGCAAGCCAGACACCCACCTCATTATTTTTATTTACACAGACATGTACAAAATCTGCGACACTGGCATGTCGATGTTATCAGTCAACAGCTGTTATAAACTAAAATTTCATCAGGCAGAGTTTATAAGCCCGGTTTAAATTATTTGGATTACTATCCTGTGGATGTTTACCTTGCCTGGATTATACATATATATATATATATATATATATTTAAATTCCCGAAACAGTTTTTCATGGTAAAAAACTGATGATCCCTTAAATAATGTTAAATCTAGCGTAAATTCTTGGAAACAAACTGATATACTGACTGCAAAAAGAAAATTGACTTACAAAAAAGTGATTTTCCACCGAAAAACTTGGGACTAAAATGTTGTTCTATTTATATAGTTTTAATGGTTGAGAAACTTCCGAGACTAGATAATAAACAATAACAAATATTATATATATATATATATATATATATATATATATATATATATATATATATATATATATATATATATATACAGGGTGACCTAAAAAAACGGGCCCCAAATCTAATTAGGCCCCGTTTCTTAGTGTTTCGTCCGAATGAAATGAATTTTGGGGCATAACTAGTTTATTATATTCACAACATCATATCAAAACACTAGGGTCTTTGGCCTTTTTTTCTCTGTTCTACAGCATGTGTTCTAGATGGACTCCTTTTAGCTCCGTACATTTTTTGAGGCGCAGAACGAAGTTGTCCATGACGTTCTTACAGACTGAATTGGGAATGGCTCTCATCTCCTCCCTGATGGCTTCATTGAGTTCCGTGATTGTTCTGGGTTTCCTTGCGTACATTCTGTCCTTAAGATAGCCCCAAACGAAATAATCTGGGGGTCTTAGGTCCGGGCTATGGGGTGGCCACTCAAAATTAGTCTTGAGACTGATCACTCGACCTCTGAAGTTCTCTTTCAGCCAATCTCAGGACAGGTTTGAGGTGTGAGAACTTGCTCCATCTTTCTGGAACCAGAACTTGCTCATGAGCGACGGGTAGAGGGTCTGGAGCTCACTCTTGAAGGTTTTGAGGACCTCCACATATCGCTCCTTGGTGACTGTCACTACTGCGCCAGATTCTTCGATGAAGATTGGTCCGATGATGCCTCTGACCGAGATTGTAGCCCACATCGTGCAATTAGGAGAGTGCAGGGGCTTCCTGGCTACTTCATTGGGTCTGGAGGACCCCCAGAAGACATTTGTCTTGGAGTTCGCCTTTCCGTCAAGATGGAAGTGGGCTTCATCTGAGGTCCAAAGGAGGTTAAGGAAACCTGGTGTCTCCTCGATCTTATCGAGCATCTTGACTGCCATACCGCTTCTCTGCTTTTTGTCTGAGGCTGAAAGGGTCTGCAGCGTCTGTATTCTGTATGGGTAAGCCCTGATATTGTTCACCAGCACTCTCCTGCAAGTATCACGGGAGATACCGAGGGACTGACTTCGCTTACGCACAGAGCGTTTCGGACTCTCCTGGAGAGACTCTCTCACACTTTCGACCAGCTCGGCTGCCCGCTTCTTGGGACGTGATGAGTGGCTTGGACGATTCTCACTGGCAGTGTTGAAGTTCTCCACGGTCCCATACTTCTCGAAGTGGTCCACCCAGTTCTGAATTCTGCTTTTGGGTGGAGCCTTTTCACATCCGAACTGATGCATGAAACTGCCATGGGTTTTCTTAAACGAGCCTGTCTTGCAGTAAAATTTAACACAGTGTATTATTTGTCCCAGCTCCCACTGAGGTCTTGGTGTACTCACGGTCGTTGATTCTGCCATGTCCTGTAAAATAAGGGCAATTGGTGAATAAATAAAGGAGATATCACATAAAGTGTACACGGGGCCCGTTTTTTTAGTCACCCTATATATATATATATATATATATATATATATATATATATATATATATATATATATATATTTGTATAATTAGGCAGCATTCTTTCCTTTATACACGTTTTATTGAACAGGAGTGCTAGCTTCTGTTTATTCATTTACTGTTCCATTTTTTCCAGTCGTCGAACGATTTGGTGTTGTTATCCATGGTGTGTAAGAAATCCTCATATTTTTGGCGAACGTTTTCGACCGACATCAGTCGTCTTCAAGCGGATGTGTGATTTCTTCGCCACTTTGTTTGCGTGAGAGAACTGACAACTGCGTACAATATGTTTATATGAATATTTATTTATCCAATGTATATATGCAGCTGTGAAAACTCGTTGGCATCAGGGGCTGAAGAAACCAAACTGCGACTACATTTGGGTCAGTGTCGATGAAGACGAAAAACAGCTGAACTTGTCTCTACACGAGTCGTATCTCAAAAGCATTTGACGATCGCGTCGCCTGAGGGATTGCCCAGTTTACTGACCGAAGCACAACCAGGGGCAACAATTTTATTTTACTTCTACAGCTACTTAGAAACATAAAATTAATAATTATTTATCCTATCTACATGTATTTCATATTATTATTATTACTGATTACTCTATCTAAGGACGATGTTTTTTTTTATTTTGTTTATCTTTTCTATTCTATACTTGGGACCTATTTTATTGTCGGAAATCTATCGAAAGGTGTCATTAGATTCGTTATTTTTACATTGGGATTCACGTAGTGTTAACAACTAACAAATGCCCGTATGCCCCATAATAAACGAATCTGGCGGCAGCCACGGGATGAATGAGTAAGCAAGATAACACTGGTGGATCCACTAAGATGACGTTCTTTTAAACATTTTTCGAACATTTTTACATATCTTCGCCCCCCTCATAATGAGAATGGTTGATGCTAGGTTTATTTATGCGAATGAACAACGCTTCCATTATGGGGAGGCGAATACTACAATATGTAACCGCAAGAATGACGTGTTACCAGTTAAAATACTTCTAAATGGTTTTTGGGATGTTATGATTCACGAGGTGTTGGTGAATGGAGCTGTAGCAGTTACCTCCTCCTTTCTAAACATAACTACACCGGTTGGCCGTTAGGTGTCGCTTTTTCACCAACAGGTGGCGCTGGAAAGCGACACCAGAGTTATCTGCCCTTCGGACTATAAAACCAGGTGCAAACGGAAATTCCCTCTCTTCTCTTGTCAACTGGCCTCGGCATAACAATTACCAACACACCTTTCTTCCGTCAACACGTGGTCAAACAACGGTAAGAGTTCTCAACTCGTTTTATTTGTGTACATCTTTCAATGACTTTTCCCACGCCGGTTTCATTTCTTCTCGTACCTGTTCAAAAACTGTTTTTCCATCGACACACATGCATACATCATACACTTCATCATTCCACGTACACACACGTTCAATAAACGTTATTTGAACTACTTCATTTTTGTTTATTAATTATTACCCTGTCTTTGCATGCAACATTGCTTGATTATACGAACACGTTTATAATCGGGGGGACACGACCCTCGATCCGAACATAGCTCTGAGGGGAGGTGAGGTGTGTGGTTGAGTTCATTTTATTCTATCGTTTGTGTGTTTGATTTTATTGTTTATTTATTTATTTTATTAATTCTTATTTTTACGATTATTTATTTATTTATTATTATTTATTCCTATTATTACTATTATTACCATTATTTATTTATTTATTTTATTACTTTATTTTCATTTAATTATGGAATAATTTTAATACGTTAATACCTGTGTTGAAAGCTATTTTGTTAATATTAGGCTGTTTAGTTTTAATGAACCCCACGAAGAAGATTTACAAACGAAAAAGTTCCGTGACGTTCAACAACGCTTGCTTGGATATATATATATATATATATATATATATATATATATATATATATATATATATATATATATATAGTATACATGTAAAATTTAATAGTGTGCATGCTCTTTTGTGCAAGTTGAATGTTACCTCCAAGAAGTCCATTTCGTTTATGTTAGTTTTATGTCTATACTGAATCCTGTTTATTTGAAGATCTTTATAAATTTTTTCTACTTTTATCTGTTTTGGTCCGTCAAAATTTCTCTATAGTCGTATCACGTCTTTATTTACGATTTAACTTAATATTAGTATTTCCGCCATTGCCGACATGCAGCAATATAACACCCCATTGTCACATCAAAAGTGCTTTGTTTGACTTTCTTTATCGACATTGATTCTGTTAAATACTGGTTGGTATGTTAGCTAGTTTATATATTATTTAAATATATGTTTGTGCGGGTGGCCTCATAGATCCGTAAGCCGGATGTGTTGTAGAGGGGTCAAATAGTTAACTTTCCAATAATAAGTTGGGTTATAAAAGCGTCGACGGAAATGACGTCAGACATGATTGCTTGAGAAAGAAATAATTTTCTTCCCCCCAAAATCACTATTTAATAAATCAATTATTAATAATATTATAAGTGTGCAGCAGCAAATTAGCTTTGATCTTGGTGGACATGGTAGTCAAGAGGAGAGTGTTCTTAACAAAAACCTAAAGTCCGTGCATACGTTTGTCAGAGTCTTTATGGTAGAGAGTGAGGTATCTAGTAATGTCAAATCGATTTGAAGAGATGAAGGAGTGTAGGGTTATTTCTCTTAGTGCTAGGATATCCGTGCAGTTTACTAGGAGAAAGGATTCAAAGTCATCGATGTTGGTTCTAAGCCCTCATATATGTGTGAATGCAAGCCTAAAGGGAGGAGGCGAATGTGTTGTTGTTTGGTGGGCGTCTGGTTTGAATTTGTTGTTTTTAATTTGTACTCTCATTTTTAGTTATTTGATAGAGTGGGGTGGGAATAGTGGGTGTTTGTTTGATGTTAGTAAGCTCACACAAGTAGACTATTAGCTGCGTTTTGATCCATGGTGGTTGTGGCCTGGGAAATTCAACTGAAGTTAAGTAATCTGTGACATCACACGTACAGTTACCCTGATATTATACAACTGTTGATAGAGTAGCCGCTCTTAGCGCTACCTAAGAGTTAGAACTCCTGTACGACCAGTCAGAAACAGCAGCTAGACAAGCTGTCTAACCTGTTGGAACATCAGCGACCCAGACTAGACATATGAGACATAGTGACAAGAAATTTTCCCCAAGTTTCCCAGTTAGAAAGAAAGAGAGACGGCATACATTGCTCTAGTCAGGAAGCAAGGTGAAGCATTAAGTGTCTTTAAGGTGGTTCTGTTTTTGGTACCTCTGCACCTGGCTAATAGACAAAGGCCGGGCGATAGACAGAGCCCATCTACTCCTTAAGCAATTTTACATTTGCAAACTGGATATTTTGTTCGAGTCTCCAGCTCTAGGAAGGTTGTCGATCAGGACTAAATAGGCTCCCCCTCATTGGTTTTGTGCCAAGACGTAAGTCGGTAGCACAGGTTTTATATCAGTTTTCCTTCCCCTAGGTGGATGATCTGACAAGATCTATGGGTCCATTACACCGAGAGGGGTAATCCTGCACCCATGTACTATGACAGGTATTTAAAACAAATGCAGGTCAGAGTGAGAATATATATATATATATATATATATATATATATATATATATATATATATATATATATATATATATATATTTCTACTTAGAATAAGTCTTCATGTTAATTTCCAGAGACAAATAGAAGACTGGAGATAGGTTCCCCTCTCATGTGTAAAACTACTGCAAAACAGTAATTACTCCGGTCATTAGGCTGAAAATGAGAGACATGGTAGAGGAAATATTTTACTCTGTATAAATCAAAGACACGCGGAATAAAACAAAAATAAAATAAAAAACATAGAAATTAAATACAATTAAATATAATAAGTTAAAATTAATAAAATACCAGTCATATTTAAAGCATGCGAAGAAAACTTAGCTGAACTTTGGCGAATCTATTCAATTTGTACTAGCAAAATTATTTGTAGGCCGGCTGCATTGCAAATGACACTGTGAAAACGAAGATACCATTTATCTAAGAATAAGACGGAGAGAGGTGGGTATCGGTCTATGGGTGGGCAAACTAATGAGTCATAACTTACAAAGGCCAAAAGTCACTCGAGGATAAGAGTTCATGAGATTTCCAGTTAGATGATGAAAAATACTATAGGATGATTTGTTGACATTGGCTTTGAAGACGGTCACGTTGTAGTCTGCAGGGAAGCAGTATTGCAGAAACATTCTAGTTCTTATCTGGTGTTCGTATATTGGTTCATAAATCTGCGTTTCGAAGTGTCGCTGAAGTTATTTTATTGTCTTTTTGTTTGATGAAAAAATGTGATTTTGATCAGCGGTTTACTCGATTGTTATAGTTAATGTTGACTTCGGTTCCTATTTGTCCTACTTCTGTGTTTATTTCAGTTTCTGTATCGGGGTTGGTCAATTTTGGGTGTTATTGTTATATTTTCTGTTAAAGTATATTTTTCTAGGTTTATTGGCGAGGATTAAATTGTTTAAGGATTCTTTTTTCGTAATGTTTACATCTTTTTTTTTTAGTTTGCTTTGAAACACATCCATTTTATTATGAAGTTTAATGTTTTTGACAAGGTCAATGAGGTCACTTTCGAAGTCATTAAGTTCGGCTATTTGCAGTAGTATTAGTATATGTAAGTGGGTGTGAACAATAAATATATACACTGGTTAGATTATACATGCATACATAAACATATATTTGTTTATATATATACATATTTATACACACATGTATATACACACTCTTATATATATATATATATATATATATATATGGTTTTCCTTTTTCATTTTACCATCACGTCGGATTACCTTCATCCTTCTCTTCCCATATATATATATATATATATGTGTGTGTGTTTGTGTATTTATATACATAAATAATACATACACACACACATATATATATATATATATATATATATATGTATATATATATATATATATGTATATATATATATATATATATATATATATATATATATATATATATATATATATATATATATATATGTATATATATGTATATAACCAGATAAATATTTTTAAAAATCTAATAAAGTTACTGACCTATATATATATATATATATATATATATATATATATATATATATATATATATATATATATATATATATATAGTCTCGGAAGTTTCTCAACCATTAAAACTATATAAAAAATAAAAAAATATATAAAATAAAACAAAAAAAACTTATAGTCTCAAGTCTTCCAGTGGAAAATTACTCATGTAAGTCAATTTATTTTTTACAGTTATTATATTAGTTAGTTTCTAACACTATTTTAAGGGATCATCAGTTGTTTACCATGAAAAACTGTTTCGGGAATTTATATATATATATATATATATATATATATATATATATATATATATATATATATAAGCAGATAAAATATTTTTAAAAATCTAATCGTTACTGACCTCTTCATATATATTACACACACACACACACACACACATATATATATATATATATATATATATATATATATATATATATATATATATATATATATATATATATATATATAAGATGATTTAATGGATCAGAACATTCCAATTGTTCAAAGAATTAGGACAACAGGTCTAGTATGGCGTACGGTCGTATATTTCAGTAGTAAAACCGCCCCATGACTTCTAATATTAATACCTCGAACAGAACAGTTTTGCACCACTTTTATGCCGTCTTATGAAGATTAAAATCAAGATATAATGATACTAAACGTAATGTCTAGAATCCGTATTCTAATTTCGATCAAACTCCATTACATGAAATTGAAAGAATCTTGCTTAATGTATTATAAATCAAATCCAATGCAAATCTGAAATATTCGGGTTTTCAAATGATAGGTTGTGCCTTTATTATTCCCTCTAAGATCATTTACAACACTCCCAAAAATGTAATTTGAGAGATATGTGTTACTTGATGTCTAATACCTATTGTAAAAAATTATTAAAAAAACGGAGGTATCTGAATTTTCACAAAGAGATTCCATGTTGAACGGCCTCTTGTATCTTTAAAATTAAAGCCATTATAGTAGGTTTTAGAAAGAATAGAAAGAAGAGTTATAATAACTGAATAATATGATATACAATTAATTAAAATAAAGCTATAGGCGAATATCTAATTAAAAATATAATTGTTTATCTAATATCGGCAGTTGGACATAGAGAAAAAATGTAAAAAAATTCATTTTATCAATTTCGTAAGTAGGTCATAAACAAAAATGGTCTACCAAATTTCCTATCCGACCTAATTATTCTCAAAAAGAAACTAAAGCGAACTCAATTATATTCAGATCAATAACATAGTGAAAGGAAAAGTCTCAATAAAGTATTGCTATTTGTATTTGATTTTAAAAGTTTATCAAGATAAATTTATATATTATATATATATATATATAGATATAAATTATATATATATATATATATATATATATTTATATATATATATATATATATATATATATATATATATATATATATATATATGAGAAAGGAACGATGAGAGTAATCCGACGTAATGGGAAATGAAAAAGGAAAACCAAGAGATATTTTTTATATAAACGTTGATGAATACATAAAAAAAATCTCTTGGTTTTCCTTTTTTGTGGCTACTAAGAGGGCTTTACTTGTCTCAGGATGAGAATTTTAAGAAAAATGTCATGCAAATAAAGCCCTCTTAGTAGTCACGGCTACTACTTTTCCTTATCAACCCATCATGTCAACCTAATATTTCGATGTACTTGCATGACATTTTTCTTAAAATTATCATCCTGAGGAAGTCTTACAATAAAGACGAAACGTTGATGAATATATAAACAATATCTCTTGGTTTTTCCTTTTTTATTTCCCATATATATATATATATATATATATATATATAATTACTATTTCATGTATATACACATATACACATATAACATAATAAGGTGATATAGTATATTGTGTATACATTTTCAGTATTTTCTTCAACAGTGCTCAATATGTGAGTAGAGCTTAGTGGTAGTAGTATGAAAATATATTAATCGCAAGTAAGCTACACAGGGGCGGCCATGTTTCATTCCCGCAGAAAATCAAAAATCATCATAGCCTGATGATTTACTGTGAAAATGTAACATAGACGCCTTTATCTAGCTTACTTGCTATAGATACATTTTCATACTACTATATATATATATATATATATATATATATATATATATATATATATATATATATATAACCCAGTAAAATTTTAAATTAGTCTTTTTTAACTCTCTCTTCTTTCTCTCTATCTCTCTCCAGCTACAGGTTGAATACTATTACTATTACCTTTCTCGTTATCTCTCTTCATCAATATCGAAAGACTGGGGAAGGATTAGAGGGAGCCACGATGGAGAGAAAGGGAGAAAGAAGCTGACAGAGAGTCGAAACCTTTGCTGTTGCTGGCCGCTTATCTTTTAGCTGTCTCTTTTCGTCAATATGGAAAGAGAGGATGAGGAGGAGGGGTAGAAAGATTAAAAGACGAAAAATGAGAGATCTGACAGAGCCGACTAGCAACAAAACCCCTTTTCAGTGTCGAGGTCCCTTGATGCCTGAACATTTTAATTCTCTGATAGCTTCTTTTCTCAGACCACTTGCCTTTTGAATTTTCTACCTGTTCCCTCTTTCCTCAACCGTACCAACATGCAAACATTTAAATGTAATGTAAACAAACATCTTGGTACCCAACTCCTTGTTCAGGTTCCCCTACCACAGTAGCTACCGACGCTTCAGTGGCAATATGTGGTGAATTAAGAGTAAAAGAAAATATCTCACTTATTAATTGTAGGTAATAATTCATTTAAGTTTCACGCTGATGATTCTTAACACTTACTTAAATCTACATACTTGAGAAATAAGAACATGAAAGAAATTAAGAACGAAATTAATGACCCAGTATGAAGCAGCACACCCACCACCAAAGTCATTTTTTGTCAAGTCCCTGCATGGTTTTTGAACATTTTCAAGGATGTTAGTTGTAGTTTGAAGTTACTGCCGAGGTATACCAAGGCTGTCTCTTATCTCCTGTCCTCTTAAACGTTTTCTTGGAATTTCTCATGAAAGAACTGGAAAGTCTTCAAGCAACAATGGTGCTTAGCAATGAGCTCTCTACTAACAATTGTTATGCTAATGACATCACACTCATTGTCGCTGTCTTTGATAACTGAAAGCTTTCTACATCTGAACTTGAAGCCTCTTGTGAGAAATGGGGAATGAAAGTGAACCCAGACAAATGCAAAATCATTTCCCTCTCTGGCGATATTATCTCAATAAACAACAAAACGGTTGAAAAACAACAAAGATTTTGTGTTTTTTTTGGCTCAGTCGTTCCAGGATATTAATCTGACAGCAGAAAAATAGGAATAGCATTTCTGCATTTGGACGTCTAAAAGTAAAGATATGGAAAAGGAAGGACATTTTAAAACCGTCTTATGAAAAATAACATTGTAAAATATTAATCAGGAAAACTTTAGGATTGTATTCTATATGTAGATATAGGCCCAGAATCGTTTGCTTTCCAAGTTATAGACCATTGAAACAAATAATAATCAAAATTATTTATTATTATTATTTGTACTCACTAGGAGTTCTCACACAGATCATCGTCAGTGATTGCTCACCCACAACAACCAGTGGTAGTTCCTGGAGTCTGAGTGACAACAAGCCTCCCCAGATTTCCAGTATTCTTCATCTCTTTTCGATAACGATGCGGTATCGCAACAGCCTCTTACCATTGATTTCTCGCTAGTAAGGACAATTGGTCTTCTCTGGGATTTGGGTGGCAACAAGCCTCCCCAAGGTCTCAGCATTCTCTGCACTTTTCCAGCGGAGGTCTGGTTTGTGCTGTCCCTCCTCGGTCTTCTCATCCTACTCGACCCTCTACAAATATTTTGTGTGGTGTCAGCCTAGGCCGGCACCAGTTAAAAAAATAAATAAATAAATAAATAAAATAATATTTTTTTAAATTAATTTTTACAAAAAAAGAAAAAATTAAATTTTTTTTAACTTTTAATTTTTTTGCTTTTTTTTCCTTTCAATTCCTTAATTTTTTCTTTTTCTCTTTCCTATTTAAATTTTTTTTTTTTAATTCTTTTTAATTAAAAAGAATTTTTAAAAAAAATTGTGGGGAGAGAGGGAGGAGCTTATAGTGTTTCTTGTAATTTCTGTTTCTTTGGTTCATTTTTGTGTAGTGATAGCTGAGGCCGGTGTAATTTATTGGGGGGAGGGGGGATTATGAGGTGCTTTTTCTTGCAGTTTCTGTTCCTTGGTTCTTGTTGTGGTATTCTTCGTGTGGTTTTGTTTTCTTCCTATTGTAAATTCCTTGTGACTGGTTAGCCTTTGTAGCTTATGCGTGGTGGTGGTGGTGGTGGTGGTGGTGGTGGTGGTGGTGGTGGTGGTGGTGGTGGTGGTGGTGTTGTTGTTGTTGTTGTTGTTGTTGTTGTTGTTGTTGTTGTTGTTGTTGTTGTTGTTGTTAGTAGTAGTAGTATTAGTAGTATTAGTATTATTATTATTATTATTATTATTATTATTATTATTATAATAATAATTTGTTTTTTATGGCTCTTTGGGCATCTCCCCTTTAATTATCTTCTCAATTCAACTGTTAAAAAAAAATTGAACTCTTAGTACAGTATCGATATCCAGATCAAATTCTGTTAAATATTTCATTTGACAACTCCCAAAAGTGCCCCCGCAATTTCTCCCTCCTACCACTTTCTATGAATTCATCGAACCTCATCTTAAACTGATGCATGCTATTGCTGTTCTTAATCCGATCTGGCAAAAACATATTACTCTGTGAGCAAAAAAAAAAACTTAACTGGTTAACAGATCTAGTTTTTGAAAACTGACTTTACAATAACCTTCCAGATCTAGGAGTAATACTAAAAAGATGCCCACCATAGTTAGAAATGCCAAACATATTGTAAACATCTAACACGTACAATGTGTTTGCGATAGTGCACGGTTGCTAGATAAAACCTGTGATAAAGGATGAAAGTAAACCCAGGCAAATGAAAAATTATTTTCTTCTCTATGGATAATATCTCAATAGAAAACGGTTAAAAAAAATCGAAGATTTTGTGTTTCTTGACTCAGTGGTAACAGAATCTTCGTCTGACATTAGTAGAATAGGAATAGGAATTTCTGTATTTGGACGACTGAAAGAAAAATTATGGAGCTGGAAGGGCATATCAACGTCTCTGAAGGTAAGACTTTAAAATGCATTGATAGTTTCACCCCCAAAATCGATTTTATCCAACATTTGGGCAAAATGGGCAAGAAAATCAAACGGCCCCTATAGTAAGAGTTGAACCTAAAATTCTTTATTTAAAAATACGAATTAAAAGAAAAATTGGCTTATTTATTCAATCAGCAATAAACATCCTTGTCATAAATACAAAAAAGTTCAAATCTATAAGAAAATACCTTCAAAGACATCTATAGACTCACTGGCACATTTGAAGACATTTGTTGCCAAATTGTATCCTGCCTTAAGAAAACTGCTCTTTAGTCTCAAATGGAGTTGCTCCTACTCCACTCCCACTGAATATAAAATGAGCCCTCCTCTCCTTCGCTCCAGCAAAAAGGAGCATGCTCCTGGAGCGTGCTCCTTTTTGGAGGGCTCTGTAACACCCTGATTAATAGTTCCTATTGCTGCATATCCAAGTGAAACATGAACTATACTGATAGAGCATGAGACGAAGCTCAATGTCTTTGAAATGAAATGTTTCAGAATTATCCGTGGTGTAACTTTATGAGATATCAGAAAGATATTTGATATTAATAGCTGCATCAACAACATTATTCATAAAATAGATGGATGTGTTTTGGACATGTTTCCCGGCTACCAGTCTCCAGCTATTTAAAGAAATCATATCAAGAAGATTTAATTCAAGGAAGATCAAGAGGACGACCACCAAAAATATTTGCCGATCAGATAATGGTTTAGACTGGCATGCTGCTCCTGACGTATGAGTGACTGGCCTAAGTGGCGCAATGTTGTTCTCAAGCATGTGGTGAAGATCTCTAAATTATGCACATAAGTCAAGTAAGTAAGTCAAAGCAAGAGTAGTAGTAGTAGTAGTAGTAGTACGTCTGATGAAGTTTAGACTGGCATGCTGCTCTTGACGTATAAGTGACTGGCCTAAGACGTATGAGTGACTGGCATAAGTGGCATAATTTTGTTCTCAAGCGTGTGGTGAAGATCTCTAAATTATGCACATAAGTCAAGTAAGTAAGTCAAAGCAAGAGTAGTAGTAGTACGTCTGATGAAGTTTAGACTGGCATGCTGCTCTTGACGTATAAGTGACTGGCCTAAGACGTATGAGTGACTGGCATAAGTGGCATAATTTTGTTCTCAAGCGTGTGGTGGGTGAAGATCTCTAAATTATGCACATAAGTCAAGTAAGTAAGTCAAAGCAAGAGTAGTAGTAGTACGTCTGATGAAGTTTAGACTGGCATGCTGCTCTTGACGTATAAGTGACTGGCCTAAGACGTATGAGTGACTGGCCTAAGTGGCACAATTTTGTTCTCAAGCATGTGGTGAAGATCTCTAAATTATGCACATAAGTCAAGTAAGTAAGTCAAAGCAAGAGTAGTAGTAGTACGTCTGATGAAGTTTAGACTGGCATGCTGCTCTTGACGTATAAGTGACTGGCCTAAGACGTATGAGTGACTGGCCTAAGTAGCACAATTTTGTTCTCAAGCATGCGGTGAAGATCTCTAAATTATGCACATAAGTCAAGTAAGTAAGTCAAAGCAAGAGTAGTAGTAGTACGTCTGATGAAGTTTAGACTGGCATGCTGCTCTTGACGTATAAGTGACTGGCCTAAGACGTATGAGTGACTGGCCTAAGTGGCACAATTTTGTTCTCAAGCATGTGGTGAAGATCTCTAAATTATGCACATAAGTCAAGTAAGTAAGTCAAAGCAAGAGTAGTAGTAGTAGTAGTAGTAGTAGGTCTGATGAAGCTGTGGCCTGAGGTTGAAATAAATTATTACGACGAGACAACTACGGATCGTTGAGTGCTGTCCATACATCGAATGTAGATTTGAATGGGTCACTCAAAGCAACGTTTACTCTAAACTAATTAGCACGTTTTGAAGCGCTTGTAGCCGATGAGGGATGTCGGCAGAAGATTGTCCTTAATTGCCGTTCGGGGAGAAACCATTATGCCGTGATGAAAGGATGTCAATATTTAATACATAATAACGTTATCATCATTAAAGATAAAATCATAACGTACACGAAGCGCACTGTCCAGAATGCGCGAAACTCTTTTGATATATAGGTCAATAATCATTAATTAGTAATGGGTGCGCTGAAAGAAACCACTGTTTTATGTTGGACCGCTTTTGTTATTTAATATTTCATACTCTACTTATATATATATATATATATATATATATATATATATATATATATATATATATATATATATATATATATATATATATGTATATGTGTGTGTGTGTGTATTACTGGAAATCCGAACAACATCGGTACCGTCGGTTTCAAATCCAAACAAAGGGAACCTATAGTTGGTCTCAGAGGCTGAAGAGAGTCCGGCATAGGAGACCAACTATAGGTTCCCTTTGTTTGGATTTAACACCGACGGTACCAGTGTTGTTCTGATCTTCTGTAATACATATATAAATAAATATTACGCTCTTATTTTTTAACTTTCTTAATAATCGAGCACTCTGCGGGGGTTCTCACCCACTAACTTTACATATATATATATATATATATATATATATATAGAATAAAAAGTAAACTTTTAGTAGAAAGAACCTATAGTGAAATGGTAAAAGCTTAATATACGAGATAGAGCAATTATAAAGATAGATGGACGAAGAGTGATAAACCCAATATCTTTTTACACGAACTTTTTTCACCCATCATTTTTTTAAATATTTTTTCAAATGTTGAATTTTGGCTTTTCTATTGCCAACTTATCTATCTGCATAATTCCTCTGATGATAAGATCTCGATCTTTGAAAAGCCTTGGCTTAAGGAAAGAATAATAAACATAATTTTATTACAGAATATACCTTGCATTGAACAATCGAAGTTTGGTATAAATTTGGACATTCGTGCATGTTTATCACTCTTCGTCTATCTATCTTTATATATATATATATATATATATATATATATATATATATTACTATTTCATGTATCCACATAAAATTTTATAAGGAGATATAATTTTTTATGTATCAATTTTCAGTATCTAATTCAACGGTGGTTGATACGTAAGTAGAGCTAGGTAGTAAGCTATGAAAATATATTTATGGCAATTAAGCTACACAGAGGCTCCTGCGTTTCATCCCCGGGGGAAATCTTCAGGCTAAAATGCCTGAAGATTCGGGGGAGCCTCTGTGTAGCTTAATTGCCATAAATATAATTTCATAGATTACTATATATATATATATATATACATATATATATATATATATATTTGTATATATATATATATATATATTTGTATATATATATATATATATATATATATATATATATATATATATATATATATATATATGTGTGTGTGTGTGTATATATATATATATATACGGTTGAATTTTGGCATTGAAATATTCGTCTTTGTAAAGTATATTTTCTCAATTTGAAGAATTTTATTTATCGCGTTTTGCATTCGAAGTCGTCATATATATATACTAGCTGTACATACCCAGCATTGCCCGGGATACAGTGGTCATTTTAGTTTTTAGTTTTTTATTCGTGTGTACATATTTAAAACTTATACAGGAAAAGAAATAAAATTTTAATACTAATGGAGGCAGTTCTTTTCATATTCTTCAATTAAAATATGAGTTATTCCCCTTGTTGATTTTTATTTTTCGGTCATTATTGAAAAATGTTTCCATATTACCAGTTGTTTTATAGCATGACTATATAATTTCAAAAATAAATTGTAAATGCATACAGATGTCCGATGTAAAGTTTAGATTTGGCGGGTGTCGGCCGCCATAAAAGATGACTGACTGTTGATCTCGGTTGGTGACGCACTTAGCATCGATCGTGATCAAGCGTTGCGCAAGGAAGGGCACCCTCCATAAAACTTTTGCTTCAAATAAACCTTCATAGATATTTCCATGCATGCAGCTAGTCAGCTACCTGAACAGGGGCCCAACAGTGTAGATGATAGCCCTTAACCGGCACGTTAAAAAAATAACCGATGGAGAAGATTAAGAACCGATGGAGAAGTAAGTTATTATAGTGCCAATAACATGGTACAACAGTAAAACATAAGTTGGCTAGTCAGAATAAAAGTTTGATCTGTCATCTTATATATATATATATATATATATATATATATATATATATATATATATATATATATATATATATATATATATATATTAAAAATAACCGACAACTCTTGCTTGGATATTTTTGTATTGATCCCTTCAATTTTCCGGATTAAAGTCTTAATCTCGGATGAGAATTGGCTGATGAAACTGCCGTAATTTACATTTTGGTCCAGAGTACTTTCTGACCCATCTGGGTCCATCTTCAGTGGAATAATGTCAATCAGGTAAAGACCTGGAGTGAGATTTATAATTAATTATGGCGGGAAAATTTAAATATGAAACTATATTTATTAGGTATTATAAGCATTTAAGTATATTAGTACTAGTGTTAAAATTAATCTTGTTAATAGCCGTACTAATACTAATATACAAAATATCCAGACAAAAGTTGTCGGTTATTTTTAATAATACGTGTCTTAAGAAAAACATGCTGCCTCGATACACACACACACACACACACACACACACACATATATATATATATATATATATATATATATATATATATATATATATATATATTGTTGTGACCTTGAAGGGCCGACAATAAATAAGATGCCATTGTAGTGTATTTACCAGAGTGGGCATTTACAATAGTACAGAATAGTATGTTACAGAAAGACTGTGCCAATAACTGCTCCAAGATTCGCCGTAAGCTATTCTATATGTCTAGAAGAGTTCATATAGTCACGATATAAGGTAAATAACCATAAACCATAATACCCTAATATATATATATATATGAAGAAAAGTCAGTTGGATTCTCGAAATTATAGCTGATATTTGATTCTGCCTATACATGGATGTTTTTAATCAGTATTCTTTAGATAAAAAAGAAATTTCAGTTGATATCATTGATTACATATTCTATCCGACCCGATAATTCTGTCAGCAATAGAAACTTACAGAGATTCACCGCTAATTTTTATTGGATTATCAACAGACGCCCTGTTTGCTAAAATTAGATGGCGTAAAAGGGGTGCGAAATTATTTCACTAAATAAATATAAAACCTTTTCTAAGATTTACATTTTTCATTTGTTTTATGGTGATTTGTTCATTCAAAAGGGATCTGGTGGAATATAGAGATATCCATAAATACATGAAAAAAGAGAGAGAGACAGAGAGACAGAGAGGGAGACAGACAGAAAAGAGAGAGATGCACATTTTACGTGCTTCTGTAGGATGAGATCGATTCCCCATTTAATAATGCTAAGGATGTTCATTGTAGTAATACTCTATGATATGTCTTTACATTATTAGATATGAGTTCACAAAGTGCATTGCAATTGTGATTGAAAGACTTGGAGAACATTGAAATCTAGAGAGACTTGTTATCACTCAGACTCGTTTTGGACATTGCTTTTGCCATGAAACAACAGAGGGATTATTAGGTTTCCGGATTTCTGTGATGAAGAGTAATAATTTGTATTATTCGGATTATTTGAACTACTATTTTAATTGTGTTTGTTATTTTTACAGGTTCCAATCTTCTTTTCAAACTGTAGCTCATTAATGTCCTTATTTACTTGCCTACCCACAAGGACAGAGTTCAACAAAAGATCGGTTTTTAATGAGGGGAAAATATTGACTTGTGTATGTGTTTAATTATTAAAGGAGGGTCGTTTGATTGTGGATGTACGTATATGGGGCTGGAGTTTTCTTTCATTAAGGGTTTATATTTGTTATGAGTTAGATTAAATGTAACACCAAGGAAGTTAATTTGTTTGACATTGCCGGTAATTTCAGCCCTAGTTTATTCATTACCTTATGAATTATCTTTCTGATTTGGCGCATTTCGCGCTAGTAGATTTCCTGACTACCATTAGACCGATATCTCTATATAAACCTATATCTTCTACATCTATGTTATTATTCATGGTAATATTTCTTAATATATATAGACTAACTAGATTAAGTGCCTCTGCAGAGTCTAGCGTCCCATAGAAACATCGAAAGATCCGTTTTCTCTGTTTTTAGTCCATTGCTCGCCATCGCTAATGGTGATGTATATACATGAAAGTAAGTCTGCACACGTGTTTATAACGAGTTAATTCAAAACGGTTAGAATAATGACAAAAGAAGGACATATATTTATATATATTGTAATATATTATGCTGAACTAATCAATGGAATAGGAGATGCATCCATGGGCTGTATGTATATGTATGTATGTATATGTGTGAGTGGATGGAGAATTTTGTAATCTATGTGCATGCATGCGTCTATTTATGCATGTGTGTGCATGTGTGTATGTATGTTTATATATATATATATATATATATATATATATATATATATATATAATATTTATAAATAAATATTAATTATTTATTACCTACAGACATCGATGTTTCATGTTAACGCAATTTTCAGTGCAGGAAGTTAATTCTCAACGATCGGAGGGCTCGAACTCCGATCACAAATCGCCACTGATTCGTAGTCAAGAGCGGTCATAGCGAATTAGCTAATAATTAAGGAGGAATTTAACTTTGTAAATACCGAGTCGGCGGGTATATTTACAACGAGCAGCGAAAGTGATCTACAATAACAAACTGTGTTGGATCTCGCAATTAAGCTATTAGTACTGCTTGTTATTAAACTCACTCAGAGTGCCCATCCTTTTTTTAGTAAATGGGGCTTACAATAATATTTATAAATAAGCATGAAGCTTATTAGTACTTCTATGTGGATATGTATGTATATATGTATATATGTCTATATATGTGTTTATCTGTGTATGGATACTTGCGTATATATTTGTGTTAGTTTTATTTTATATATGTATATATATGTATGTCTATGTGTGTACTTATGTATCTAAAGATGTGTGCGCACGTGTGTATTTTATATGAAGATCAGATATTTATGCTAGAAAATGTAATATGTAGATTAAAACTTTGAAGTGTTAAATGGAGAAAAAAGAAACCCAAGCTAAGTGGGTAATAAACAAATGAAAAAAAGAAAGAAATAGAAAGAACGATAGGTAATAAAAATAATAAAAAAGATAGAAACTAATTGAAAAAGTTAACAAGTAAAGAATGTAATCCTATACTGAGCTTGACCGGTGAAAATTATAAACATATCCAATCTCCAAAAAAGATTTACTGAATGGGAAAGTTTTCCAAATTCATCTCACTTCCTTGTCTTCTTTAGTCTGAAGAGGTTGACTCTCTGTGAAGAGTACAACCGAAACATGTATGCACATATGTAACCAATAGTGTTTGTATAAATAAAAATTCATACTATATATATATATATGTATTCGTATTTCCAAAATCATTTCTGTCTCTCTATTTACTTGCCTACCTACGAGGGCAGAGTTAGATCCAAGGTCGTTTTGAATTTGGAGAAAAGCCAGCTCCTTAAAAAGGGCACTCTGGATTGGGACAAAAATACAAATTGCCTTAGTTAAGAAGGATTTTTCCTTCACTGACCTAGCACAGAAAAGATGAAGTGTAGTATCAGAACAGATACCACACTTTGCTCCTAGCCAAAAGACAAAGAGTCTATCAGCTGAAAACCACATGCATGATGAGAACAGTAGTCCGAGTAATCTAGTACAGAAAATTATTTTCTCCCAAATCGGAAAGATGAATCTAAATGCAGGCCTACATTAGAAAGTAAAAAAAGTGCGTGTGTGTGGGGAAGGGGTTAAGACAAGGGACGGTTACAATTCTGGGGGTCATTCCATCACTGTCTCTAGACCCTACCTATAGAAACGTCAATCGATTTTGACAAGGTTTATATTGTCTCTCTTGTGCGTATCGAATTCTAAAAGAAGAATCGATGGGACCACTGGCGATTTACAGATTCATACGAATTATGAACTGTCTGAAGGCAGGAACTAGCAATTACTTTTCGCAGGTAGAGATCTGTGTTATGAATTTAACGTTTCACATCGGATGCTGATCAAACGTGTCAGATTTTGTCCGCTCAGATATTGGCTGGTGACATTTCAAGAAACTCTATCTCCCGTGTCAAAGACCAGGGCTAAAGATTCCGCTTTCATTTTCTTGCAAGTCAAACATTAGACAATGGCGATATTCAATGAAAAAAAAAAGGAAGGTATTAGAAATCGCTTGAAGTCGTGTTCATGTGCGATAGATGCATTTGCGGGAATATATTCAAATTTTAAACCAGTGTAGACACAAAGGCCAATCAGTTCAAATTCCCGGGGGTGGGGGAATTTACCAATTTACATTTTGAAAAACTTTGCAGATATTTATTTTAAATAATAATAATGGTGGAAAAAGATCAT
>OY744544.1:34505431-34510431 GCA_963556195.1 Sepiola atlantica | reverse complement strand
TTTAGGTTTGCAAACCGGATAATTTATTCGAGTCTCCAGCTCTAGAAAGGTTGACTGTATAGGTCTAAGGATCCATCCTTCCCCCAGTGATTTAGTGACAAGGCCTCGGAGGTTTTAGCAGGAACAGACTTTACATTGTAGTTTTTCTTCTCCTAGATTGATGATCTAACAAAATCTACGGGTCCATCACACAAAGAGGAGTTCTATGCCAGGTATTTCTACGCCCCCATTTGGTATGTATATATTGAGTATCCTCCTCAAGTTTTCCTGAATTATCCCGAAGATTTGGAGATAGATAGCTCAAAAATGGTAGGGGAATTTTCAGTACAAACTTTATAAAATGCAACGAAATATTAAAAAAGTTTCAAAATACGCTGGGAAAAAAAATTTAAGGCGATATGTGCTGTAGAATTGGGTGTATTGAAAATTAATATTTTCCATTTCAGGGTTCAAAGTTTACCATCTTGCTACTAAGTAGATTTTCTATGACAGAGAATACAGTCAGTAAAGGAAATAGGGTGAGGAAACAACCTCTTGTTTCTATTCAAGGAGCATGTTTGTATTACTTACTAGACACCATCCTCAAGTGTCTTCGGGCTCTCTGTACAAGGGTTTGTCAGGACCACCTGACATGAGGATACTTACTCCTACAAGTAAACCCTGACTAAATATTCAAAATAACATAGTATTCGACGCCCAAATCAGATCCCCTTGGCATTAGCTCATACAAGGAATAGAGCACGTTCTCTAAGTAATGTTACTTCAAGTCACAACACTTGGCTGGATACTCCACCAGACCAGATGAATTCTGGTCCTGGAATCCGGTAGGACCAAGAGACCAAAAGAAAGATATACTATAACATAATCAACTGGTCAATTGGGGAGAGGAAAATTAAAATTAATGTTCTTAACTTCTTTACTAACTCAACGTTTGAGAGATAAAAGAGAAATTTAATAGAATATTCGAATATCTGTGTATCTCATATGGGGATCAAGTGTTAGCCCCAGGTAGAGGCCCCTTGATTTATGAGAACTTCAACTGAAGTAAAATGAAACAATATATATATATATATATATATATAAATATGTACTAAGTATAAGATTTTCTTAGGGAATACGGAAATTCGTTCCCTTCCCATAGGCTGCGAGCGGAAAGAAAATGCAGAAAAAGTGTGTGCGTGTGGGGGGGGGGGCTTCCTTTCTATTTTAAAAACTGTAAAACCTGTTAGTGCCGTATATTTATGGATAATGAAAGACAAGACGGGTTTTCGCAATTTACTCACACTTAAGAATAACTTTAAATATCAGACATAGAATTACGTAAAGACACGAGGATTCCACCCGGCTGGACATGTCACAGAATAAGAGAGATGAGAAATAGAAAATACGTAATATATATATATATATATATAGTGTTAAGATAGTATTATTATTATTTTTATTTTTTTATTATTATTATAATTAATGTTATTTGATATGCAAATTACTATATCATACGGTAGTCTTAAGGGTAATATATTATTATTATTATTTTATCATTATTATTATTTTTTTATGTATATATTAGTGATATTTTAAGCTGAATTATTTCGACACTTGCTTATTGGGGAAATGGTCGTATAATCAGTACCATTAGAGAGCCATGAATATTAAAACTGTCCTGTTTTTAAATCTCCGAAACAGTTACATGGTAAACAGCTGATGATCCCCGTGTTAATATTAGACGCTTAAGGTTTCCTGTTTTTGTTTCACTCTTAGATAATTAACCCCCCTTTTTTATTTTTATTTATTTTTATTTTATTTATTTATTTTTTTTAAATTTTATTTTTTTTATTTTTTATTTTTTTTTTATTTTACTTATATTTTTTCATTTATTAATTTTCCAACGAATGTTAAGTCTGCAATATCTTGGATTTAGTTAGTTTGTCTGGGAATTTAAACTGCATTTTACTTTTTTTAATTTTTATTTTTTTATTTTTTTTAATGACTCAAAGTTTCTTTAGACTATATATAGATATATATATGCATGAAAAAATAAGTAAATAAAAAAGAAGTACAAAAGAGTTAAGGCATGAATAATTTAAAAAAACACAAAACAGAAAAAATAAAACTTCCATCTTTGACCTCGTTGAAAACCACTCGTGGGAGCGAGCCACGTTTAACTCTCTCAATTTTATACACACAGCGTTATTTAAATAGAATAGAATTAATTTTATTACGCATTTTTTTTAATAAGAAGGAAACAATAAAAACAAAACTCTAGCCAAGTCACAATTAACTTTCATGTCTTAGACGTGTTCAATATGTCTAGCACGGACAATATCAATACGACAAGAGAATTCGGCACTTCTGCAGTCTTTATGAAGCAGCTGCCGATTAAGAAATCGAAATTGAAGAGTTCCGTTTTTTTTCTCCAAGTACCATTCATTCAGAATTCACCGGAAGTTGAATTTACCGGGAGTTGAAGTAGAATTTAGTTTTTAGAAAATGGAGTTAAATGAGTTGAATCTTCGCGACATTGGTAATTTAATGAACCAGACGCAAAAAACAATAGATTTTTTACAGGCACATCGCCTGATTTCTTGCAGTCGGACATGCCCGTCATGTCAAAGACAGATGCAGATGGCAAGCCACAATGGAAGTGATGGATTTATTTGGAAATGCTCACGGAGGAACCAGCCGCAAAAAACAATAGATTTTTTACAGGCACACCGCCTGATTTCTTAATGTTAGGGTTAGGGTTTTTTATTTAAAATCTTTTTACTTCATATAATAAAAAAAAGAAATTGTTAATTGTTACCCAAAAACAAACCAGTCTTGCATTTTTTTTTTAGGTTGTAAATAAGTCACTTCCGGTTGAATTACTTCCCTTTATTTTCAGTAGAAGGACAGAAAATCTGCTGCTTCATAAAGACTGCAGAAGTGCCGAGAATTCTTTTAAGCTGAGTTGATACTGCTGTTATTCGATGTTTAGCGATGGAACATGAAACCGATCTTTTAAGTATCCCCACAAAAATAATCATATATGGTGCGGTGTGGTAGATCTTGCAGGCCAAGCACAAAGAACATTAAATTACAAAATTACATCCACTTCCTCTTGTCGTTATTGGTCAGTGCCTGAACGAGACGTAGTCTGTAAGGTTTCAAATGTAGATATCTTCTCAACACACACCAAATACTGGATCGATACATCGCTAGATCAATTTGTTGACTTCAAATCCAACACTAATTCTCGCCCCATGTTTTTCTCAAACTGTTTAAACCACCGTTGCATGTTTTTAGGAAAGGGTGTATTAATGTAGAATTGCTGCACCTTGAAGTCGATAACATGGAACGCCTTTTGCTGAGGGCTTGCCATTAACGTTACTAGAGGAACGATGCGATTGGAGCGCCCTCCCCCCCCCGGTGGCAGACATTAACAACTTAGAAAACTCATATTTCAAGTGGTCACCGACTCATTCTATGAAGATGCTTGAGAACTGAAGCAATGCGTCATGGAATAGGTTAATTATTTTAAATAACAGTTAAGTTTTTAATATGCGTTTTATCTTTAAATGCATAGATTGAATGGAAGAATCTTCAGCATAGGCGTTATTGTTCTTTTATCAAAGAATAAAATCCCACGTTCTGTTCGCCTGTGTTTGGCCTGATCGCATCTACTATTCAATTGTTGCACCAATTTATTCCAACACGAGTGTGACCGGTCAGTTTGGACAAATTTTACGAACTTGAAAACACAGAATGCCTCTTGCTGGGAAGTCGGCATTCCGAAGGGTAAACAAGCAATTGAGCATTACCGGAGAAACTAGGCAAATACAGCGTCCCTATATGGCATCCATTTTGATCTTAGAAAATTCATCTTTCTAATGGTCACCAGCTCATTCAATGATGATGCTCTTTTAGCTTCTCGTAAAGTCGGTTCTCTCTATCGCTCTAAGCACTTTCTTACACCTGACGCTATTCTTTATTTCTACACATCTACTATAAGACTATGTATGGAGTACTGATGTCATATTTGGGCTGGTGAATCTCTGTTCCATTTGAGATTTCTTGATAAATTGCAGAAATTAAATTTGATTTGCCCCACACTTTATTCTTCTCTACGCCCTCTCTCTCTCACAGACGTGATATTGCTTATTTCAGTCTTTTCTAAAAATACTATTTTGGCATGTGTTCTTCAGAATTGTCTGATCTATTTCCTGCTTCTTTTGTTCCAGCTCGTTTGACTCGTTGGTCTATTGGTCTCCATCAATTCGCTGTTTTGCTTCCTCATTGTAAACACCTTCCTATTCCAGTAGATTCTTTTCAAGGATTCTCTTCCTGTTGACTGTTTTCTCCTACCTATAACCTTGGTCTTTTCAAGACTAAGGCTAATAGGCATCTCCTGTCTTTGCAATAATCATATTTCGTTCTTGTTAGCTCCTTACATCAAGTGGCTTCACGTTTTGTCTGGTTCGATGTCCATGAATTTTTAAAAAATATATTATTATCCCAAAGCTGAGGTAATCAATGTTTATTTCCCCCACAACGTTTATATATACTTTAATGACACAAAATGGATGCTAAATTATTCCTCTGTTCTGGGATAGAGTAAGGTTTGAAAGACATTTAATTTTAACTCTTTTAATTAGCCGTAATTGTAATTAACTGAACAATAACCCATCTATCTCTTAATTATTTATGTATTTCTCTTAACCCCCTCTCACTGAGTGTTGATTCAACCACTCTTTAATAGTTGTGAGAATTTAGAGAAAAAGTGACTCTCTTTTTTAGCGTTGCCATCTAATTTACATACGTGTGTCTTTACACACAACAAAAGCGTATGTAAATACGATGGCAATATAATAAGTTTAATAACAGTGTGACCAGAGAGTGTTGCATTCCGTGTGACTCGGCACTAAACATAGTCCAGGTTCAATTTCTGGGGTCACGAGTGCCGCATGAGTTCTAACCAGTTACCCTCAGCCCTGAATTTTAGATTACACAACATTAGAAGAAAA